>JAQFVV010012706.1:795000-1047938 GCA_028023455.1 Epiperipatus broadwayi
AAAAATAAAAAACCTTTATTAACACAACAACTATTTACAAATTATACAAGTAATTAAACAAATGATAAATATGTTACAGTTTTATATACCAAAACCCAAAGAATTTGATATATTCCACTATTAAGACAAAAGGCTGCAGGCAATTAACTAGTTCTTTTCAACTCAAGGAGATTGACTTGTATCACTGTAATAGAAGGAGACTCTAAAACATGAACCTCAAATGAGAAAAGCATGTAACAAAATGATTGATTAGCCCAAGGAATAAGCCACCCATAAGAATTAAACTTTTATTTAAGACAAATGTTTATCTGATAATCTCACATAGAGTTATTCCAAGACACCCCCCCCCCAGATTCGAGTCATCATCTTCCTTGGTAAGTATCTCAGACATTGATTGAAATAAGTTTACCAATCACTATAGAGTTTTCTCAGCCAGTTGAATTTCTTGTCAAATATCATGGTACATCGTATATACCATATTGTCTTAAAGGGTATGTACAGTCACCATTGCATTGTGAGGGTTAAATTTCTCAATGTATTGACTAAGTAGAAGTTTTAAGTTTACGATTGGCCTGTGGAACACTTTAGCTCGTATCTGCCTAAATGCCGAACATTCTTTGAATAGATGCTGAAAAGTCTCATCACCAGATTTGCACAGCAAACAGACTGGATCTAAATTCATATGTAGTCTTTCATTTAGAACTTTAGTTGTTGGGAACAAGCCATTCCCTAGTTTGAAAACAAATTTCAAGTAGGATAGGAGTGCATATATAGAGTAACACATTTTTCTTTGATATATCCAACCATGCATTGCCATGACTTTTAAAATGATTCACTAAGTCTTTATATTTAATACCTTCCAAACTGGACATGTTCAGATCATCCCAGAAATTGCTACAGGTCAGCTATAAAAGATTTTTCTTTACATCCTATTTCATTAAAGGCGCCACGATTAACCAAAGGTTCAAGAAATTGACTTTTAATTAAGTTAATAAATGTACTTGCCTTGATGTAAGATACATATAGCTCTGGATCAATCAGGCCAAGATCTTTTTCTTTTGGCATCTGCTTTGGTTGATATTGAGATCCATCTTGAAGCTCTACCCCAGACATTTTTTTTTGCAATCTGGTTTATTCTGAGTATTATTTTGTTATGTAGGGTTACACAGGTGCATAGTATGCCAAAATCCCTGAAACAATGGAATTAAAAATTAACACTTTTGTAATTTCATAGAATTTAAGTGTTGAAAAATTACTTTTATTCATGTAAACATTCATTTTAGTCTTGGACATATATAATGGTATGCCCAAGAAAGCAGGCGGGAGCACCATAACGTTAGATGACATTGTTTTACATGTAGCTAACTGCCAGGCTGCAGACTTCATTGGTTGAATAATTGAGCCAGTTTCAGCCTAAAAATTTTCTAAGATATTCATTACAACTTGGATATTATAGCTGTTTTGAAATATTATTATAATATCATCAATGAATGCTATAACAGCTACCTGCAATCCCAAATGCAGAAGACAAAGGCCTGGAACGAGATTCTCAATCTTACGAGCAAGAGTGTCTATATAAACTGCATCAGAAGAGCTGCTTTAGAGATAAGTTGGGGGGGGGGGGGTAATGTTTGGAAAAAAACTTTTTAGTTTTATTGTAATGAAAATTTGTTTTGCTGTTTGCTAAAAAAAAAAAAAAAAAAGACAAAATAGAAACAGGGCACTCATATTAATACATCATTTTATAGGTAATAATTTTTATTAGTCATTCATTTATTGAATAATATCCACTTAACGAATAATATGTCTGTGGTATAAGTTTCACTATACCACTTTTATGCAAGATAGGGACTGGTTTTTATCCATTTCTAACATCTAGGGAAGAGGTGTAATCATAAACATGACCAAAAATATGTGAAAAAGATATATGATCCCCAAGATGCACATTTTAACCAGAACCCATCAATTGGCCCAGATCACAATCTCTTGCACATATCTATCATTGTTCTGTATATATAGACTGCTAATTACTACAGTTTAATAGATGTCAAAATTGTTGCCCTCACAACTTTGACACAAACCACTTGATGAATGTATATTAATAATTTTTATTAGTTATTTATTAGATTAAAGATTATCCACTTAATGAATAATATTTCTGTAATGCAATTTTCACTACACTACTTTCATGCAAGGTTATGGATTGTTTTCTATCTGCTTTTAATGTCTGGTGGAAGGGTATAATCATAAACGTATGGACCAAAGACAAAAAAGATGTATGATCACCAAGATGCACATTTTGTGTTGAACCAGCACACATCACTTGGACCATATCATCTCTTACCCATTATTATTGTTTAGGTTATATAGATAGCCAATTACTACCGTTTAATTGATGTGCTAAGCCTATTTCCTTCACAACTTTGACACAAACCAGTTTATATGCATTTGGGGGAATCATACATCTTTTTCACATGTCTTTGATTATATATTTATGGTTACACCCCTCTTATAAGGGGTTGAAAGTGGATAGAAATCAGTCCCTACCTTTCATGAGAAAAGTGAAATGAAAATTACACCACAGAAATATTATTCATTAAGTGAATAATCTGTAGTTTATGAATGACTAATAAAAATTATGAATATCCTTTCATCAACTGGTTCATGTCAAATTCGTGAGGATAAAAAGTTTCACACTTATCAATTAAACTGTAGTAATTAGTTATCTATATTATAATGGATCACAACTATCCACAGGGTGTTTAGAGGGTTATTTAACATTTATTCAGTAATGGCATTCAAACAATATACTAATTGATATAGGAAGGGGATCATTTAGACATAAGTTATACTGCATGCCCATTTAACCATTTATATTTTATTTATACATAGTTATTTCTTTGAGTATATTTTATGGAACTACCTAAGACCATCATCGAAAATTCTGGTCTATTAAACCACTACAGCACTTTAGTTTTCAAAACTTCTCAAATGTCATTCTATTTATAATTTTTGATAATATAATTTAAAATATACAGTGACATGTGGCTATTGAAATTATACCACTCTTCCAGATCATTGATGATGATCATCCCCTGTAATCAATCTACAATTAGTATATTTCTTTAATCAAACAATATCTTGATAGAATTATGAATTATACCTAATCTCCATTTCTAATTAAGAAGTTATATCTGATTAAAGAACAATTTTAAATATATACCCCTCCCCTGTTGGTTCCTTCCTTACTCCTCAATACCTCATCTGCAAAGCACGAACTCCTAAAGAAAATTATAAAGTTTAAACTTATTTGCTTAGAATGAAATGAAACCATGCTCACATAAAATGGACTTTAACAATAAACCAAAAACAAATTTATTTGACTAAACACTTTATGATGTATATATTAGAAAATAAATACAAATAACATTATGTTTAGATTTAATTAATAAGAATAATAACAATGGCTTATTCAGTTAATAAAATAATAAATTTCATCTTATCCAAAAATTATCAGCTAATTAGATAAGCCTTTAAGTATAGCACTATGTTTAGGAGAATTTGATTATTATAAATTACATATGTATAATCATTGACTAATATTAAGTTTTTAATATTTTCATGGCAGGGGGAGGCAATTCTTATTATGACAGGTATAACAAAATAGGACTTATATGTTGACCATTATCTCTTCTCCCTACATACAGGCAACAGCAGATCTTTTCTCACAGGAGGGTACCATCTCTTTTTTTTCTACAGGCATTCAAGAAGTGATCTTTTACAGAAGGGCTACATGATCCAGAGTCTGGATAGTCATACATTAGGGTTTTAATACTGCATGCTTCTTGGTTTCATTTTTTTCACAAATTTTGTCATCATTACAGAATGCTGGAAATTAACAGTTCTTTGGACATAATTGTTCCCAGATCAATTTCTGCAAACATTAAGGATTATAACATATAACGATCGAAATGAAAGTGAAGATCGAATCTAACCGCAAAAACAATATCTGCAACTACCATTGAGCCTAGAAAAATTTATAGAGTAGGCAGATACGCGCTGTTAAGATTCCACTTTATTTAAATATTCCGATCATTAGCCCAAGTCACTAGCTCAGTGGAGACGCAGAGATAAAAATCTATATCTTAATTTATATCTTAAATATCAATAAATAAAAGCCACTGCCAGAAATTAACACATAAAAATATTTATTTACGCACATATAAAATAACATTTAAATTTTGAGGAATAAATTCAACATTTTAGATTTTTCTATTAATCTTTTAATTTTACATTTAACTAAGTTTCAATGAGTTTAATATTTTATTTAGATAGTCAAGTATGAATAGACTACATAGATCTGCATTTGAAAAGAAAATATTCTTCCCTGATTTAACCTTAGGCAACAAATTTCGCAACCAAACTGGCGCCAATCCATCTGATACATTCATGTATTCAATGTAGCATGATACGACAACACAAAATACTATACTGTCAGGAAAGTACATCTGATCAGTAAGTAGATTTGAGAAGACATGGTCTCTCCACCAACAGGAATGTGACATCTGTTGGCGAGTAGAACAATAAACAAAAAACTCCATAAGAATGGACTGCGGTCTTCTGCTGACTTACAAACCCATCCATAGGCAAACAGAAGGTGTGTGGCGTATATATGCAATCCTGCCCGAAGCGGATCTCATACTACATCTACTAATTACACAAATATATCCAATCCATTGAGCCAATTCAACTACGAAATGAATAACCTAAGATTACCCTCCCTTAATATAACTTTACCAAAACTATATAGCCATTCACGCCCGACTTAAATTTAACATTTCAATACATTCGCACAGATTTGTTTAAAAATGTTAGGTATAGATCGATTACATAGATTCCACGGTCAAAAACATTTCAAAATAAACATAAATGATCAAAATACAAAATTATTGATACCGACAATCGCAGAGGGAAATTTATAAGTAACCCAATAGTATTCACCATAAGATACTTGCGTTGTCACCAATAACTTAAAAGACATCTGAATAAATACATTTTAGATACCGTACGGTATCATTATTTATCGAATGTCTATATATTTTGATCAAATATGAAAACCAAATATAGTTAACCGTGAACGAATCCATGCAAGCGTCTATAAACAACTTAAATTTCATGCATTTAAATAATCTTTACAATAAGAAATAAAAAAAAATGGAAATGATGTTTATCAATCGGAAAACATAAAATTAAACATTATTAATTTGATTTAAAAACTTACAAAAGTCAGATAAGAGTCTGTTTTAACATTTAAGTTGGCTTGTTTATCAATTTATAAAACTTGACGAAAGTTCTTAATTGATTTTAATAATTGTTCATTTCATATAGCTTATGGTAGAAGAGTCCAAGTTCCTGTTTTTAATTCCCGCGATGCCTCCATTGGAAGATAATGTTCTGGAGATGGCAATAGCTGGTTCAAGGTATCACAGTCTTTTCCTTTTTCTTTTTTAAATAGAGTGTGGTATGTGCGTCCTACCACAACTCTCAAAAACACAACGCTGGAACTCCAGAAAAAACTGTATTTCCCTTTTTATATTTTCCACACGGATTCAATTAACAAAACGTCACTAATCCATCACTTTCGTTAGGGTCCGAGCCAAGGCTTAGTGCTTCCATTGGTCAAGCTAATTTCTCTTTATTTTCTTATCTATCTTTCATCAGATCATTTTAATCATACAAGAGCCCAAGGCTAGCTTGGTTTTCGATAATTCATAAACAATCATTTCCATTTACAGATTACATTAATTAATACCTGTTTTTATTTTTAAATCTTGTACTTTTTTTTTATAAAAAAAAGTACGTTCAAATACTTATTTGTTTTTTTAAAAAAAAATATTTTTAAAGTTTGGCATCTGTGCGAATGTATATACGTTTAACAAACGTTTTAATTTTAGCGTTTAGTTTTTTACTTTTATTTGCGAACTTTTAAGTTTTTATTTTAAATTAATGTAACGACATATTTATATATCGTTACAAACAGGAACAACAGAGTAACTTGTGCAAGAAAAACTGATTTGAGCAGGAACAAAAAAAAAAAAACTGAAACGAAAGAAGAGGCTTGTTTAATGCTTACATATATATCCCATAACAATATAATACTGCCTTGTTCATTCAAAATTTCATTAAAAAAATATTTTTCTTTTTAAATCAATAAATTTTTTTTGGTACTTAACATTTAGATAGTCAGCCAATTGGTGGAGTTCTTTCTTTACAAAAAAAATACTATTATAACCATTCTGGGCTGCCATTTTGCAAACTGATTTTCAAACCATTTTTGTGGATTGCAATTCTTTTACATTTTGAAAACTAATTTAAAACAATTTACGATTGAACATTATTTGGTAATGGTATTCTTGAGCTGTTGAACCAGGTTTGCTTGTGGATCAAGCATTTATGTCTATATGAGGCAGACTTGCACCTGAACTGCGAACTCTCCTGTTTCATTCTTGCTCCACAAATACAGATTTCCACAATGTGGCAGATTGTTTTCGATCACAGGCAATTGCCAAAACTTTAAATAATGCTGCTAACTGCATTCAGCCATTTTGTTAGTTTTGCAGTGATTCTCACAGAAACATGAGAGAAGACGTTATCCTGCATCAACTTTATTTTCCAAGGCACTTTCCGAATTCCCCCCCCCTCTTCAAAAATGTGTAGGGAAGCATGTGGACAGAATGACAATTTTTAGTATACAATACTACATCAGTTTCTTTGTAAGATGATTAGTTGAAAGAGTTATGGTAAATTGAAGTACAGATATACTGTAGTAAAGTTTAAATAGTTATCATTTGGATAAACTGCATAACAGCGTACATATGTAGCCGCTATTACAGGTTGCATTAAAGCCAATAACGGCATATTTCTGTACTTTTGTTAAACAATGCCACCAAATGAGTGTCCTGTCTATAAGGTAGCCAGCAACGGATGCCTAAACAGCATATTTCTCTGATTTTGCAGAGAAACAATGCCACCTAGCAGCTGGCCCATCTAAACAAGTACCCTTTTTTTCTCATTCAACATAAGTAAATTACAAGTTAAATCAAAAAGAAAAACTTTTATCAATCATTAAAATATAATACATTCTAATACTTCTATTACCATTTTTTGTTATCTATTTTTATAAATGAAAGGAAATCCGATAAAGTAGTTCTTCCTTATTTTTTAAACAATATACAATTAAATGATTATTTCTTTAGTTACGAAAGTCGTTTTACTTTTTTTTATTTAATAATTTGTGAAACAGCAATATATGTTGATGAAATAGAAATATATACAAGAAACTATACTGATTTTCAATTATCATATTTCAGACTAGAAATATTAATTTAACCTTTTTCCATATTAAAATTTTTGTAATGACAAAAATGCATAACAAATCTTTTTTAAACTAAAAATCAATTATTATCACTATGTCTGCTTAGAAGTTTGTTTTATTTTAAATTTGTTATTTACTATGCTATTCTAATGATATCATTGCAATTTACTGAACAATGATAATGATATGTATAAGAGATTCTGATCTGGACGAACTCATGATTGCTGATTCAGCACAAAATGTGCATTTTAGGGATTGTACGTAGCAGAAAATTTCTTAATGTTGAGGTGATTTGATAATTGAAGTAGTGTATATTGATACATTGTAATTTTCAGCTTAACTGTACATTTATTTAAATGTTTTTTGTAACAGATATGAAAGTCCTATGTTAAGTAACAATAACAACTTATATATATATATATACGACAGTTTAAGTTCATTAGTGTCCTAAGACTAGCAAGATAAAATTGTAGGTTGATAACTTTATAAGATTTGCCATAACTGAAATAACCTAGAGGTTGATGTCAATAACAAAGGCTTAACTCCATATTTGTTGTGAACTTGGTCACTGGAGTGAGATTTCACATTCTACTTTAATCACATTCTTGTAAATTTAAGCATTTGAGTACTCATAATGACATAGTAATCATAATGGCTGGTGGACATATACTACAAGACCTCCATATTGAAATGGATTGTAGGTCTGTTTCTTTACAATTGACTGACTTATTTTATTTTTTGCATAATAATCTGATAGTCGAATTGGTTAAAGATCTGTTGTTGTTTTTTAAAGATTTTTTCAACAGTGTAACTAGATGAATATCAGTTTGTCAGATCTGATCACTGCATTCTCTCCTCCTTGAGATGACTTATCCAGTTGCGACATAATCTTGGAGGTATATTGATGACATCATATTATTGATGCTTCGTCTTTAAATGTTGTTTCTCATATTGAGATCATCTCAATTTTTTATGGCAGTTTTTTTATTTTTTGCTTGCTGCTTTCTCTATTAAGCTTTCTGGGTTAGCGATAAAAGAAAGAATGGGTAATAGGTAGTGTCATCCACATCCGACTACTACCTTGGAGTAGTTGACATAGGATTTGTAACAATCAGCAAACCCTGGCATGTTTTCATCTGAAGGCATACAGTGTCTGTGGATTTCCCAAGATTCTTGATTGTTTCTCTTTAATACAATCACAGATGTAAGAAGTCAAATCTATGAGAACTTATTCCTATTAGATCTCTGCTATGAGAAATTTTAATCAGTAAAAGCATCCTTAAAAAGCCTGAAAAATTAAACAATCAATATGTTATTCTGGAAAATTTCCTTTCAGATGGTAGTATTATTGTAAAAATGAATATTGAAATGGTTTTATTGCTTGGCAAGTTTGCAAGAAGTTTCAAAAGCACCAGAACTGGAATCAGTCTGAGGACTGTATGCTCCATAGTTGAACACTGATGTGAAAGCCCCTAATAAAAGTTTGATGGTAGCATCCGTCTTTATAGATAAATTCCCATTATTACCATTTCTTTATTGTCCTTACATATTTTAGTAAATATTATACAAATTATAATTAAATCACTAAACACCACATGATCACTATTCTTTTAACCTTCCTGCGTCCATTGATTACTCTAGCTTGCACTGAGTGGCGCTACTGTATTGGAGAGTTTTGACTCTGTGTACAAATTATAATTTTTTAAGCATTTTTTTTTTTGTTATATTGCTTTCTATCAACTACTATTAATCTGTCCAGAGTTATATTTTTTGTAAATATCATTAAAGGTTTAGAGTGTTATTTGTTTCTATTGTTTAATCGATGGCTGTGCGATATTGGGGCACATGTGTCACAGCTTTTCTGCCAGTCACTTTGCAAACATGTTTATACAGCAAAGTCACTGTCTCCACTCAGAAACGAGACTTTGTCTTATGAGTTTATCTGAAAGAATGTGTTAATGGCATTTTAGTAATAATTATATGTTGAACTGTTTCCACCATCTAATATTAATTGTTAAATGTCTTTTAGAAAAATTCAAACTTTATTTAAACTATTCAAATACATTCAACGGTTGGTAATAGGACATTGATTAGTATAAAACATAAGGTTTTGAGTGGAAGATTGTAAAAACATCCCTTTGAAAAGTAGTTAAAAAGAAAATAAACTGCTGATTAGATAAAAAAAAAAGACATAGCTAAAGTAGCAGACTATATATGCATCAATAAATATATGTTCAATTAGGAGAAAGCAAAATATTAGTTAGAAAGGGAAAACTACAAAGAAGGAAATTTAAAGAAATTTCATACGATAAAGGGCATAATCCATAACTCAACCTAATGTGATAATTCATATGGTCTGGAAGTCATTCATCAACTTTGTCCTCAAGTAAAAGTGGAGATATTAGAAAGACCTTTATAGATAAGTGTATGAAATTTCGGTAAAAGTTCACTATAATGGTTTATGGTTGTTTGCCCTCTATTGTTTAAAATTTAAACTAAATTGCTTGAGAATCTAACATGTATGTTATTATATTACAAATAAATTAAAATTTAATCAAATGTAAAAGATAATAATAAAAAAAAAAACCTTTTGAATGTTGGATTAATTACACGACATTAATTAAAATAATTACTTTTAATTTCTTTGAAAATTAAGATTTTAAACTGTCTACAACTTAAGAATTTAAAATAAAAAAGTATATGCTACTGTCTTACAATTACATGAAAATTTATTCAAATGTAAAAGATAATAAAAAAAAACATTTACCTTTTAAATATAATTATGTCCTATACAGACTAGGAAGTTGAAGAAAAAAGCGGTATTGCTGTATCTACCCCGGAGGGCAAATTCGTGCAGGTACGATGAAAACAAAGCTCTGCTAGTGCCACATTGGAATTTCAGCTTACACTTTGCTCTCATCCACATGTTTTAAATATTCTGGGTGTGTATGTCTCGGTCTTCAGGATCCACGAAGTTTTCCTGATGGACGACAACCGAATGCAAAAACACACCATTGTTGAGACTGCTGATGTTATTGTACGCAGCCCAGCCATTTGAAATAATGTGCGTACCTGGTAAAATGAACCACTGTATCAGGCCCTCCAGTGTATCAGCCATCCTGTCTGCCACTTCTACCAAGAAGCAGTTTCTTGATGCTCTCTCTATGCCACCAAACACTCAGTGACCTGTCCGTATAGCCCCCCTGTGATATTTTCGGTGGAAATAGTAGGTTTCATCTATTTCGACGATTAATGGCTACCCATTGTCATCAAATCCACCGAGAACTGTCGGATTTGTGTCAAAATATTTGGCACATTCCTCCCGGCAAAAATTCGCCCAGTCAATGATAATTCTTTTGTTCATGCTGGTCTCATGCACAATGTGTTGTTGGAGCATATTACGCGCCCAAAAATACACGATGCTTTTCCCAGAGGCAGATGACTTTTGGAAAAAGAAAGACCCCTTTCTGATTGAGATGCGATGGTGGCATATTTTCACTGCCATCTACACCCATCTAAGCCTGTAGAATACTTCACCATAATACTTCACCAGCGCACACCGAACACCGCGCTGTTGGCATAAGGCGTAGTTCTTCAGAAGGAGTCTTCGTGCAAGCCATTTGATGGCCAATTCCATAGTTTGTATGATGTCCCATAACTGGTGCATATTCCATTCTTCTACCAGAATAGCAGCAATGCTTACAATTTCACTATCAGGTACTAAGCATGTAGCAGACATCTTTTGTAACTATAAAACTGTACACGTATGCGTGTAATTCACGCCGTTGAACACATAAGGTGTCTTTTTTTTTTGCAACATGTGCTATAAATGTAGTTATTTTAAATTCTTAAGTTGTAGACAGTGTACGCACATTATTTCAGATGGCTGGGCTGCGTACAATAACATCAGCAGTCTCCAACTTCCTAGTCTGTATAGGACGTAATTATATTTAAAAAGGTAAATGTTTTTTTTATTATCTTTTACATTTGAATAAATTTTCATGTAATTGTAAGACAGTAGCATATACTTTTTTATTTTAAATTCTTAAGTTGTAGACAGTTTAAAATCTTAATTTTCAAAGAAATTAAAAGTAATTATTTTAATTAATGTCATGTAATTAATCCAACATTCAAAAGGTTTTTTTTTATTATTATTATCTTTTACATTTGATTAAATTTTAATTTATTTGTAATATAATAACATACATGTCAGATTCTCAAGCAATTTAGTTTAAATTTTAAACAATAGAGGGCAAAAAACCATAGACCGTTATAGTGAACTTTTACCGAAATTTCTACTGATTGCTGTTTGACAGAATAGCCTAGTTGGTTAGAGTGTCATGTTAAAGTCACTATTTATAAATCTAAAGATCCAGGTTTGTATTTCCTAATATTGTCATTGGTCTGGCCAGCAATACATGAAGACATTAGAATAATAATAATACTATGATACATTGTTATAAAATAACCTGTATGCCATTAATGAAAAATTTAAATAAGGTTTTTATTTTTTTAAAACATTCAATCATTAATAGTACATGATGGAAATGTCCATAGTACAATTCATCTTAAAGATGTATATTCTAAGTTAATTACATAGCAAATTATAAAATCACATAACAAATATATAAATGTTAACTATGATAGTATTGTCAAGCGTTGTTAGTCGAGAGGTCATTGCAGCAGCCTTGCAAGCAAGTAGTTGGTTGCAGATAGTTGTGGGTTTGCCTCCCAGCCGATGCTATGACACATGAAAAAGAAAAAAAAAAGATAGTATTATGAAACCTACCCATGCCAGAATTGTGGAAGTGAGAATCCTAAATAACTACACATAAAGAAATTCTACATACAATTTCTACAATTAAAAGTTGAGAATATATCAAAATTAAGAATGTGATTTGTTTCATTGCACTTCACAAGATATGTCATAGCTCTTATTATAATACACTTTTTTAAATTTCTGGCTTCAGATTGGTATATGAGTGAACTCATATTAAGTGTTATAGTAATATGTCATTTGTATATATAATCTATGTTAAAAAATTTCCCAATTCTAATTGACTTACTATTCTTTTCTGCATCCATCTTTGGGGATATGCATTTTAGGATAACATGGATTTTGAAATTTTTAAAATTGAGTTTTCAAACATCTGCCTATAACAAGAATGAAAGAACTGTTCACTTACGAAGACTGAATGTCAACCAATCCTGATTCGTGTTTTTATTTTTATAAAAACAAGGCAAACCATGATCTGTTGATTTACTAATATTGGATCATTTGACCAATTACCAATACAAAACAAATATTATCGCTATTGAAGTTTTATATTCATGAATGAAAAACCAATTCACAAAACAAACAAATCTGTGTACATTTCTAAGATAATTCACAAACTAGATTCTTTTTATTAGATAAAAGATAATAATGTAATTAAAAGTTATATAGTCCAAGATGGAATTTAGGGAAAGTCAATTGAAATCACTATACTTAATAGCTTGAACAAATATTAATAGAATCCTTCCATCTCTTAAACAAACTCATATCAGTAGCAATCAAAGAAGACTATTTCTTCAGAGAATACTAAAAGGATTTGGAACAAAACTAGCAGTATTCTGTATAGCCAACATTTGCTTATCAAAGATTTCAGAATTGATGATAAACTTAGAAAATCTAGTAATGCTAGAAAAATCTATGGAATTGCAAAACTTCATAAAATCAGTCAACAGTCTGCTGTTTATTCCAGCTTGGTTAATGTGGAAGAACCTCTAAAAGAATTGCCATGTATAATTTCAATGAGATTATCAGTCTTATATCAAATTTCTAAGACCTGTCTTGACAGAATATTAAAAAGCCACATTAGAACAGATAACAATGAATTTTTTCACAAAGTTCCTCAAATTTAAATCTCATAAAATTAACAGATATTATTGGACTACAATTATCTAAATCAGAAAAGGCATCAAAAACAGATAAAATGTTCCCAGGGCTTTTAATAAATTTAGGATCTAAAGGGTAAGTATAATTGCCAAAATTGTTTACCAATATTATTTATATACATATTTCAAAAATTTGTTGTGAAAGCTAAACTATACCATTATTATGTCCTTCTTAGAAGACATTGGAAAGAATGTTTGTCATAAGAATCATGCAAATGGATGAGAACCATTTATTTTTAAAATCAGACTGGATTTATACCAGAATCAAATTGTTGGGAATCAAGTCTATTGACTAAAGACTGGAGCTCCCTCTACTGATGTGACCACAGTTTCAGTTTTGTTTGAAAAAATTCTTTAAAAAACTTCATCAAGTTTTTAAATGTCAGAAGAATGTTAATTAATTTGATTAATAACTCTCCGAAAAATTAAATGTCTTTAAGTGATAATCATATCAAATACAAATTTTTATGAATAGCCGCCACTTGACATGGTTGTCTTTTTTCACTTTACTTTATTTAATACATTCATTAGTGGTCTTCCAGAAATAGTGCATGAAATTTATTTGTTTTAGCCTATAAAGGAGATTTTTGTCCAAAAAATAATAATAATAAACTTTTCGTAAGGATATGAAAAGTTTGTAAATCTTTTTTCGATGTCAAGAGCTTTGTTTTTAATATTGCAAAGATAGTATATTCACATGTTTATATAGTCAACAGAGATATATCACAAAAAGTGAACATATCCTTCTGCAAAGAGTACTTTGGACCTAGCATAACTTTATCATTTGTCAAAGATTAGAACAAAATAATTTCTAGCAACAATTCCTTCATAGGTAGATGGTACATCATGGTGTTTAATATAGTTTACAAACAGCTTCCTTAGCATTAACATATTGTATTCATGAAAACTGTTCCTGTTTGTAAAAAAAATGAACCCACTAACCTTCAGAATATTAACATGAGAAATATTATTACTGGAATGCTAAGTCTATATCTTTATAGTGACTTCCTGTTCTTTCATGCTTCTCAATCAGATGTTATCTCATACCAAATATATATAAAGTTCTAAAGTAGGCTTTTATAACTTTATCTTTTTTATTGAATTGCCAAATCCATATAATACTTATTATCATTTACTTTCTTTATTACTTTTACAATGCTTTCATTTGAAAATATAAGTAGAAGTTCTGAAGAAGATTGCTGGTGTAATCGAAACCGTCAATAGTGGGTTGTAATTATATGAAACAGTGTAAAAGTAATAAAGAAAGTAAATGATATTAATATTTTAATGTTGACCTGATATAATCAAGACATAATTTTGCCACCTAAGACATATATTTCAAATCAAGATCTTTCTAAAAACTGAACCAAGACACTTTCAAACCATTGTAAAATTATGGTATAAGAAATTGGAATTTTTTTGCGAGATGCCAATTATTTTTCCCGATCCAACAATAAGACCATTTGGATTTGATGTTTTAAGACGTTACTGGAGTTTCATCGCCAGACTAAAAACCACTCTTGTTTACTGCCTTATCGGCTTCAAATGTAGAATTTTAAAAGCCTCTGCTTTCGTAGCTTTTGGAAATTCAGTTCTTGAACTGCATAATCTAAATATCCAATGACAGAATTGAAAGTATAATGAAATCACTGGAGAATCATATCTTCTGGTTAAAATCTTTTCAGATTATTATACGTTTCTGAATAATTAATTGCTTAAAAAGTTTAAACACTATATATGTTGCATCAGTTTTAATAAGTTAATGAAATGTTTTAAAGTAAAATTAGAAAAACGGAAGTTTTCAATTGCTGTGTTTAAAAGAAATAGCTATGATATTAGAAGTCTATTATGGGTTCCTGTGCAGTATTTTTATTTATTGTAGAATTTAGTTTTTTTATTCAGCTTTAAAAAAAATAATTATTTAATATTTACAAGAGAAAAAAATGTTTTAAATTTAATTTAAAATTATAAACATTTAACAATGTGGAATTCATTAAAAAATGTCACTGTACACAATGTTGCCTACAACATTTTTTATTATTCAATTTAAAAAGAAAATTGAATTAATACCTCTAGAATATTGTGTATATTACTGCTGAAAAGCTGAATTCTTCTAGTTAAAAGTTTGGTCTATATAAAAGCATTTTTGAAGCTAATTTGAATATAAAAATGGCATACCCAATAAGTAAATAACATTAGCATTCTTATGTTCTTTTAATTATTAATTAAATCAACTTTTTAAATAAATGTATATTACTTAAATGTTTTTCTGCTTCTTTCCAGACCATCCCTATGTAAATGCATTTTATGAATTTAAATAGTTATTTTAAAATAGCATATGCAGCTAAAAAGTCATTATTTATTTCAGAGCATATGCCTTAATGGTGGAAAAATTCATGTAGCAGAGAAGTAATCATATATAGCAATGTAAAATATTATCAAATTTAGCATCCTTTATTTTATTGTAATATCTTATATAAATGCAATGTATCCACTATTCTTTAATTTTTTTAAAAATTACTCTGAAGAAGACTGCAGGACAGTTGAAATGTAAGATTGTGTATGCATATATGTGCAATAAAAGGTTCCTGCTAAAAAGTGCTTAAAGTACAGTGGATAAATTTCATATAGCAAATGTGTTT
This sequence comes from Epiperipatus broadwayi, assembly GCA_028023455.1. Taxonomy (NCBI): domain Eukaryota; kingdom Metazoa; phylum Onychophora; class Udeonychophora; order Euonychophora; family Peripatidae; genus Epiperipatus; species Epiperipatus broadwayi. The sequence continues at coordinate 810,955 of JAQFVV010012706.1, forward strand.
ATGTATCGTATTATGTCCATCATTTAACTTTAATCGTTAAACCGTTTTAGAAAAATTCCAACTTAAACTTTTCATATATATTCAATTCTTAGTACATACAGGTTATAATATATTTCAAGTGATATTCCCTTTTCTTCAGGCATTGCTGGCCTGACATAAGACACTACTAGCATGAGGATCAAACCTGTTCCTTTTACATCTATAAATACTGAATTTAAGGAGATACTCTAACAGACTATTCTTTTAAAACAGCTGCCAGTAGAAATTTCATTGATTTATTTATGATGATCCTTCTAATTTTTTTTTGGGTTACCAAACATTATGAATTATCATATTCGATTGACATATAAAACTATTTGTCTATTGTCATGTGAGTGGCTTCTTAATTTTTTAGCTTTTTGCTTCTTTTTCTAATTTTTCTTTTTTGCCCCCCCCCCCCCCAGTAGAATATATGATCTTTGGGTAGTTCATGGTCTGCTGTTTTAGGCGCATCTGTTTTTTTTTCCTCTTGAATCATTACATGTGCTCTTTTAATCAATTTTAATGGATTATCTGGTTTTACTGATATATATTCTTTTATATTCACATCATATTTTATAGATGCAGCTTTTGTTTCTCAGCATTTCAAGTTTAGGTTTTGTAGGGGTTAAAATTCTTCATAGTATGCTATGGCTTTCGAAAGCGGTTATTTCGATTGTGCATTTTTCTTCCATTTGTCTGTTATTTTTTATATATACAGAATTGTTTTTTCTTTTGACGTTCATAAATCTGTGATAAAGAATGTTGGTCATAAAGTTAAAAGGGGTCAAATTGTTGGTCCTTATTAGTTGGAGCATCAGTATCTAAAATGGAGACTTTATTTTGAAATGATTAAATTTTTTATGTTTCACATTATTCTCAAGAGTAATAACAGATTAATTTAAGACGGAAGAAGAAAAATTGATTAAAACAAACTGATTGATGAACATGACAAAATATAGTGGTCAGAAAAAAAAGACAATCAATACACATCAGAATTTATTCATGAATGCCTATCAAAATATCCCATTGTGATCTTCACAAGTGATAGTATTAAAGTCAATGATTTAGATATGAATGAAATATCTGAATAGAGTAGGTATACCATATTATACTAAATTGTCCAAACACTTGCTTTATTTACCACTCTTTCTTACAGTTCCGATTGCCCCAGAAATCTTCAGAACTTTATATAACTTTAAGATAACAGTTGAGGTTATGAAATATAAAGTTCTGAAGTAAACTGTAAAAAGGTGTAAATAAAGCATTGTGTAACAGTAGTAAAGTGCTTGGACAATTTAGTATTATATGGTATACCTTTGGCAATGCAATAAGAAAGAGTACTTATACTTCTTGGAATAGGTATGTTGTATGATGAGACAGATTGATTGTTTACATTTCTTTCATCCATGGGAATCTTTACAATTATTTATTTGTTTAGTGTATGGATTTAAACAGCTTACCTATTGATAAGCTATAAAGAAATCTGTAGGGTTTTCAATCAGGAGATAGATTCAGTAGTGACTTTATTAAGTCTTTCAATTTTACCATTGTAGCCATAAATCTGACAGTCATGAATGAGGTGTTTTATAGTTATATTTATTCATATTTACAAAAAAATGGTGACTGATAAATTCGTTTTAAATCTATTGATGACTCCGCATATAGAAAACTCAAATCCAATCTGGCTTTATTGTTGGATCTGGATAAAAAAAAATGTATTTGTAATCTCATAAAAATTCCATTGTTTACACCATAATTCTTCAGTTGTAGATTCTTGATTGAATATCCAAAATGAGAATCTATATCTTGAGCAATTGGCAAGTCCGATCAATTTACTACCTTTGTGTTCTGTGAAACAATTTATTTTCTTATATCTGGTGGAGGATAGGTGAAAGAACGAGAAATCGCAGTCATGGTAATATTAAATTGAATATCCAGAAGTTTAGCATGAAAACTTTTTCTCCAAATAAAGGGTACAAAATGCGATAAAGTTGACATGATTTGGATAACAATTCTTCATCAGTATATGTCGTGTAATTTATATATATATATTTAATTCTATCATTATTCTTCATAAATGCTTTACAGCTATAGGCAGATTAAACATTTTGGGATTGAAGTTTGTTCCACTGTGCAAACTTTTTCTAATTCACACAGCCCATACATTCAAATATTGGTTTGAGGAACATGAAGATGATGTTTCACATCTTCCAAGGAACTCTCATCACTCATTTTATAATATTCGTGATTGGGTGAGAGATCAATAATGTCCACTGGTTCTTCTCCAAAAACTGTGGGTTTTTTTTCATGATGAGCTGCATAATACTCTTTTATACATTGTTCAAATAATTACATAATTCCATTTTATATATAATATAATTAGTTTTAATGCCTTTATTAACTTTACATTAATAAAGTTTGTGTTCCAGGTTTAGATTTACTATTTGAGCATGTTTTTCCCTATTTTTATAATTATTTGCTTTAAGAGATTCTTTTTTGTAGCAACAAGCCTTATTGAAAGTCGGAAATTTCATATGTCTGTTTTTTACTTATAGTATGGAAGAAGATGAATATGTGCGGAGTGTATATGAATTTTCTACAACCGTTGAAGGTGAACTACCTCTTTCTGTTGATGATGTGGTACAAGTTCTTAAGAGGATTGATAAGAATTGGTCATATGGATCATGCCAAGGACGGTCAGGCAACTTTCCATCTGCTTTTGTCATTTCTTTGACATTACCTAATATCAGCTCAGGGCAAAAGGTATTTGCAGCTATCGGTAATTTTTCAGCTTTAGAATATGGAGATTTAGAATTTAAAAAAGGTAAAACATCTTATTTATTTCTTTTATTAATATAAATAATACTATGTAGAACATTTGTATATGCCTTTTCTTCTCATTTCATCATGTAGAAACTGTATAATATGAATTTGACAAATGACTAATTCCAAACAGTGACATAGATTTGTTCAATTAACATTTGTTTGTTACTGACAATTTTTTTGCATTTTCTGACAACAAAAGTATGTCTATAGGATGTTTTAGTTGATTCTCTGGTAAGTATTCATCTATGACTAGAAGGAACCTATTTAACAATATCCTTAAAAATATCATTGCCGTAGTGGATAGTAATAATATTTCATGATAATTACTGCAATCTTCTCCATTCCCTTTACTTTTAAAAATTGGAACAATAGAATCTAAAGTCAGGCAACCCAATTTCATGAGTTTGTATATTCCTATTACATTCCAATATTTTGGAAACATATATTATTACCATATTTTAAAGCATCTCTGGGTAGTTCATCAGGATTTGCAGTCTTTTTATTTTTACGATTACAAGAAAACCATTTGTCTTCATAAAGCTAGATATCTTTGTCCAAATCTAAACTGGTTGATAAAATGGATATATCCTTCAAACTCATCACCTTAATTTTTGTATCATTATTCAAAAGATGATCCAGATACTTCTTTCACTTGTTCAAATTTATCATTGTCATCATAAAAGAGCATCTTATTCATGGATATAATAGATTATGATACTGTTTTCCACGTCCATAGGTTGCTTTAAGTGGCTCAAAAAGGATCTAGAGTAACCATATTCGGTGAATGTATTTCTTTAGCACCTTCAATTCACCAATCATTTCAAGACTTCTTGTTAATCATTGAACCTCTGCCTATAAAAATCTCTATATTTATTATGAAGCTCCACATTCAATTTATAATTCTTCCAAGTAAAAAGGGCTATTTCTTTTTAATCTAATCATTAATAATAAGATCATTATCAGAAAACTAGTCATTACTTATATCCATAACGATACTCCTTAAGAGAATTCCATGTCTAATAAGTGTGACAATCGTGAAGGTCCAAATTAACAATGTAGGAATTTATTATGTATGGAAGGTATTTCTTAAAAATCCAATATCAATTTTCTTGCAAATGTGATTGGACTAAGACCTATTTTTTAATTCAACTACCATTTTAATCATGGAGTATACTAATATATGATTCCACTAAATAGTTTATGCTTAAGTTACCATATATGAACTTTTCTTGTTTCCGATTCCGTTACTATAATGTAATGTATTAAAAGTCATTGCTTTGAATGGAATGCATTTCTTTACAATGATCTTTCTGTCTAAACAAAGTATTTGTAATAGTCAATCCATATGTTGTGCAAAAATTCACTATCAGACCATTTCACCTTATAGCACCAATACCATTATTTCCAAAAAATTTTGGCTGAAGTCTATTATTTGTACCAACACATTTAATGCAGTCCTGCTAAAAATAAAATCTTTATTTCTCCAAATTCTCTAAATCTAGTGTTGGAGAGTATGCATTAATAAAATGAAATGTGGATACTATTGTGCAAGCCAAATTTTAATGCGATTTGTTTCTGATAGATATAACAGGAAATTTTAAGAATAAAACTTTACGATAAATTTAGCTCCATACATTCATTTTTCACCGATTGATTTATCCTTCCAAAAAAATTATAACCATCTACCTCTTTTATTACATTTCTTTTTTCTGGAAGATCAGATTTTTTTTTTGCTTAGATCTTCACAATCTTGGAGAATGTGAGGACAGGATAATATAATTATTGAAATATCTTATTAGAATAAGATATGAAGTTAAAAAAAAATAGTCGGACAATCGGAAGTTGAATTATTAGGACGTAGAAGTATTTTGTAGGAAAAAGTGTTTAAAACCATTAAAACATCATATGATCATCATTTCCTATGCATACACAGGCTGCTAAAACATAACTAACTCTCTGTACAGTACTGCCACCCAGTGTGGATGTGAAATTTGTGTATGAAATCCTATTCGTAGAATCATGGTAAATGTGGGTTTTTAAAAATCCAAAGATACAAAAATGCATAGATACTGAACTGGATTCAGATCTATATGATTATACAAGGGAATGAGTTTGAATTGAAAACATTATGGTATTTCATCTTGGTATCATAGCTTTATAGTTAACTGAATAGATAAAAGATGGTTGCTGTAGAGTTATATTAGATCCTAAGATCTAGGCATAGTGTTCTCAGATCCAAGAGTCCTCACTGATGAAAGCCACAGGTTAGAAACTGGTCTGGGGATATTGGCTGAATAGGCATTAGATAGGGATTTTATGTACAAAACTTCTTGCATCCATAGATTACTAAGGATTGTGCTGAGTGGCCCTACTGTAGAGAGAGTTGGCTCCTGTGAAAAAGTGTTTTACTAATGGGGTTTAATGATTTAAGAAGTCATATTACATCACACAGCCATTTCTATGCCTATTATATTCTATGACCTAAAACTTATATCATCTAAAATGAAATTATTTTACATAATAAATATGATCAGGTATAATAAAATGGATACAGTGTAGCATTTCCTCTTGTGAAAAAAAACTTCTATTAATCAGAAAGCATTTATTAAACTTATTTCTGGGAACAGATATTCGATGAAATCAAACTTCTATACTCTTTTTTTTTCATTGATGATTTTATTCCAGTTTTAATCTGATATAGCATTTGTACAGTGTTAAATTTTTAACAAAATTGTGTATTTTACTTCATTATTCTTTTGTTGTAGAGTCTCTGAATATTCTAACTTTCAAAATAAGGTGAATTCACTACCCATATGTGCACAAACTGAATTGATACTTACATGTTTAAAATGATATAAACAAAAATGTGAATCATATGATCAGCGCCTATATACTATAGTGAAGTCAATATATTTTTTACATCAGTACATTATCTGTTATTGATCCAACAACAGATAAACATGGTAACATTTTCCCATTAGCTAATAATAATTGGATATTAATTTGCTAACCAATATTAAACGTTTAGCTAGTTTGGGTAGAAACCAGTTCTTTGAAAATATTACAGTAATTACAATGGTTTATTGTTCAGGATATTGTTGTAATGGGCGATGACCCCATTCTAATGCATAGATTTTGTTAATCTTTGCTAGTACAACCAGTGATGGGCATTTAGTTACCATCAAACATATATGTACTCAGGATACCAGTAGCGGAAATGCATTTAATATAGTTTCATTTTTTTATTTAAATTGCCAATGGGAGAATCAATACATATAATTACTTTATTAAATATCGTATTATTCACAAAGTGGAATGAATACACAAGCACTAAAGATAACAATGGTTATCTATTCGCTATATTTCTCTGATATGGTTTAATTCCCAGTGTATTTATGAGCATCGACTTATTGACCTCAAACTGATTACAGTTAGAATTACACTGGATAACCTTCATAGATTGCTTCTCTTTTCTTTTTTTTTTGGAGGGATTTACCCAAATTCATTCTAACTTAGTATCTCAGGGAGAGTGGTGGTTACACCGTTGGAGAAAGGTATATTCTTTAATTGGACTTGTTTCAGTACACACAAAATATTTCTGAACCAGATATTTACATTTGACGGGATTAATAAATCTAATTCTAATGTTTTATTACACCCCACTATTCCTGCAACCCCAAAAAGAAAAAAAGAAAATAAAATTTAACTAACACCCTTATGATTTCTAGCCATCTGCATTTAGCCTACATTCGCACATATATGTATTGTTTAAGTAAGTGTTTATTAACTAGAAAATAATTACCTCATGAATATTTTGAGAAGATACATACATATGTTTACTTTATTCAATGACATTTAATAAAGTTAACAAATATAACATAACAATGCAAATTAACACAATAATTATATATAGATTCTCTCCTTCTTATATTTTGAAGAAGTTGAATAAACAACAAATATTAAACAAACAAAAAATATACCTTTGTTTCTGGGAATGGATGGTGTTGATATATGTCGGTAAGCTTACATTTAGAACAATGAATAGAGGCATTGTCCCAAATAGTTAATTCTTTCTGTACAGTCTTGATCTGATGGTCGTAGAAGAGATATTCTGTATATTTAAACCGAAGTCCTTGGGATACTGATTTTTGTCAATGGGCATATGGCAAGATTTTCATTGGTTTACATTCGCGGGATACGGGTAGGAGTCCAACATGTTTGAACTTTACCCCACTCCACTCATATCACTTGTCTTAGACATTTTTTATCTTAGTTTTCCCACTCGGTGGCTGGTAATTTCTCCCCTGATTGCCTATATAATCTAGTAAAAAGCTTTTGCTAGTTTTCCAGCTTGGTTGTAATTTATTGACCACTTCTTTTTTTTATCTTCTTTTATTTTCTCCCACCTATCTGAATGCCCCAAGTTTTCTACTCGAAATTTTTTTTCTTTATCTTACATTTATTTTAATCAATTACATAAAATATTTTAAGTCACAATCAAATCAATTTCAAATATTGATAACATTTTAATTTCACTGAAATTCTTACTACTTATCAAGTCATCTTGAACAAGTGAATTTTGATATTTATATAGCTTGACCAAACTAATTTTATCCATTTATATCCACTTTTCTTTTTTCGGTTACAAAATTTTAACAAAAGAAAAAACTTTTCCCATAAGTATGGAATTTCCAAGAATTTGGAGAGACAGAAGAGAAAGAATAATAAATATATATATATATACAGGGATCGTATTTATCTCCAAACTCTAGATTCATTATAGTGATAATAACAAAAAAATGTTTATTCACTTGATTTGTGCTGAATCTAAGCGAAGGCTTTATGAGAGGTAGTTTAACTTTGTAGCAAAGTTCAAATCTATTTCCTGTTACAGTCCATAAGAAATTTGAATATAGGAAGTGATAGATCTGGAGCCACAATCTGTTGTGAACTTGAATCTTCAGACACCACTGCATTAAACAGTCCAAGGCCAATAAGATTAATAATTTATTGCTTGAAAGTCTGTAAGAAGTTTGATCACAGGAAGTAACGGAATTGGAGTGACAATGGGCCTTGAGTTCCAGAATCTGCCACTAAATAAACGATAATACAATAAAGAAAGAACTTGAATAATTCTTAAATAGATTAAAAACTAAATACAGTCTTATTTACTACTTAACATATTATATAATATTTATAGTTAATATGTTGGATTACTCCATGTAATTGGTTGTTAACTGTTTTTATAAAAAATCATATTTTATTTGTACTTTTCTAAATACATTTAACTGTTAGTAGTAACACCCAGGTTATTATAGAACATAATATTTCAAGTGGCAGTTTGTTCCTCACCTCTTCAGGTGTGACTGGCCTACCCAGAAATGATTCTGGCATGGGAACCCAAACTAATAACTTTTAGATTCTTGAAATACTAAATTTAAGGTAATGCTTTTAGCATCAATTTATTCCCATCACATGACCAACAAAACATCATATGACCTTGGATTACACATTTTGCTATTCATTAGCAAATTCTTTTATTCTCACAAAAGCAAAACTTTCCATACAGTAGCACCACTCAGTGCAAGCCAAAGTAATCAATGGATGCAGAAAGATTTGTACAGAAAATTCCTATCTAGTGCCTAATCATTCAATATCCCCAGACTAGTTTTTAGCTTGTGGCTTTCATCAGTGAGGAGCTCTGAATCTGAGAACACTGCACCTAGATCTTAGAAGAGGGCTCTAAAATGTAGGTGCAGTGCTCTCAGATCTAAAGTACCTCACTGATGAAGGCCACAAGCTAGAAACTAGTTGGGGGGATATTGTATGAATAGTCCCTAGATAGGAAGAATTTTATGCAGAAACCTTCCTGCATCCATTGATTACTCTGCATTGCACTGAATGGTGCTACTATATGGACAGATTTGACTATGTGAAAACAGCTTGTGTAAGCATAAGGAATGGTGATCATGTGATGTTTGATGATTTCTTTTATTCTCCTATACATTTGCTCGGATTGAAAAAAAGTTTTTCAGTTAGACTGACAGCTTGATAATAAACAAAAAGTTAAAGATGTCTGCTAAAGAAAAAATGTATTAGATCCAAAACATTCATGTGCACTGTAACAAGATCTAAAGCTCTTCACTGATAAATGATGTAAGCTTGAAACTAATCTGGGGATATTGGATAGGATAGCAATGACTTTCTTGCATTTATGGATTATGAAAGCTGACCCTAGGTGACAAGAGAGCAGGGAGAATAAAAGAATTTAAATGTTTAGTCCACTATATAAGTATACATAAATGTTATTACAAACTTTCAGACAAACATTGTGTAATGTTGTTTATAGCAAATCTTGTGACATGGATCAGGAGTAGCTGATATGTAGATAATAAATTATTTGAACATTTTATATTTACAACAATCTAACTTACTATAAATCTATGTTGTATCACATTTAGTATTATTAAATCAACACTTTATAAAATTGACTGTTAACGAAGATAGAGGTCACCATCCGTAAATGAGAGAGATAAGCTAAGAAAGTTGCTATATAATTTTTTTATAAGCAATATAATAATGTTCTATGATTTATTAATTATTATAATCTGATTAATGCATGACTTTTAAGTATTTTTAACAGTGTACTAATTTCAGATTTTTTTTTTTGCTTTTTCATTTTAGGTAATATTATTTTAGGTTTGCAACAGATTGATAATAATTGGTGGAAAGGACGGTGTAATGATAATGAAGGTATTTTCCCACTTACCCATGTGGAGGATTTACACGTTCAGCCAAAGGCAGTCCAGAAGAAAATTAAACGCCAAGCTAAAGTGCTCATGGATATGTCAGCTCAGTTAGAAGATGAAATTGATCTTTTTAAAGATGATATTGTTTATGTGACTGAAGTGATTGATAAGGACTGGTATCGAGGTGAATGTGATGGAAAGTTCGGTATCTTCCCGTCAGCATTTGTTAAATTATTAGATGTGAGTGAGTCTGAAGATCCTAGTCAGAACTTGATATCTATTCCACTTCCTACAAAAAAGTGTACATCCGTTTTTAAAAACATTCAACCAGCTCCTCTAAACTGGCAAAACTCTAATCTAATTAATGAGTCTTCCATTAAAAAATCTCGTGCCAGGAGTTTTTTATCTGAAGAAGGGAGTGGTGTTTTGCCTTATGGGAGGACATTGTATTCTTTTTCGGCAGAATTCTCTAATGAGCTTAGTTTTGTTGAAGGAGAATTAGTTAAATTATTGCGTCATATTGATGATTATTGGATCGAAGGAGAAATTGATGGAAAGGTTGGGTTATTTCCAACTACTTATGTAGATATAATTGTGGACTGTGTTGATGATAAAGAAACAGTCAAATTAAACAGTTCCAAGAGGCACTCCTGTCCAACATTTCTAAGGAATTTATCTGAAGAATCATTTTCATCTGATACCTATGCTCGTGTTTTATATGACTATGCCAGTGATAATGATCAGGATTTAACTCTCTCAGAAGGTGATACCATAACCATTTTAAGAAAATTAAATAACAATTGGTTTGAAGCTCAAAGCGATGATGGAACAATTGGACTGTGTCCAGTGGCATATGTTGAAATTATTGATGGATATCCTTTTTCTGCTAATCAGACGTACATGTCAGAAAATGTAAATCTGCTCAATGGAATTGAGAAATTAAATGAAGTTGAAAATGAATTTAATAGCTTTAAAAAAATTGAAGAACTGCCAAATTCTCCACCCCCTTTGCCTCCTAAACCAAAGACCTCAGTGTATGAGCCGTCATATTTTTCTATGACATCAAGTCAAAGTGTTGCACCGCTAAACCTTGATTATTTTATTGAACAAAATGTAAAAAGATTACAGGACAAGTCTAATCAAAATAATAAATCTTTTAATAATTCATATATATCGATGGATAATCATGGGATGAAAAAAACAGCAGTTAATTCTACAAGAATCTATCCGAAACTTAATACAGAAGCAAAATTTCATAGTTTGGATATATATGATAAAAATCATGCTAAATACCAGCCGTTTGATTGTGAAACATCAAGCTCCATTAAACACCCTGGGAAATCCACCGACAAATTAGTACCACACCGTCCAGCTCCCCCTATTCCCAGCAGCTTAGTAAAAAATTATAATGGTGCTATCCATTTTAACAGTAAGTAGAAATCAATAATATTAGTATTTGCAGGTAATTCAGTGATTAAAAATTTGGTTGGCCAAATCAAAAAAAAAAAAAGGGTGTCACATTACTTTTTTTCACCTTGCTCTCATCTAAATTATGTATCTCATAAGTAAATAATATATGCAGTAATAAATAATTTATGTTATAACTCTGTGTAATATACATAGTATATTTTCATGTATTTACTCAATGTTATGAATAGAATTTGTTTTAAAAGTAGCGTGTTTTCAAGTTTATGTGTTAGTAAATGATTCATGTGCATTTTATTTATAGTAGCGATAACTTATAGGTCTTAGAAGTCTACTATTAAGATAAAACATATCCAAGTGCCAAAATGATGTCAGATCTTTATACCTATGTGATCAAGTTGGTTTGGTTTAAAATCTTAGGATTTTTTGAATTTCAGGCTATTAACTTGACTGTATAAATAATTAAAAATGGCTGCCATGTGTGAATTTAAAGGTTTCACTGATTAAGGTCATAAGTTTGCAACCATTCTGGGATGTTGATATAATAGATCTACCTTCTGTCATTAATTACTCAACCTTTTGGTAGGCAACTATAGAGTAGTGATGAAAATATGAGCATTCAAGGTGATAATATGGTCCTCTTATGACCACGAGAAGTAGCTTGTCTAAACTAGTAAACCTTTCAATGGAAATTGGCCAATGAATTCTTTAAAGGTATGATAGCTTTCATCTGTGCTCCTGTGAAGTTAACCCTAAGGGACACGAGTGAGGCTTATGACTAGCCAAGAGGGAATGGATTTATTAACTTTAACCGTTGTTTTTCTGAGATGCTGAAAGCGATGAGAAAACTATTATTCTGGTAATAGTTGAACTATTGTTATGATGATGGTCATAGTGTCAAAAGATTCAACTATTATTTACATTGCTTTTATATTTCCTTTTACTATCATCCTTTGATTCACTTTTATAGAGTTTATTTATATGTAGTTTGAATGAGTACCATTAAAATCGATACAAAATAAGGTATATATGAACATAATAGGAATAAAGTAAAATTAGACTTATCGTATAAGGTAAAAAAGCATTTAAATTGCCAGTGCAGGGTAAAACTTGATCCAAACATTTTTTCATAGAGGGACAATGACAGAAAAGGAAGTACCCTCAGGAACTTTATTAATTGTGTTGGTGGTGAGAGTTTGAATCAATTTCTAGCCCAGTTTTTAAGAATGTATAAAAATTAATTTGCTATTCAGTATTGGAGGCTTAGTTGGTTGACTACAGGATGGCTATTTGAGGGGTGTAATATCTGCACTTATGACTGTGCCAAGGTTATAACTGCAAGTCATACTGTGCGGTCAGCAAATAATGTTATACAATTCCCACGCTGTTCTTTCTTAACGAAGCTCTCCAACGAATGCCTTGCTCTGCAACGAATGCCCTTCTCTGCAACTAATGCCCTTCTCTGCAACTAATGCTCTTCTTGCAACTAATGCTCTTCTTGCAACTAATGCTCTTCTTGCAACTAATGCTTTTCTTGCAACTAATGCTCTTCTTGCAACTAATGCTCTTCTTGCAACTAATGCTCTTCTTAAAACTAATGCTCTTCTTGCAACTAATGCTCTTCTTAAAACTAATGCTCTTCTTGCAACTAATGCTCTTCTCTGCTGCGGTGTCTTTCAGCTACACCCGTGAACTACATTTTCGCTGGGTGTGCTAGTCATTTACCGCCAGCACTGACACGAGATATCTTTACTGATGTTAAACAGATGTCTCTCCAATACTGCTCACTAATCACTACTGCTTGACTGCTCGCTATTCACTACTGCTTGACTGCTCTCTACTGGAGTTGTCCTCTAATTCCTGCTAGATGTTACACCGTCTTCTATTCACTCTCTGACAACTGCAACGATCTCAATCAATGCACTGACCAATAAGGTAACGTCTCTTATCTAGAAGCATTTGTAATTAGCAAATACTTCTAGGAATTGTCGATCGCCATTACGTCAATGCACTAATTAAATTCCTCAGCTATCAGAGCGCGATCTAAAAACAGCCTTACGAATAAATTCTAGTTTTTCTGGAGTGCACAAAAATGTCTGCCCTTTTTACAAACACTACAAGGGGAAAATTATTAAGCCTGGGTTTGAATCCACGTCATAGACATGATATGAAGTTGCATTTTTTTTTTTTGCATTATGAAGCCCCTCAAATTATCATGTAAATGGAATTTTATACGCATCAAAGTATTGCTTTAGGGATCATGAAAAGTTCAGAACCTCATTTTGATTTAAGTGAATGATAATTAAGCTCAAAGTTAAATATGATAATTTCAGTAACAAGAAATTTAAGCAAAATACTATTAACTTTCTGATAATCATTTGTAATGATTAATCATGAGCTCAGATTATCATAAATTAAGGCCCTGATGGAATATGTGTCTGGATCAATTCCAGGTCTGGTTCCGGCTTTCAAACTGTTTTTGGATTTATAAGCAGTAATGCTTGGTTATTTATTTATTTAATTTTTATCATAAATTAATAATTAAAAATGTATGAAGGAAAAAAAAATACCATGATGCAGTGTTTGTTGATAATTAGTTGTATTTTTTTTAAAGAAAAAAAAAAGTATTATGCTAAATGCATAAAAACTGCTTTAGTGGTATATGAACATCGTAGAGGATCCAACAATTTGACAAGATCTTGAGTTTGTTTGGAGTGCATTTAGGAATTTAGTGATATGAATAGTTTTAGTAATTATAAAAATTTAACCGATTGGAGACCTTATTTCCCTAAAAAGAGAATGACATCTTGCATGCCAAATAAAATCAACTGGGGTAGAGGCTGTTGTAATTTTTTTATTTTGTTTTGATCTGACATTGTTAGAAAAGATGCTAATAATTGTGAATGAAGTCAACTAAGTCTTACTTAGAAGCAAAATGAGGGTTTCATACATTGTTTGATCTCAGACTTTCTGCTTTAAACCTTCAATTTGAAAAATAGTTAGTTTGCCAAAAATGCTATTCAATCCTAGAGTTTTAGGATGTGATAATATTAAGATCATCACTTTATCTTAAATTTTGATCTTTAAACTATTATAATATTTTTGGTAGGAAATAGACAAAACTCTCCTTACAGTAGCACCACTCAGTGCAAGCCAGAGTATCAGTGGATGCCAGAAGGCTTGTGCATAAAATCCTCATTTAGTGCCTACTCATCCAATATCCCCAGACTAGTTTCGGGCTTCGTCAGTGAGGAGCTTTGGATCTGAGAGCACTGCACCTAGATGGGGATTTTATGCACAAGCCTTCTGGAATCCATTGATTACTCTGGTTTGCACTGATTGGCAATACAGTATGGAGAATTTTGCCTGTTTTAATGACAGTTATAAACAAGCATAAGAAATGATGATCATGTGATGCTTATTTTTGTTAGGAGTCATATGGGAGGCAATACATTTATGTTAAATTCTGTACCTGAAGGCAAATAGAATAATTGCTTTGAAAAGTGTTGCAACTTCAAGCAAATATACTTGATTATTATCACTAAAAATTATATAGCAAACTATAGTAAATGTGTTTTATTGCTCAATTAAAGTAACCATCAAGTGATTATGCAAACACAAAAATATACAGCATTCAATTGAAAAGATATGTAGTATAGAGACATTAATAATTATAAAAAAGGCAGTTAAATTGGTCAGTTCTGGTTTACAGCAAGTTCATCATTATTAATCCAATGCAGGATGAAGGTCACAGCAATTTTAATCCAATATTTCTGTTCTTTAGCTTTTCTTCTCCATATCGTATCAGTAAACTTTATCATTTTATCCATCCATCCCAGTGTGAACTTTTCCTAGGTTTTTTACAATAAACTGTGTAGGTAAATATAATATTAATTGAATATTTTATTGCTTGGGGGGAGTTATATAATATTCATGCACCAAAGTGTCAGATTTGAGTTGCAATCCATGAGCTTTTATCTCTTAAAAGTTGCCAATCTTTTATGGATAAACCATGCATGACAATTATGAAAATTAAAAAAAAAGAATGAAATAGTTTATTACACAGAAGTTCATATAAAGTTTGAGCATTCGAAATGGTATGTGATTTTTGGGATTCTGTGACCACGCATGTTAGTTATGGAATTTGATGATACTGTTAAAAAAATGTTCAAAAATCTATATGTATGATTGATTCACAATGGTTACAACTGGTATGAGGGACTAGTTTAAATTTTCAGATGTCTCAATTTTATATATATATTTTTAAATTGAACAGGTGTCCATCTCAATTTTATATATATATTTTTAAATTGAACAGGTGTCCATCTCGATACCCTCCTAAGTATATTTTGCAAAAATCAAATTGGTTTTAATTTAGCTCATGTAATTTAAATTTTATGCCCTTTCCTTTGAGGTTTAATGATATCTCATACTGCTCATAGTTTAAACAGCTGTAAATATACTTTATTTTTGATAAATGATTGCTATTATTTTTAAGTCATATTATAAAACATTAATTAGTAACACGCTAATGTTTTGTGGTGAAATTTTTTTATATAATAATTTCTGCAGACTAAGTGCTTTCAGAGTTTTTTTACTCCATAATCAAAGTCTCAGATTTTTAACATCATTATATGCAAATGTATGCAAAACTATCTCCTATATTATCCATTTTCTGGAAATGGCAAAACAAGTGTCTTTTCTCGTTACTGAGTTGATATCATTGGTGATAAAACAAGCTTCCTTGATTTTTCTCTTGATGTCATTCCTTTCTGTCCATAATATATCAACCTTGGAGGGCTCAAATCTGTGGTTGAGCTCTTGCTGGTGGTCAGAAAATACAGAACTGCCTTTTTTTTGCTTATTGCTCTTGTATATATGTATTTGTGTTGAGCCAATCTATTTCCAATTGTGGCACGAGTTTCACCATAATAAACAGTATCCCATTTGAGGGCACACAATTCTATATACTACCTGGGAGGTTGATTCAATAGTTCTTTTATCTTTGGTATTATTAATAAGCCTATTGGTGTTTGGAGGAGTTCTAAATCCTAGGTTAAATTCTTTCTGTAAAGTTTTACAGAAGTTTTTTGCCACTGCAGGTATATATGGAACAGTCAGATGTCTGTCTTCTTTTTTATTTTGCTGAAGACTTTTATGAAAGCCTTCAATCCTATTGGCTATTTGCTTAGTCTGCAGAAATTATGATATTGGAAGCCTACAGAAATTATTATATAAGAAAGTTTCACCGCAACGCATCGTGTTATTAATTACAAAATAAAGGTGAAAGAAAATAGTAATTACAGTATTATGGATAATAAAACTTATTGTAACTAATGCTTACAATAATATAAAATAAATTTTATTTCATTATTATAACATTGTGAGAAAATAATAAACTTAATTTAGTTAAACAAAATTGTTTTTTTTTTCTCCATTTTGCGATTTTATGGCTATATTGTTTTAGGTT
This sequence comes from Epiperipatus broadwayi, assembly GCA_028023455.1. Taxonomy (NCBI): domain Eukaryota; kingdom Metazoa; phylum Onychophora; class Udeonychophora; order Euonychophora; family Peripatidae; genus Epiperipatus; species Epiperipatus broadwayi. The sequence continues at coordinate 827,446 of JAQFVV010012706.1, forward strand.
TTTTATATGAATATTTTAATATTTATTGAAAATAATGCTCATTATTAAAAAAAAATTGAATTTGAAATGATATTTATTTAAAACAAATACTTTTCTTAGAAGTGGTATGCGATAGGTATGAGATACCACTTGTAGTGTTTACATTACTATACTGCTTTATTACAGCCTTTGGGGGTAAAAATTATACATATATTCAGTGAGTGCATGTTTAATTGGGAAAGACACAAATATTAGACGGAAAGGAAAAGTAAAAAGAAGAAAATTTAAAGAATATGCTTACATGATAATGGTATATAATCCCATAAATCACATATAATCCCATAAATCAATGTCATGTAACACTGCAAAATATTTGGAAATCATTCACTAACTTTATAGAAATAAAAAAAAGAAATCCGGACGATCATCATAGACACTTATATGAAATTTCTATTGGTTGTTGCTTTTGATAGAAGAGCCTAATTGTTTAGAGCATCAATTTAAATGCAATATCCTTGACTCTATTTTTATATTAGTATTGCCACTGGTTGGCCAACAATACATGAATAAGAAAGAACAATATCAATTGAAACGTGTGTGTCCATTAACATTTAAATATACATGAAATGTTTAACATTTAAATGTACATGAAAAGTTTAAATAAAATTTGTGAAGGATATTAAGAACATCTATAATATATACTGCCTGCAGAAAGAAGTTTGCTGTTAACTGAAAGGAGAGTCTTTGATTCCTTTAGGAGGTCTTAAAGAAATCGAGCAGGGCAAATTCCTAATGTCCACCCTATACATTCTTGTTGTTGCAGCTGTTATTACTATGTGATTATTTATATAGTATACAAACATGGATGGGCTGCTCACCAGCCACATTAGCCAGTGTGTTGAGTTTATTGGCTTTTTATTTCTAAGTTTAAGATCAAGAAACACCATGATCTTTCTTCTCAGTTGCCTGATAAGGTAGAATGAATGTCTGTGTGTATGATTTTTTTTTCTGATAGATATATATAATTATGACACCCCAAAATAAATCATGGCCCTTATTCCCAGGAGGCTGTAAAGTCACTAGTCATGGCAGCAGTTGGTGGCCAAAGGTGGAGTGTGCTAAGAATTTTTTGATTGCAGACTCAGGCTGCCATTTAATGACAACTTTTTTTTTAGGTACTTACAACTGCAGATCACTTTCAAGTGAAGGAAGATTGCAAGAATTGGGGGAAAAACGTTTTCTATGAAATGGAACATTATTGAACTTTGTGAAGTTAGAAGAAAAAGTGAAGAGACAATTGATTTAAAAAGTGGATATATACTTTATTATAAAGGCACAAATATTGGAAATACAGAGTAGGATTCATTATAAATAAAAAGTAGAAGGATAACATTGTGAAGATTGATGGTGTATCTGACAGAGTGGTAAGATTAGTTATTCAACTTAATAGCAGATACCAATTGCTGATAATTCAGGTTTTTACCCCAACAAGTTCTCATAGTGATGAAGTAATAGAAGATTTTTATATGGATGAACAAAAGGCTTTTAATAGACTAAAGAACATTTTAAAATTGTTATGGGAGACTTTAATGCTAGAATTTGTAAACAAATGAAAGATAATACAGGCAAAACTCTCCATACAGTAGTGCCATGTGGAGAGTTTTGCCAGTGTTAAAAACAGTTATGTGCAAGCATAAGAAATGGTGATCATATGATGTTTAGTGGTTTAACACCATTCTTGCCTAAGAGGATAGTGGTGGCTATGGTTGTTACAGAGCCAAGATACCAAAATGTATGGGTACTGAATTGAGTTCAGACCCATATGACTATATAAGCTATTGGGTTTAGATTGAAAATATTATGTTTTCAAATTTTATACTCATAGTTTTGTAGTTAAGTAGAGGTAAAAGGTGGCTGCTGGAGGGTTTCATTAGATCCTAAGATCTAGGTGCAGTGCTCTCAGATCCAAGGGTCCTCACTGACGAAGGCCACAAGCCAGAAAACTCATCTGGGGATATTGGATGAGTAGGCACTTGGTGTATTTTATGCATAAGCCTTCTGGCATCCATTGATTATTCTGGCTGGCACTGAGTGGCACTACTGTATGGAGAGTTTTGGCTATGTTAATAACAGTTTAGTGCAAGTATAAGAAATGGTGATCATGTGATGTCAAATGAAAAATGAAAGTGCTGTAGATAAATTTGGTTATGATATGAGAGAGGACATAGACTTGTGATAATCATTACTGCATTTGTTTTGAGTGGAAGGTGTCAAAGTTGTGGATTGGATAAGTTTAACACTTGTAAATCAAAATGTAATAATTTATTATTGATAAATTCTGAGCTTAGATATATATGAGACATCATGACCTGGGCCAACTTATGAGCAGTGATTCAGCGTGAAATACATCTTGGAGATCATTTGTCTTTTATTTTATTTATGCATCTCCAGAATGTGGGGCAGGGTGGTTATTAAAAGCATCTATAATATAAAATGAAAATTATGATATTATACATGTCCCTGTAAAGAATAGTTAGGTAAATATTTTTGATTTGCAATTTAAAACACAGGAGGAAGAATTAATTAAATACTGTAATTAATTTTAATTAAATATTTTTTTTATGTCATTTACTTACTGTTATTGCAAGATTAGTAAAACCTGAAGAAGCTAATATTTGTTTTAGGAAAAAAATATATATATTTTTTTAAGATTTAAAGAGATCCTTTTTTTTTTTAATTCTGATGAAAAACGTAATGTCTTAAGTAATTTCCATTATCCATTTCAATTTTAAGTAAGTAAACAAAATCTTGCTCAATTCAATAAAAAGTTAGTTGTGCTTCTAAATTTACTGAAAATGCTAAAATATAAAAACTATTAAAATGATAGTTTGCAATTGTTTAAAAAAAAAAAAATTAACCAGAAAATTATTTAACATATTTGTTATCTATTGTATATAAGATTTGTAATAAATATTAACCAGAAAATTATTTAACATATTTGTTGTCTATTGTATATAAGATTTGAAATACCAGGCACTCTTAAACCTGGAGCCTAATTGTAAATATAGGGGATATAAACTCAGACTTTCAAGCCACTTACACTATCTCATATTACTTATACCCATGACCACACACATGCAGAAAAGATAAGTAATCACCAATGTACGTATTTTGTGCTATATGCTATACCTGCCCTCATCAGTAGGTCCAGATTACCATCTCCCATACACATATATAATCAGTGCTCAGTTTATATTAAGATAGCAAATCCTTACACTTTCAGCCTCCTCCAACTCCGCAGCCATCCATACCATTGAAAATCTGTATGATAGAATTCCCCAATCTCCTGCTGATGCCAATATTGTTGTCATACCCATGTTGACCTCTATGTATTTAAATGGATACTGCCCTATATATGAGGGGTCAGAGTGACTTGAGGTCAACATGGGAATGACAATAATATTGACATCAGCATGGGATTGTGGAATTCTATCATCAGATTTTCAATGGTATGGATGGCTGAAGAGTTGGAGGTTGGAGTAGGTTGAAGCATATCCATTAAAGTATGAAGATTTGCTATCTTAATATCAACTGAGACTGATTACATATATGCATGGAAAATGATCATCTGGACCAACTGATGAGTGCTGGTTCAGCACGAAACACATATTGGTGATTATTTATCTTTTCTACATGTGTGTGGTCATGGGTATCAGTTGTATAAGATAGTGTGGATAGTGAAGTGGCTTGAAAATCTGAAATCAAATCCCTATATTTACTATTGTATATAAGAAATATGCTTTAAAAGCTGTCTTTAATTCTGCAGTTTATGATTTCATAACATTTGCAGTTTGTTTAATTCTAGATAAGTTTGAAGGGAAAGTCAAATAGTACCCTTCATGCAAAGTTCTTTGCTCAACGGATATCCTTGCCATATATTGTGACATATGTCTCAGAAGGTGTTGCATATAAAGAATAAATTCCTCTTCATCTGTTCTCATCTATTAATTAAATGTCATGATTCTCTGAGAATTTTTAGACTAAGTAGTGTCTTTTGTTAATGGTTATTCAATTAGTAGCTTTTATTATTGATTGCCAAAATAAAAAGAAAACTATTAATTTTTACTTCCTGTCTGTTGAATCTGAACTAAGTCATCATCATCATCAACCATTATCAATCCACTGCAGGATGGTCTCTCCAAGTTTAACCCATCTTCTCCGATCTTTAGCTTCTCTTCTCCACATCACCCCTGCACACATTCTTATTTCATCCATCCATCTCACATGTGGTCTCTTTCTGGTCTTTTACAATCTCTTGGAATCCAGTTTAAAGTTTCAATTGTCCATCTATTATCATCTCTTCTAGCAATATGTCCAGCCCAACTCCACTTCCATCTTTTAATTTTTTCAATGAGGTCAGTAACACCTGTTTGTTCTCTTACCCATACATTGCGTTTCAATCTTTTCTTGTTACTAGCAACATACATCTCTCCATACTTCTTTGAGTGGTCTGAAGTCTGTATTGCTCTTCTATAAAGTGTCCAAGTCTCAGATCCAGAAGTAAGAACTGGTAAAACACATTTATTAAAAACATTCCTTTCCAAACACATAGGCATATTTCCTTTTAGTATCAAGTTATTTCTACCAAATGTACTCCAACCAAGTTTAATTCTATGATTAATTTCCTCCATTATGTTTCCATCTGTATTAATAATCTGACCAAGGTATTTGTAACTGTTAACTTCTTCTAGTTCATCATAATCAATCTTTATTTTCATATTTTGAGCAAATCAATCAAACATTACTTTAGTCTTTTTAACATTTATCTTTAGTCCTACTTTCCTACTTTCATATGACAACTCCTGCAACATTTTCTGCAGCTCTGAAGAATTATTTGCAAAAAACAACTACATCATCTATGAAATCTAAATGACTTAAATACTCTCCATTTACTTTCACTCCTTTAGTTTCCCATTTTAATCCACAAAATACTTCTTGCAGCACTGCTGTAAAGAGTTTTGAAGATATGGAGTCACCTTGTCTTACACCTTTCTCAATGTTGATTTTTCCAGTATCATTATGTAATCTAATTGTTGCTGTTGCATTTTTATAAATATTCTTTAAAATATGACAATATCCTGGATCAATACCTTGATGATCCAATGCTTTAATCACTGAAGAAATGTTTATAGAATCAAATGCCTTTTCATAATCTACAAATCCAAAACTTAATGACAACTTATATTCATTTGTCCTTTCTATAACTTCTCTCAATACCTGGATATGATCTGTACTAAAACCACTTTTAAATCCAGCTTGTTCTCTTGGTTGGTGGAAATCCAATGTTCTCTATAGATGAGTTGTAATTATCTTGTTAAAAATTTTATATAAAACTGATAAAAGGCTGATAAGTCTGTAATTTCTAATATCTTCTTTATCACCTTTTTTAAATATTAATATTAATACTGCATTCTTCCAATCATCTGGTACATCTTTATCATTTAGACATTTGGTATATAACTTTGCTAAAAAATTTTCTATTTCTTCACCTGCTTCTTTTAATATATCAATTATCATTCCATCATTTCCTGGAGCCTTTCCTTTCTTCATACATTTAATTGCATGCCTCACTTCTTCATTTAAAATTCTGGGCAATTCGGAAGATGTAATAGATATAGGAGGTACTTGTTCTTTATTACTATATAATATAATTCTTGATAAAAATCTTCTACTAAGTATGTTCATTTAAGTTAGATAAGTTGAGCTGGATGAGTTCATTTACAATTATGTGTGCTCACTCCATTCCCCTAGTAAAAATAACAACAACATAAAAAAAAATATTTATTTTGATAACTCATAATCCACAAATCTAGTAGTAGAGACTAATGATTCCATTGCTTTTTCTGGTAGGCATTCCAGTTTTTTCTTCTTGGGATTTTGGATTGATGAGTTCTTCGTCATTAGCTGGTAGGTTTTGTGCATGAGCTGTACATGTGTCTATTGTTCACAGGTGATACTGACTGTTGATTGCCGTTGACCAATTAGAAAGCTTTACTGCATGCTATTTCTGGTCAGCTGTTGTCAATGCACATTGTCTGTATCATTTGTGGATTTGATTTTTTTTTGCTGACTTCAGTATTAGAAGATTCTGATTTCTTCTGGTGCTCTCAGTAGCTAATATTCATTTTTCTCCTAATATGTCTATGACATAATATCCTTTGCCCTATTTTGTAGTTACCGTTTACTGCTTCATGCTATCTGAAGTATATCCACTGGATCTAAAATTGGATCATTTAGTTTTTAATACCCAGTAGATTAACATTTTAGATGGTGATTTGTTGTGGACCGCTGAAAATGTTGTGATCTGTATCAGCTGCATTTTGGATAAACACACACTTTAATCACAAAGTGTTTGTTTCTTTTTGTCTCTTTTATCAGTCCTTTAACCATCAAGACATACATTTAATATCATTTTACATGCAGAGGTCCTCTAAAAGGGCTAGACATAAAAGTTGTTTCATTATCGGAAAAATGGCCACCGAGAGAGTATGGGTGGAAAATTTAAGGGTTTCAATAGAAGGAATGTATAGGAAGAGAGTATTCATCTATTTCTAACTATGACAATAAGAAATTTCTTGTCTTTCTGTGGATCTCCATGGCCTATATAAAGTCTTTTCCAAAACCTGCTGTTTGTGGACAACAGGTGATCCTTATTTTAATAGGCACATTTTGATTTAATTGGCATTGTTGACATTTACACACCTGTGATTCAATGTCTTAAGTCTAAATCATACCACCATATATCTGACCTACCTCTCACCGTACTGACCATGCCTGATGACTACAACACAATGTTTAAAATTTGATTATAACCTCTGATTGGAACGACTTTTGTGCCCATAATGCACATTTATTCACAATAAATAAATTATGCCTTGTTGTCCAAAAGGCTTTATGTATTTAGTGACTTATTAATTAGCCATCTTGACTATATCCACTTGCTCAATATCTAATGGATTGACTTGCCATCTAGGGGGCTGTCACATCATTATTTATCTGCTCCTTATTTTGAAATTAATAATTTATTTAAAATTTTATTTCATTCCCTTTCTTAGTGATTTTAGATAGACATTCAACATGTAAGACTTTTTTCCCTTTTTGGTATATTGCGTGTAAAAATCATAAGCACTCAAAAATTGAACTATTTCAGTATGTGGGATGAGACATGCTGTGGAATATTTTTTTCTCTATTAAATGCCTCTATAAATGGTTTATGATCTGTTTATGATCTGAACAATCTATAAATTTACTTTTAAAAAATTTTAATATCTGCAATTAATGCTAGGTCTTCTTTCTCCACTAAACATCCCTGATGAAAGCCAGAAGCTAGAAACTAGTCTGGGGATATTGTATGAGTATACATAAAAATTTTATGTACAAACCTTTCTGCATCTATTGATTACTCTGGCTTGAGTGGTGCTACAGTATGGAGAGTTTTGCCTCTGTCTGTGCTTTTTTCTCCGTTGAGAATAATTTCATTTAGTCTCCGTCAAAGACAAAAATAGAATGAATAAATAGTGCCCACTTTTGTTACAGTGAGCTAAAACTGTTCTGATACTTATAGATAAATTATCTTACATAAATACCAATTCTATATTTAGATTATAATGGGGTAGCCCATCTGAATTGGTTATTAGTTTTTTTGCTTTGATAACAGCTTGGTTTTAGTCATTCGTTCATTTCCACTGAATTTTTTTTTTCAAGCAGCTGACATGGTTTTGTAGCTTCACTTCAGTGCTAAATGAAATTTTCATAACAATAAATGAGTCCCAGAAAATCTGAGAGCTCTTTTTCATTCATAGGGGTTTTTACTTTTGATATAGCATTTGTTTTATTCTTATAAAAAACTTATCTTAATTAAATGTAGTAAAATTTTTTTTAGTGGTCTCCATGTATTGGTTTGATCAATCACTTGGAACAGGGCTAAACTACCAAGATTCCAACTGTAAAAGCTCTTTTTGTTTAATAATGGCAGTATTATTTATCTTTCATCAACAAGTGATAATAGGAAATTATAAAGTATCTGCTTAACTGAAGACAGGAAGGAATTAGTGAATGACAAAACTTTATTGCAGCCTTGAGGTATTTCACATGTTGTGAACAGGTATTCAGAGTTGTGGGGAATGCTAAATATAGCAACTCAAAAGTTAAAAAAAAGATTAAAAAAAGGTATTAAATGTAATAATATTGAAATGTTAAAATAAACTATTAAACATTATGTTTTAAAATAATAGTTATTATGGCAATAGGTTTATTAAAAGATTTAAATTTAAAAGAAACTAATAAATTATATAAATTGACTTTTTTTTGCTCTTATCAAAGATTAAAAGAACTTCCTTGATGTCGCGATTGACTTGATCAAAAGCTACATGGTAATTACGAATGATTAATATTTGGCAAGCACATAGTCTCATTCACCCTGTCACAATTCCCATAACACCGCTACTTACCCTGACCAATAATAAGATAATCTCCCTCTTCAGGTGCTGGGCTATGGAACCAAAATTCTTTGATTTCATTATTAAGATAAATTTAAATGCCATTAGCACTAATTGGTTTCTCTTCCATAGGCAAGGCTTCAACAAAATTGACCCTATCTGCTCCCTCTGCCAGACTCATGATGAAACATTTGATCATCTGGTTTACTCGTGCCATGGACTCTGGAGGTCTAGAAGGATTATCGCTGATAACCTTAAAGTGAATTTTTACCTTGTTATGTCTCTTAAGAATAGTATTAAGATAAGATCCATCCCTACTATTAGGCTTTCATTATTTATCAACTATGCATTCTGGTCTATTCGTTGTAAAATGGTTTTCAATCCCGGTGCAATTCATGAGGGAAAATTCTTTCTGAATAAACTTATACAATTTAAAAACCGTGACATGCTCCTAGCTCCAAAAGTATTATTTGAGGAAACATGGACTCTGATTGCATTGAAGGAATGATTGCTGGTAAAACGCTTTGTTTCTTCTGTCTAAGATATTGCTGAAAGTGATTTTGTTAATAATCAGAAGTTCAGATCCTTAAGTTATCAAAATGGATAGTTTTTAACTGAACTTATCAGATTTAGCATAAATACCTAAGCCTTCATAGTTGTAGTGATTTTTCCAATGGTGATCTGATCAAACCCTAGATTGACTAAGTGACTCTTGGTAGTGTGAGGCAATTTGTCTAGGTGAGTTGGGTGAGTTTAATTAGCCTACTTGTGTGCTAACAGTAGACCAGGTATTCAGGTTTACCTCTTTCCCAGAATAATACTATCTTAGATTCATTTATTATCATGTAATTCTTTTTTATGTTTGTAATTCTAGCTTTCCTTTTCAATTTACCATGTACACATAATTGTCACTTGTTTAATAAATATTTGAAAAAGAATATATAAAATGTATTGAAAAACCATTCAAGAATACCAGAATATATGTTTTAAATTATACTTCTTGTAATTAATTTTTTAAATTCAAAATGGCCACTTAGGTGTCAAAAAGTTAAAAAAATAAATTTCAAATAATTAAATTAAAAATAAGCTAATAAAATGTTTAAACTTGCTTTGAGATATGAGATTAGAAAACAAAGGAAAAATTTAAGTTTTGTAGTGTCTTCAAGCAAAAAAAATTAAGTTTTATAATATCTTCAAGCAAATTTTACAGTGTTTTGAAAGTTCAATCAATTTTAATAATGGAGATGTTGCTAAAATTTTGCTAATTAAAATAAAATGAGGTCTTAAAGGTGTTGAAAATATGAAATTATCAAAGATATAAAAAACAAGAAGTCAGTACTTATATATAGGCAATTTTTCTTTAAATTAGGCAGCCTGGATTCTTGTTTTAATCAAGCTGCATTGAATCTTATTAGGATGACTGAGTAGAAAAGAGGCAAAACTGCCAACTGCTGAAATCTGAACTGAATCTCTGTGAAACCTGACAAACTATTTTCAAAGGATTTTCATAGTGGAGAAAAATATTTAAACCTCAAATTTCAATTCAAGAAAATCATAAAGCATATTATAGCAACTTGTAAGGAAAAGAACGATTATAAATGGAATCATTTAATGGAAATCATTGCAGAAAAAACTTTACAAAAAAAAATCCTCACTATGAACTGTAGAGAATTTTGATTTCAAATTTTTTTCTATGAAATAAAAAAAAATTGTTTACACTTTATCTTAATGTATTAACAATTTTAAGTTTTATTTATGATTTCCTAGCAGTAAAGTATATTTAATTCTAACAAACTATATTTATTATGTAAAGAGTGTTTATATAATATATTATTTAATTGATTGGTTAAGGAAGAAGCGAATGTTTTATATAAAAAAAAAACACTTTTGCGACAAGCTTTTATAAATATTCTAGTGGCATTTTAAAACAGCTAAGATAGACATTTGATTTCTTGTTCTTCACTATATAGTTAAACGTTTATCTCATTTAAATAAAAATGTTTTCTTTTCATATGGAAATTGTCAGTTAGATAAGTAATCAAAGGTATAATATTCATATTAAAAACACTTATGCATGCTTGTAAAATATTTGAAGTATCAAAGTGATAACAAAAATAAAGATGAATGTAATATAATTATTAGTATTTTATTAAGTTAAAAGTTTGTCAAGATCATTTGTACATAAATTATCTCTCCTTTTGTTTCTTGTGAATTAGGTATGTGTATGTTGAACTTATAATATACATGCAGCTGTTAAATATCGAATGGTTAAAATCTTATATATCTATATGGTGGATTTAGTCATGGTTCCATTCTGTAAATTTGGGATCATATCAAAGAACCCCAATTAATTAAGTAAGGTTATTATTACATTATGGATCTGTCTCAAAAGAGCCACTCTGTAATTAAGTTGGATTATTGTTAAATCAGAGTTTAGACCTAAAGTGGCTACTCCTTAGAATTATTCTTAGCAGGAACATATAATGATTAAAATTATTCAATATTAGATATATGTGTGTGACTATGCTAGAAAGTTTACGATATAAATAAATGTATTTGTGAGGATGGGCCATATGTAGGATTATATTCTAGGGATATTGAAGGCAGGTGATTTACTCTATGGCAAATATGCATTATCATATAACCATATTACTATTATAATATATCAATGAAAGATTAATATTCTAAAATTAATTGAGAATAAACCTTTGTCGTTTTTAAATTTTCTACCATTTGTGCAAACTAAAATTTGGAATATAATTAAGAAATATCTAAAATACTAGGAATAAATCCTTTATGTTGTTTTTTCAAATTAAAAATAAATTCTAGATATAACAAAATATCTTTATCTAACAACAAAATGATATATGACAATAGCTGTAACATAGTCATATAATCATAACACATAAAAAGAACATATAAAAGCTTTTTTTGGCAAATTTTAAATTTTTGCCCTAACCTAATTGCATACGTAGTGACATCTACTGGCTCTTTATAAAATTAACACAAGCCTATAATTACCCTTAAATAATTTTATAACAACACATATTATACAACCCTTCATTCATTTTTCATTATCCAATTATTGGTTAAATTAATTGATATTTTATAAATGTTCATACAGTTATTTCTGTTATAATTAATCTACGATTTATTTTTAATTAAGAAATAGTATATTAAAGATATTATAAGTTATTATGATGTAGTCTGTAATGTAAGCATGTTTAAGGAAAATAACATATTCTGTCTGACAGTTATAATACTTTGTATATAGAAGATTGTTTTATTTGTTAACTGCTTTTATGCATTATTGTTTCATCTGCATATTTGTTCCATGTCCATTTCATCTGGAGTAGCTTAGGTACTACATAATATAGTCAGGTATTACAAATAATGGTTGTATAATGGTCATCATCTTCAAATATTAAAGAAAATATTGTCAAATTTTATTTAAATGTATAATTAAAGAGTTTGTGCTTATACATTATCTGATCATGGAACCGGAATCAATTAAAATATACAAAATGTACACATACAATAAACTGACCACTATGATATGTAATAATAGTTTCCACAAATACGTATTTTTTTTATTCTTTTTAGTAATGGTTACTATAACTGTAGCCAGAATATAATATTGGTTCTATGACTCCATTGATATGCAATCTATCCAATTCTTTGGTACAATTCTTAACAGAATGTGTCTAGTTGTGACAGATGATTGACTATGTGTGTTTATATACAAATGGATGGAGCATTTTGATAACTTAAATTTGATTCAAATAATTTGATATTTTATTATTTAATATAGGTTGTGTCAAAAGAGACTTTATTCAAACTGACAAAATAATGGCCCACAGGCTCATACCAGTTTTGGCTCCTTAGATTGCTATGCTCTTTATAAGATTCTAGCAAATGTGGCTGCATCCATTTAGGCTCCCTTTGAACTGCCGTTTCTGTTTCTTCCAAAAGCATATGTATTAATTTCAAAGTCATGGGTGAAACATCTTTTCAGTTTATTTCTGCCTAACAGTTTTTGGAATGATGAACATAGCAGAGCCTGTATCAATCTGAATTGTTATAGAAATGCCAAATGGTAACTTTTGTTTAAATGGTGTTACTTCTGATCTCTCCTTATTTGTTAGGAAACAGCAAGTTTTGGTTTTTTTATTACATGAGATATTATTTACCTTTTTTAAATACACAGGTAGCTTAAACTTGTCTCTCATTGTTAAAAATGACATTGTATTCATATTGGTACACTAGGTGGCAGTGTGGGCTCTGTTGCAGTGGTAGAAAGTTTTTTTTTTGTATTTAGCAGTTATGCCTTTACATAATGTTCATTTAAGGTCATAACTGAATATATTTATTCTTTGATCTTGTTTTTCTTGAGTCATATTATATTTCAGCTTTACTTTAAACAAAAGTTCCTCTTGTTTGACCATATCTTCTAGGGATGCTTAGGAGATGGCTGGTTCAAATGTTGTGGTAAGATCTGTAAATAAGTTTACTGTTAGTTTGTGGTCCTGTGTTCTACATATGAGATTTCTAGTGCCTTCTCCATAAGTACCTTAATTTTATCCAAATTCATTCTTTTCATTCTTTGGAGCTCTGCGGTAGAATGAATTATTTTTCACCCTCCTCTTGATTACCCAGATTGAATCTATGAGGTTTATTATCAAAATATGTGTTCCTTAAGGTCTATAGTTTTCTCAAACTTTTGCTTGGAGGGGGATATACCTGCACTGACTAAGATTATAAAATCTGCTGTCAGGCCCACATATGCTCACCAGAGTAATCAACTTTCATTCAGTTGTCTATGAAGATTTGAAGTCTTCTAAACAACCAAGATCAAACTTCCAGAAATTTTAGTCTAGCCTTACTGATTGCTCTAGTATTTTTTCTAATTATAGGTATGTTATTTATGACTGCACCTTAGATACAGTCATATTCTTTTTTTGATTATTTCTTACTCATGTAAATACACCATAAATTTTTAGTATTATTGACTTTGGCCCTGTATTTCACAAAGCTCCTTTCAAAAGCCATCATTTTTGTTTCTTTTTACATTAATTTTTTGCGTTAGTCTGTAAAAATCTTAATTATTATTATTATCTTACCATATCCTCTAAATCTTTTACTGTATATCTATAAATATTTTTATTCCACGTAGTGTTTTCTTTCTTCTTTGCTATTACATAACTTCTTCATAATTCATCAATTTATAGAACCAGGGAACTTAATCCACATGTGTTTATTATATATTATTTTGCAATAATATCTATTTATTTTCTTTCCATATTGTTTTGTTTTATTTAAACTTTCACTCAAAAATATCTTCTGAAGTTTTTTCATCCATATGTTTTTGTAACACTTTTTAATTTTAACATTTCTTTTCTATTGTTTGTTTATATTCCTTTATTGTCCCTTTATACTTTCCTCTCATTTTTCTCATCTTTAAATATAGTCCTTTTTTTTAATTCTTTTTTTTTTTATCAAATATTTTTATCATTTCATTATGTTTTTTTTTTTAAAAAAATAGTTTAGTTTTTTAAATTATTTCCTCATATATCAACTTGTTTTAGTTTTAAAAAAAAATATTGTAATAGAATAGTGACATCTAGTGGTGTAATTTCAAAATACTTTTGATGTAGAATTTTATGACATAAAAAATACATTTATATAAGTAGTAAAGAGAAGAAATTATCATTAATGAAATAAATAATAAAATAATATCTTAAGTATATCATAAAAGTCATACTTGAGATTATTTGTTTACTGAATTATTTATATTTTTATGTAGTGATAAAGAACACTATGTCTGTCTATTGTTTAACCAATCTATCATCCTATTATTGTCAATATGATCATCATTTAAAAGATATATTATTTACTTCGTCTTGAACTACTTTCGCCAATAGCATTTCATTATCATAATTTTCGACTGTTATAGATCCATTCCAGGATGAAAATATCCAATTTCTTTAATTCATAACTTCTGCTCCACATAATGTCAGCAAACTCTTATGTCATCCATCCATCTCATATGCTGTCTCTTTCTAGGTCTTTTACAATCTCTTGAAATCCACTTTAAGATTTTAACTATCCATGTATTATCATTTCTTCTAAAAATATGTCCAGGCCAATTTCATTTTAATATTTTAATGCTATCAATGAGTGATACCTGTTGGTTCTCTCATCTTCATTTTACTTCTAACATACATCTCTTTATACTTCATTGAGTGATTTGAAGTCTGAATTGTTTGTCTATTAGGTGTCCCACTCTTACATCTTTAATTAAGAATTCATAAAACACATATATTAAAAATTTTGTATTTCAAATGTGTAGGCATATTTCTTTTTAATATTATTTTTATTAAAATCGTTTCATCCAAATTCAATTCTGTGAGTAGTATCATCCATTTTCTTTCCATATGAATTTGTTGTTAACTTCTTCTCATCATAATTTGTTTTCTTTTGAGAAAATCTATTGAACATTAGTTTAGATTTAATAGCATTTGTTATTGGAATACTTTGTTACTTCCATCTCATATCTTTTGCAACATTTTCTGAAGCTTTATTTGTAAAAACAATGTGAATCACCCCGATGCACCCCAATTTCAACGTTTCTTTTAAATATCATCATATAATCTAATCATTACTTTTAAATTTTAATAATTTTTACTTTCAGAATATATCAATAATCCAGGTCTAAATTTATTTTGGTGATCCAAAGCTTTAATTGATGTGGAAATGCTTACAGAATCAAATACCTTTTTACAATCTATAAATTCAAAGGATAATGATAATTCATGTTTATTAATCTTTTCTACAACTTCTCTCAATATTCCACGGATTTTTTAAAACCCAGTTTGTCTGATTGGAAAGAATCCAACAGTTTGTCAGAAACAATCTTCATAAAATTTTTGTATACAACTGATGGAAATTTGTTAGATATAATTTCTATTTTTTTTTTTTCACCATTTTTAAGTATCGATATTACTACTGCATTCTTTCAATTATTTAGTGCAACTTTATCATTTAGATATTTGGTATATAACTTTGTCAATTACTTTTACCTTTTTTAAAATATCAATAATAATTCCATCACTTCTTGGAGCTTTTTTCTCCTTTTGGATTTAATTGCATGTCTCACTTTTTCGTTTCAAATACATTACAATTCAGAAAATTGTATGGCAGGGATTGGCAACCTTTTAGGGATATCATGCCAAATCTATGTTACAATGTTAGTCCATGTGCTAACATGGTTCTATCAACTTATTATATATAGAATAAAAATTGGTCTCATTATAACGGGCTTTAAAATTATATAATATATACCTTTGAAGCCTATTAAAACCTGATCTTATATTTTTGGTCATTAAATGTTTTTAAAACACATAAGATCATATGTGAAAAGTATGTTTGTTAAATTATATTGCATTTGAAAGACATGCTTAAAATTTCCTCTGGGATGGAGAAAATTGATCCTGTTGGGGCTTTAAAAATGTATATTGTTTAAAAAATTGCCGATTAATGTGTAGTAATTCAGAATAGGTAAAACATCTTTAACTTTCAGTGGTTTAATTTGAAAATCTGATTAATGAACTGTAACAAAATAAAGCAAGTATTTTTATAGCATTGATAAAAAATGTTTCAAAGAAACTCATTTTTAAACTATTAAACATCACATGATCACCATTGTTTATGCTTACACACGCTGTTTACACAGAGGCAAAATTCCATAGAGTAGCACCACTCAGTGCGAGCCAGAGTAATCAATGGATGCCAGAAGGCTTGTGCGTAAAATTCCCATCTAGGGTCTACTCATCCAACATCATCAGGCTGGTTTCTGGCTTGTGGTCTTCATCAGTAAGGAGCCTTGGATCTGACAGCACTGCATCTAGATTTTAGGATCTAATGCAACCCTCCAGCAGCCACTTTTTATCTCTACTTAACTACAAAACTACGAGTCTTAAATTGAAAACATTGTAATATTTTCAATCCAATCTCATTAGCTTATATAGTCATATAAGTCTGAACTCAGTTCAGTACCTATAAATTTTGGTGACTTTGGTTCTTTAGTAAGCATAGCCATTACTATCCTATTAGGCACAAGCCAGAAACTAGTCTGGGGATGTTGGATGAGTAAGCACTAGATGGGGATTTTATGCACAAGCCTTCTGACATCCATTGATTACTCTGCTTGCACTGAGTGTCAATATATATAGAGAGAGTTTTGCCTGTTTTAATAACAATTATAAGCAAGCATATTGTTTTAATCTAAAATTCCTGATTTCAATCCTCCATTTGGATATGCTATTTTTCAGATTACAACAATAAACTTTCCCCCACTTTATTGTAAATCTTAAACTCTGCTAATAATTTAAACAAACATTAATTTTACTATTTATAGTTTGTATACATTAAAAAAATGCTTGTAGTTTTATTTTATTAATAATAATGTAACGCTTGCCAATTCTGTCTGAATAATAGATGCTTTTGAATTAATGGTGTTCATATTTGTGATAGGCTGCCACCAATTTTTTTGTATTAATCCTTTTTCTCGTTACAAACAGGCTTTGCCACTTTTAATAAATCAGTATATCTGTGCTAAAGACAATTTCTAGTTTAGTAAATGATTAATAATAATCGTTTCTGTATTTATCTGAAATGGATCGTGTCAAAGTTATAGGTGGTATGAGTTTGATATTTGTAAATCAAAACAATTTACTATTGTTAAATACTCTTCATATAATAGAAATATATCTGAAAGATGGTAACCTGGGCCAGTGGATAAGGATTGGCTCAGCAGAAAGTGCATCTTGGGGGATCAGGAATGTGAGAAAGGGTGGAAGTTATTTAATATATTTATTAAATCATATCTTTTCTATAGGGGTTTAAATCAAAAGGGCTAAGCAAAAAGATTCTTGGCTCGTAATATTAAATGCATGTTTAGTTGTTCAAGGGGACATACAATATTTGAGAACACAAATTTATACATTCAGCGTAGCAGATCCATTTGATTGATGAAATATTTTTTTAACCTTATTCAGCTGAGAATAAATCTGGATACTTTTAGTTTTCGGGACTGCCGCTATACAAAGATGTGCAGAACATTAGGATCAAATGTAATGGTAGAACTTCACATAAAAAATGCTTCTTGGACTGGTGAAAAGTTTTTCGTTAAGAACTTTTAAAACATACTAAAATTTAAATCGTTCATTTTTGTTTTCACACGAACATTTAAATATGAAGATTTTTAAAATCTTTTAAAGGTATGCTCACTTGATGGCTTGACTAAACTTTATGGTAATTTGTAGTATCACTGTTTGAATCTTCAATTAGAATGCAGGAGTTCAATGTGCTAACAATATTTTTGTTTTTTTAATTAGGGAACTTTTTCAGAAACTTTTGTTTACAATTGCTTTCATTATGATCCAATTATTTTAAAGATGTTGACTTAATCGTAATATTAATTATTAAATACAATGACTATTGCTCAGGAGGGCATAAGAGGTTAAAACACCAGAGCTGACCCTCTCCCACTGCATTAATACACACAGGACATTTAGTTGTAGTGTCTGTAGGGAGAAATTGCAAACTGTCTATACAATCCTGCAGCTGGAATAACTTGAATATAGGGTTTTATCATATAGCATGATATTTTGTCATCATTGGTAGCATTTGGCCATTTCTTACTACTCGTCAAAATTATTTATTTTGGTATTTCTGTATTAAGTGTTATTAAATCAAACATCACATGATCACCATTCTTTATGCTTACACAAACTGTTTACACAGAGGCCCAACTCTCCATACATTAGTGCCACTCAGTGCAAATCAGTCATCAATGGATGCAGGAAGGTTTGGGTATCTAGTACCTACTCATCCAATATCCCCAGAGTAGTTTCTAGCATGTGCCTTTCATCAGTGAGGAGCCTTGGATCTGAGAAGATTGCACCTAGATCTTAGGGTCTACTACAACTCTCCAACAGCCCCACCCTTTATATTTTTAGCTAACTACAAAGCTTTGAGTCCAAAATGAAAACACTGTTGAAAGCCACAATCCAAAAACTAGTCTGGGATAGGCACTATAGAGGGATTTTATGCACAAACCTTCCTGCATCAATTGATTACTCTGGCTTGCAGTGTGTGGCACTACAGTATGTAGAGTTTTACTCGTGTATTAAGTGCTATATCATTAAGTGTGATAACTCTATCCTAAGTGATATATGAAGCCATGATATGCACTGTCTCAATGTATATTACTTCATTTAAGTCTAATGACTTTCATGAACAGTATACACTGTGAAACTTCAATATACCATGTCTCCATCTACATTATTTTAATTATGTCTAATGATTTATAATTGATATATACAGTGATGCCATTATATACAACCATCTCAATCTGCATTATTTCAATTGTATCCTATCCAAATTATATATATATAAATCTATTTATAAACAAAAAATAAATGCATTAAAATTTATAAATTTTACAATATTAAAGCAGCCATTTGTCTGACTCCGAGGATTCTTTGGGTTAGGTTAAAAGCATATACATATTATTATTTTTTTTTTAATTTTTCAGATTTTACGTAATAAAATGTTTTCTATGTGTGAAGCTAAATGTTTTATGGAAATTTTAAAAAATTAATTAAATAATTTTTTATGCAGTAAAATAAAAGTTATTGCTTTAGTAGTGGCAGAAAACAAATTGTAATCTGCTTTTATCAGAAAGCTTAAAGTTTGAAGAATTTAAATTTAAAATGAGTGAAGGCAAAGAGCAATAATTATATAAATTTTGATGTCATTGAGGGTTTGGAATTATCAAAACAACCAAAAAAAAAACAATAGGGTACTAATAACAAGACTGCTATTACCTTTTCATAAGGAAAAAAATTATTGAAGAAAAAGGATATCGGCCAGAGTGAAAATCTGTCTGTTCACTACCATTTTATATTAAGTACTATGTAAAAGGAAATATATTATTAGTCATTCATTAGAGTAGAGATTATTCACTTCATGCATAATATTTCTGCAGTGTAATTTTCACAGGACCACTCTTAACGCAAGGTAGGGACTTGGCTCTATCTGATTTTAACACTTCCTGGAGGCATGTAATCATAACATATAACCAAAGATGTGTGACAAAAATTATGATCCCCAAGATGCACATTTTGTGCTGAATCATTATTCATCAATAGGCCCAGTTCACAATCTCTTACACATAACTATAGTAATTGGCTATCTATATGTATTGAATAATGATAAAGATATGTAAGAGATTGTAATCCGAGCCAATTGATGAGTGTTAGTTCAGCATGAAATGAGCATCTTGAAATAATAAATCTTTGTCACATGACTTTGATCATATGTTTATGATTACACCCTGCCACGAGGTGTTAAAAGTGTAGTCTCTACCTTGCTTGAAAGTGGTGTAGTGTGGATTACACATACAGAAATATTATTGAATAATTGTACAAAAGTTTTTATTTTTTGTCTGAATGTGAATGAGTGTACACCTGTATAATAAATATCACATGATCACCATTTCTTATGCTTGTTTATAACTGTTATTAAAATAGGCAAAACTCTATACGTATTGCCACTCAGTGCAAGCCAGAGTGATCAATAAATACCAGAAGGCTTGTGCATAAAATTTCCATCTAGTCCCTACTCATCCAATATTCCCAGACTAGTTTCTGGCTTGTGACCTTTGTCAGTGAGAAGCCTTGGATCTGAGAGCACTGCACCTAGATCTTAAGATCTAATGCAATCCTCCAGCAGCCATATTTTATCTCTTATTAACTACAAAACTATGAGTCTTAAATTGAAAATACTATAATATTTTCAATCCAAGCTCATTAGCTTATATAGTCATATAGGTCTGAACTCAGTTCAGTACCTATGTATTTTGGTGACTTTGGTTCTTTAATAACCATAGCCACCACTATCCTATTAGGCAGGATTGGTCTTAGGCCAATAAACATCACATGATCACCATTTCTTATGCTTGCTTATAGTCAGAAACTAGTCTGGGGATATTGGATGAGTAGGCACTAGATGGGGGATTTTATGCCCAAGCCTTCTGGCATCCATTGATTACTCTGGCTTACACTGAGGGCAATACTTATAGAGAGTTTTGACTGTTTTAATAACAGTTATAAGCAAGCATAAGAAATGGTGATCATGTGATGTTTATTGGCTTAAGACCAATCCTGCCTAATAGGATAATGGTGGCTATGATTATTAAAGAACCAAGGTCACCAAAATGTATAGGTACTGAACTGAGTTCAGACTTACATGACTATATAAGCTAATGAGCTTGAATTGAAAATATTAGTGTTTTCAATTTAAGACTCATAGTTTTATAGGTAATTAGATATAAAATGTGGCTGCTGGATGGTTGCGTTAGATCCTAAGATCTAGGTGCAGTGCTCTCAGATCCAAGGCTCATCACTGATGAAGGCCACAATCCAGAAACTAGTATGGGGATATTGTATGAGTAGGCACTAGATGGAGATTTTATGCACAAGCCTTCTGGCATCCGTTGATTACTCTGGCTTGCACTAATTGGAAATACGCATAGAGAATTTTGCCTGTTATAATAAATATACATGTAAATGTGCTTTTTCAACTTATTATTAGTAGTATTTAACTTAGTCTGTATAATAATAATCTTAATTTACATATGTATTTTGTACATATAAAAAACATCTATGGCATGTTGAAAGTGCAGTTCAGTACACAAAATGTGAGCTATTATATGTGATATACAATATATGTGAGGGGGTTTGGAACAAAATATAATAGCCATTGTGATTTCACTGTATATATAATCACTTAGTCAATCCCAATAATAATCAACAATCTCAAGCTGTTGTCAAGGCAACCTCCTTTTAACAATAAAGGTGGATGTGTATTTTGAGAGTAACAAGAAGTGATTGAATGGGTAAGAGAATAAACTGGATGACATCATTGAATGAAGAGGCTGAAATAAAATTGAATTGGATTTATAGTTAGAAGTCTTAAACAGAATCTTGAGAAATTATAAAAGACCTAGAAAAAGAATCCTAAGAAATTATAAAAGTCCTATAAAGAGACCACATATGAGTTGATGGATGGATGTAATAAGAAAGTTTGTTGGTGTGATTAAAAATGATACCGATGATGCTATGTATGTGTGCGTGCAGACACAAATCTCTATCATCATTAGAAATATCTGACAAATATATTCTTTCCTTTGCTGTAAATTTTAGATGTTTATATAATATATATTGCTTTTGATCATCAATTTTTTTCCTTACCCATTTTCCTCTTGTTCATCATAAATTTTTCATTGTATTCTTCACAATTCCTTTGCTTCTAAGAATATACACAATCTAATTGCTCTTCTGCTCTATTATCTCTTATACACTTTTTCATCTAACACTTAATATTCTAAATTATGTTTTTTTTTAGCAATTTCTTTCTCCCATTTTAGTTTTAACCATACTTCTCTGTTTCATCAGTTTTATGCCTAATTTACTTTTAATATTCTTACGATCCAAAAGAAAGTGATCAAATATAACCGCAATCTGCACTACAAGGGCGCCATCTAGGCATTTGAACCTACAAAATTTATAAATTAGGCAGATACGCGCTGATGATATTCCACTTGATTTAAATATTTAGACCATTAGCCCATTGTCACTAGCTCAGAGAGTAGCAGAGATTTAAATTTTATTTCTATAAATTCTTATCTAAGAATATATATTTAATATTAAGAAACAATAAAATAAGCCACTGCCAGTAATTAACATACAAAACATTTATTTACGCACATATATATAAAATTTAGCATTATCATTTTAATATGTTTACTTTAGCATTTAACTACATTTTTAACTTTTATTTTAGATTTTAATTTACATTTTTAATTTTTATAAGTTCGCACAGATGAGTTTAGTATTTTTATTTAGAGTGTCGAGTATGAATAGACTACATAGATTCACATTTGAAAAGAAAATATTCTGTCCCTCATTTAACCTTAGGCCAAAAGTTCGCAGTCAAACTGGCGTCAATCCATCTGATACACTGATGTATTCAATGTAATACGAATATGACAGCACAAATAGGTTAAGAGAAGAAATTGACTCTCATCAGATAGGAATACTACATCTATCTGACAAGAAGAGCAATAAAAAAAACTCCATAGGAAAGGACAGCGGACTCCGACTTATTATTCCTTCCATAGGCAAATGGTTGTGTGCAGCGTATAAAGTGATTCTGCCCATAGCGAATCTCGTATTACATCTACTAATTACATCAATATATCCAATCCATTGACCCAATTCAACTACGAAACAAATAACCTAAGATTACCCTCCCCTAATATAACTTTACAATCTATATAGCCATTCACGCCCGACTTCAGTTTAACATTTATATAATTTAGTCTAACGAAAAACAAAAATCATAATAAAACTTAAAAGAACAAAAAATAAATAAATGGAAATGATTTTACAAAAGAAATACATTCTATAAAAATAATTACTAACTAATTTAGTTTGGTTCAGATAGGATTCTATTTCTATAAATTAAATATTGGGAAAGTTTATATTTTAGAGTTCTTAGTGTTTTCAAATTAATATTCATTTAAGTTCTAACGTGCTTACGGTTTTAGAAATGTTCATTAGTTATACTTCTTACTGTTTTAGAAAAGTTCATCCTTTACAGTTGCTTGATGTTTAGAATCCAGCATTAAAATTCCCCCGATGATCCTGTGGTCCTCAATATAAGAAAAGTGATGTTTCATTTTCCTTTTTTTTATAACAACTGAAAGAATTGAAAGTGCATCTTTCAATCCCTTCACCTCCAACTCTCCGGCTTAACACATCTCCGTCTCCTCTTAAAATTTCTTTTCTCAACTAAAAATTTATTTCCAAGTTTTTCTTTTATATTAATTTTAAGGGTTCAATTGACATATGATGATCCTTCCATTGAGGTCCGATTTCCCCCGATGGATTTCTTCTTTGGCCATTCTGTTCCTATTGTTTTTCCTCTCCTATCTGACCGTTGCTTATACATTTGAAATGCCCAAGGGCTAGCTTACTAATTAAAATAATCATTTCCATTTTACAAAAGATTAATTAATTTATCTACATTCTTGAAGATATATTTTTATCTTCAATTAAATCTTTTTAAGTTTTTGCTTTTAAAATACCTTTTCTATTTTTAATAAAGTTTTATTTTAATAATTTTTTTTCATCTGTGCGATTTTATATATATTATAAAGTTTAGATGACTTAAATTTCAAAATTTTTTTTAAAAACAAATTTTTATTTGCGAACTTTATATTTTAATTTCATGTCTAATTCTTAAAATAAATAATGTAACAGTGTATGTGCCCGTTACAATATATATATATTCAATTTGGAATCTATTATTTATCCTTTAATATATACTTTTTTAATCAACAAATTATTATTAATTTTGTTGTTATTTATGAATTTACAATGATTTTTTTTTTCATTTTTATTATTATTAATGACTGTTGAGTTGCTACCAACATCTAATATTAATATGAGTGACATTCTATCTAATCATTTTAAATCTAGTATAATAATTTTTTTAATGCAGATATGATAATTAATGTCATTCTATATTGTTCCTTCCAATATAAATATTAGTAATTTGATATTAGGAAATCATATACAATTTTGAAGTTTTAAAATGGATCCTACAAGATTGTAAAAAACCTTGTAAGAGACCATGTATAAGATGGATAAGAATGTTTTCTGAAATGACATGAAAAGAGAGAATATGGGTTAATCCTTTCAGTATAGATATTAGTAATGTGTTATTAAGAAAACTTATACAAAATATTTGAATTTTAAATTTTATCCTACAAGATTGTAAAAGACCTAGTAAGAAACCATGTATAAGATGGATATGAATGTTTTCCGAAATGACATGAAAAAGAGAAGGTATGGGTTAGTCCTTTCAGTATAGATATTAGTAATATGATAATAAGAAAACATACATAAAATATTTGCAAGATTGTAAAAGACCTAGAAAGAAATCATATATAAAATGAATAAAAAAATTTCCTGGTGTGGCTTGAAAAAGAGAGGATGTGGATGAGAAAAACTGCACTAAATCTTGAAATATCTTTGATCTAGAATAATTAATTGATAATGATTAAAGATGATTATGAAAGAAAGCAAAAAAAAAAGATTCATATCTTTTGTAATCAAATGAGAAAAGATTATACCCTGGTTATAATACCTTATTGTGAATTCGTGATATCCTTACTGTTGGCAGAATTGAGATTATTTTGAAAAATAATTTCAAGGCTACAAACCGCTTATGGCTTTAACCCCTGATGGCATTTTCACATATTTTGTATAATTATTCCTTTTTTAAAATTAACAAGTATCTTTTATAAAATATATATTTAATCACTCGTCATCTTTTTTTTGTGTCTGTGTGAGATGGTCATTTACTAATAAAAATTGAAATGCAATGTGGGATCAGCTTATAAATTTTGTTAAAGGTAAAGGACTTGGAACATTTGGAATAGACTTTCCCTACCAGAATGAAAGTTTCATTCTATTAAAATCATTTTCTCAGTATATTAGCACTAATCTGATGTACTCATATTAATCCAGAACAATAACTCATTAGCTAATAATAGCTAAATACCCATTTACTGACCAATAATTGAACCACTAGATAAATTAGCTAAAACTGGCTACCTAAAAGAAAAATGAGTCTGCTTCTAAATGGGAAAAAATTATTTTATCTGAATTTGAACCCTAAATCAAGTTTATGACAAGTTGTTGATATCATCATTATCAACCATTATCAATCCACTGCAGGATGAAGGTCTCTCCAAGTTTAATCCATCTTCTCCTATCTTTAGCTTCTCTTCTCCACATCACCCCTGCACACTTTCTTATTTCATCCATCCATCTCACATGTGGTCTCTTTCTGGGTCTTTTACAATCTCTTGGAATCCAGCTTAAAATTTCAATTGTCCATCTATTATCATCTCTTCTAGCAATATGTCCAGCCCAACTCCACTTCAATCTTTTAATTTTTTCAATGAGGTCAGTAACACCTGTTTGTTCTCTTACCCATACATTGTGTTTTCGATCTCTTCTTGTTACTCCCAAAATACATCTCTCCATACTTCTTTGAGTGGTCTGAAGTCTCTGTATTGCTCTTCTATTTGAGTGTCCAAGTCTCAGATCCATAAGTAAGAACTGGTAAAACACATTTGTTAAAAACCTTCCTTTTCAAACACATAGGCATATTTCCTTGTAGTATCAAGTGATTTCTACCAAAAGCACTCCAAACAAGTTTAATTCTATGATTAATTTCCTCCATTATGTTTCCATCTGTATTAATAATCTGAGCAAGGTATTTGTAACTGTTAACTTCTTCTAATTCATCATAATCAATCTATATTTTCATATTTTGAGCAAATCGATTAAACATTACTTTAGGCTTTTTAACATTTATCTTTGGTCCTACTTTCCTACTTTCATCTGATAACTCCTGCAACATTTCCTGCAACTCTGAAGCATTATTTGCAAAAACAACTACATCATCTGAAAAATCTAAATGACTTAAATAATCTCCATTTACTTTCACTCCTTTAGTTTCCCATTTTAGTCCACAAAATACTTCTTGCAGCACTGCTGTAAAAAGTTTTGGAGATATGGGGTCACCTTGTCTTACACCTTTCTCAATGTTGACTTTCCCAGTATCATTATGTAATCTAATTGTTGCTGTTGCATTTTTATAAATATTCTTTAAAATATGACAATATCCTGGATCTATACCTTGATGATCCAATGCTTTAATCACTGAAGAAATGTTTATAGAATCAAATGCCTTTTCATAATCTACAAACCCAAAACATAATGACAACTCATATTCATTTGTCCTTTCTATAACTTCTCTCAATACTTGAATATGATCTACTGTACTAAAACCACTTTTAAATCCAGCTTGTTCTCTTGGTTGGTGGAAATCCAATGTTCTCTGTAGACGAGTTGTAATTATCTTGGTAAACATTTTATATAAAACTGATAAAAGGCTGATAGGTCTGTAATTTCTAATATCTTCTTTATCACCTTTTTTAAATATTAATATTATTACTGCATTCTTCCAATCATCCGGTACACCTTTATCATTTAGACATTTAGTATATATCTTTACTAAAAAAATTTCTGTTTTTTCACTTGCTTCTTTTAATATATCAATTATAATTCCATCATTACCTGGAGCCTTCCCTTTCTTCATACATTTGATTGCATTTCTGACTTCTTTTAAAATTCTGGGCAATTCGAAAGATGTAATAGATATAGGAGGTACTTGTTCTTTATTACTATATATTATTAAATAGTTGCTGATATACTAACTATTAAATCGCCATTAAATTTTGTTAGTTAATCTAAAGTATTTATAGATAGGTTAAATACCGTTAATCAAAAACTCTCACTTTCAGAATTTTTCCAGATTTGCTGTTTTTTTTTTTTGGATTTGAATTAAATAGATCTTTTATTCCTTCGCATAAATCCAAATTCTGATAAAAATCTATATAAATCTTAATATTACTAATATGATTTTGTGTATATATGAATATTTACTACATACTTTTTATTTTAATGTTATTTGTAAATGTGTGTACAAACTAATTTATTAATTGTAAGTGGCTAATGATCCCTTTTGAAATTTTGTTCGGATAATATGATTTCATGGTATTCTATCTATGTAATCATATTTAATATTGTGTAATATAATAATACATTTAATGGTGTGTTATTGGGGGGGGGGGGTGTCGTGAGAAGTTCGAGTTTCAGAAGTGACAAGACTTGGCCATGGTTTATGGACTAAGTGCCCCAATGTCTGCCACGGTGCCAGAGCTCCAAACCATTCAAAGCAAAAAAATAATCGAATGGTTTATTGTTAGGAAATACATAGTCAAGCATTGTTAGCCGGGAGGTCATCGCAGCTGCCTTGCAAGCAAGTAGTTGGTTGCAGACGGTTGTGGGTTCGCGTCCCGGCCGATGCTATGACATGAAAAAAAAAGTTCGAATACCGGAAGTGACAGATAGATCGCGACTCGTGGATTTTAAATCTATATCTGCCATTCTTTCATTGTATCAAACACGCAGTGCAATATAGTATATAATTGAATTTTAGTTTTTTCCTGAAATTATATTGGGTACATTGATTTATATTTCTCTTAATTTTAAATAGTTTATAATAAAATAAATTCACTTTTTTCTCTCTTCGATATTATTATTTTTTGTTTCTCAAACCTATTATTAAGTCTTAAAGATTCAAATAGTTTAAATATTTTATTCTTTTCCTCCTTCAGGTCATTTAAATGCTTTTAAAATAATAGTCTTGCTAAAATTATTTATTAACAGTAATGAATCATTTTTATCTAGTAGGAGAGAAAGGCAACTTTTTCGTAGGGACTGAAAAAAATAATATAAAATATTATTACGGCGTTGATCCGCTGATGTCACGTGTGTTTTGGTTTTTTTTTTAAAAAAAAAAAAGAAATCTTTTCATTTAGTATAGTTCAATTTTAATAGCAAAATCGGACATTTTGCTATACAAAATCATGATATTATTGCTTATTTATAGATTTTGATTGATATTTTACCTAAAGTCAATTTGCAGTCTCAGGTAGACGAAATGTCACGTGATCACGACACGATATTTTTGCTTTTTGACAGATTCTCAATGAAACAGTATAAAACTAAAAAAAAAAAAATCAAATCGCTTTATTGCTCGAGAGTTCGGAAGAAGTTGGAGCGCCGGAAGTATCAGAACTGGAATTAATCCAAAACATCACATGATCACCATTTACTATGCTTACACAAATTGTTAATTCAGTATGTTGATGTGATGCACTGTGACTTCTTATACGCAGTCAGGAAACTCAGCAACTATGCCCAGAGAAACTTGTTAGCCACTTTACCTTCCCTTTCCATTCCCCACCCTAAGTTCTCCATATCCTGCTCCATCCCATTTCCACAACATAATCTTTGTCAACTCCATGGTCTTCATATTTAAATCCCCCCTTATCTGTTACCAAACCCAGCATATAAATCAATAACCCTTTTTCTATATAATCACTTTGTTTATATTTAGCCATAACATCATTATTTGTATCTTTTTTGATTTCAAGCATTTACATTGAATCAACAGATGCCTAATATTTTCTATGCCTTCCTCACACAACTTGCAGACTAAATCACTCATATTTTTCCATTTATGTGTATATTCTCTTGTTGCTAAAGATTCCGTTTGAGTCTTAAACAGTAAACTACTTTCCCTGCTATTATCATAAATTAACTCGCACCAAATGTTCCATTTACTTCTATATATATATTTAAACTCTTTTTACTCTCCCTACTAGTTTTTCATCTCTCCAACTCCCTATTCTTTATTAATGCATCTATTCTTCTGTCCCATTTCTTACCACTATAACACTCAACAATCCTCCTAACACAATCAGCCCACCTCTTGTACAAGTATACTGATATAAATTCTTTATCCAAATCTTCTACATACCACCTTACCTTTTTCACCCATCTTGTTGCGTGCCTTTCACTCATAATCCAATTAAATACTATTTTGGCTATTCTTTTATTATCCATAAACTGCAATCTACTGAACATTTTCATTTTGCTTTTTGCTCCTCATATAAAAATTTGACGATCTCATTTCTCCTTGAATTGCCTCCTTTACTGTCCACACATCTGCATCTAATGCATGTCTTTCTACTTTCCTTTGTACTTTTTCTAAATAATCCAATACCTCTTTACTAACACATAATGCATCATTGCCATATGTTAATCCTGCTACTGCAACTCTCCTCCACATAATTCTAGCTCATAACTTTAACATATTGAGTTACAGTTCGGCAAGCATTAAGAATTTCGTTCGTATTTCTAAAGAAACTAAATAATTTTTCACCGCATTTTTAAAGCGGCTAAATAATTTTTCACTGCCCTCAAAAAAAGCTTCTTTTAAAACTTCATCATCCTGATAAGGTTTTTTATGTCTCACCAAAATGTAAACCATAACATATGATGCTTCAGTTACAATTTTAGATTGTTGAATAGGTTGTTGAAATAAAAGTTGCTGTGCACTCCATTGGGCTTTTAATTCTTTTAACTTTCATTTTCTTAACTTGCTGTTTGCAGAGTAGTCATTTTGATAAATTTTTGTGCAAACTGTAAAAATCCCTCCAAATTTCCTTTCTTCAGTAAAGCTATAGTAGCACGAAATATCAGGTAGAAATTTGTCTCTATACGCAGTAATGTAGCTGCTCACAGTCATTATGAAAATGATACATTTATTGTTTTTTAGCAATCATATTTTATCTAAAATTAAGGGATTAAAAATTTTTTTTAATAAAATCCAATAATAATAAATTCGTCTTCAAGCCAAAAACACGTAGTATGTTTTAATGCAAATTTCTTAATTGTTAAATTTTTTAGAAGAGCAAAACAAAATACATAAAAACACATATAGATACTATATTGTACTGCCACTGGAGTGCTACAGAAGTCATTTAAGATACCATAGTATTGAGATGAGATGTAAAATGCGGAGTAAAAGCAAGAAGTGTGCATGCATACAGAAAGAGCATTGTCTAATCATCGGTCAACTCACTTATAGAATTTGTAAATGTAAAAATAAAAAGATTTGGAATTCAGGCAACAGTAATCTGATGGCAGAAACATCTGCAATCAAATGTCAAGCTGTACATGATCGACCATTTTCACCCCAGCCCTAATCTTTTCTTACTTGACTTTTATTTGTGGATTACTATAAAGCAGTTGTTAAAGATTAGAAACATGAATCACTTAAAGGTTTGCATTCAAAATGCAATCACAGAGGCAAAACTCTCCATACTAAACCACTAAATATCTCATACTCCATACTGTTACACCATTCAGTGCAAGCCAGAGTAATCAATGAATGCAGGAAGGCTTGTGCATAAAATCCCTATCTGATGTCTACTCATCCAATATCCCCAGACTAGTTTCTAGCTTGTGGTCTTCATCAATGAGGAGCTTCGGATTCGAGAGCACTGCACCTAGATCTTAGAATCTAATGTAACCCTTCAGCATCTACCTTTTACCATATTGGCTTGTGTAAGCATAAAGAATAGTGATCATGTGATGTTTAGTGGTCACAATGCAATCACTTATGTAACACTATATCCTGGAATGTGCCTACCATGTGTAGCAGAGAAGACTGGGTATATATACAAAGAGATGGTCCACATGTAGAGAATATTTTTTTAAAATTTGTAAGGAATATTTTGTAAATAAAGATGTATTTAGCTGCAATTCCACATTTTACCCATGTGTGGAGATTTTTAGAACCCTTGTGTAAATGAAGTTGAAAGTGCTAAGATATGCTAATATAATTTAAAACTAATATTTTTGTTAGTGTTGTTGAGCAGATGGTTTTACTCATTTCCTAAGTTTAAACAAGCCTAATTATTTGTGTACTACACCCAGAATAGAAAATGAGCTTTCTAGCTGTAAAGATCTCA
This sequence comes from Epiperipatus broadwayi, assembly GCA_028023455.1. Lineage (NCBI taxonomy): Eukaryota > Metazoa > Onychophora > Udeonychophora > Euonychophora > Peripatidae > Epiperipatus > Epiperipatus broadwayi. The sequence continues at coordinate 858,514 of JAQFVV010012706.1, forward strand.
CAACTTTCAAGAGAAGACATACTGTTGAGAATTATATAATTGGAAAGCAGTGGTACTGTTACTGGACTGAAGCAATCAGTAAACTACATGTCTTGCAGATTTGATGCACTGACAAATGGCGACTCTAAACAGCATATAGTCTTTCAAGTAATAAACTTTTGATTCCTTATTTAGAATGACTTGATTGAGCACAGTGATTAGATTGGCAAATTCAAGAGCTCATTAGATTCTGGATCAAAACTTGGTCTGATAATATGCGAATCCCAAGGAACCATCATTTTTTTAATGGTATATAATGTTTGACCAATGTTCATTAGCATTTGTCTAATCTGTCCAGCTATTTTATTGACATTATTGCCCTATGTGATTTAATTAATAGTAGACTTAAGAACTAAAGCTTCATACATTAAAGTTAGGTTGTGTCACTTATGGTATTCCTACATAATAGGCTATTTGATTATTGAGTTGGAGAGTGAACCAACTAAGAAAATCTTGCTTGGAATATTTTCTGCTCTGCCTGGATTGGAACCCATCCCATGAACATAGTAGGCAAGTGCATTAGCTATCACACCATGATTTCATTATAATAGTTTAGTAATTGGTGTATTCAACTGGATATAAATAAATCACCCTAGCTGTCATCCAGTATTGATAGGTAACTAAGTATCTTTATATCAACAATGGTTTAAAGATGGGCCAGATGTAAGTTAATATATTTGTTTACTCTAAAAATGAGAAATATCATCACTAATATAGAAATCTTGTCTGGATAAGTCTTTATTGATGATTCTACTCAAGTTTAGAAAACAAATTACAGTTTTTTAAAAAATGTTTTTAATTCATTTAGAATTGAATGTTTAATGCATTATATAGCATTGGATTAGTTCACTGAGCAGTTGATTGAATTTTACTTAGCATACAGATGAGCAAAATTTTCTGCTTTGATAACATTTATATCTACTTAATTTTTTCAAGCTCTATATAGAGTTTGACCTGGATATGAATCCTAATTATGAATTTGGCTGGTGGATAGATTGATTATTATATCACGAAGCTTTACACAGCTGATAGAATTAATTAAGTAATAAACAATTTTCCGAAGTATAGGGATAATTTTTAGCCAGCATACAATAAAATAATACACTATTATGAGACAGTTGTGTTTTTCATTGTAATTATTATAATTTTTCACGTTTTTCCATCGTTGCAAAGTTTGTAACATCTTTATAAGGTAATAAAATTTTGGCAATTTTATATCCATTTGAATTAAAAGCTCATTTATTTAATCTTGAATATACTCTTAATATTAGGGGTTTGAACTCAGACTTTCACACGATCCTCAACTATCCATGCTATCTCATACTGCTGACTCATTTGATCACACACATGTCGAAAAGATAAATAATTACCAATATTAGTATTTAGTGCTAAATCAGCACTCATCAGTTGGTCCAGACTATCATCTCCACACATATATACAATCAAAGCTCAGCTTAAGTTGTGGGTTGGAGTGGATTGAAGACTGACTATTAAAGTATGAAGATTGGCTATCGTAATATAAGCTGAGCTCGCTTTGATTGTATATATGTGTGGAGGTGATAATCTGGACCAACTGACGTGCTGGTTTAGCACATAATACGTATATTGGCGATTATTTATCTTTTCGACATGTGGGTGTTCACGTGTGTTAGCAGTATGAGATATCGTGGATAGTTAAGGGTCGTATGAAAGTCTGAGTTCAAACCCCCTATTTATTACATATTGGAGTGCAGGTATGAAAAAGCCTATACTGTAGAAAAAATTCTTATATTAAAATATACTCTTTAAGAATATTTTCTCAGGGATCTTTAGAATTTGACTTAGCTGGTCTATCATAACTAAGTGCGTTATTTTTTCATCCTTTAGTAATACTTTTTATCTTTTTAGATATATTGTAGTTAAAATTTCCAGCTTCAGCATATTTTTGTGAAACACGAATACAGACACCTGAAAAAAATAAATAATTCTTAAGATGCAGTTCATGCATTACCAGAATTCCTCTATACGAATGATGTCTTATGGGGGGGGGTGCGATGTTTTTATTCATATGTTTCAAAATAATAGAAATTTCAAGTATATTAAAAAAAATATATGGAAAAAGTCAGATAAAGTTATTCCATGCATTTGTGTTTAATTGAAAAGATATATATTAATATCTTTGACTTATTAGGGATAATTTTTAATATGTAAATGATTACTAATAATGCTGGCTGTTAAAATAACATTGTGTAAGCTGAATGGTGACAAAGATGTGAACACAGAAAATTTATAAATCTGGATTGAGTTTCATCTACTCCCCTCTTCCCCAACTCTTTATAATCATCCATTTTATTTGCCTTTTGTTTTATTTTACATTTTTAATTTTTTTTTTTTTTTTAACATTCGTCATTATCATTTTTAACCTTATTGATTCGTTGCAGGATGAAGGGTCTCCAAGTTTAATCCATCTATTCTGATCTCCAGCCTCTTCTCCACATCTCACCAGTAACCCTTTTTTTATTTCATCTATCCTTCTCACATGTGGTATCTTTCTGGGTCTTTTGCAATCTCTTGAAATCCTGTTTAAAATTTCTACTGCCCATCTATTATCATCCCTTCTAGAAATAGGTTCAGCCCAACTCCAATCTCTTAATACTTTCAATGATGTCAGTAACACCTATAATTGTATTCTCAACCATGTATTCTGATCTCTTCTTGTTACTCCTAACATGCATATCTTCATTGAGTGGTCTGAAGCCTCTATATTGCTCTTTTCTTAAGGATCCAAGTCTCAGATCCATAATTAAGAATTGGGAAAAGACATTTATTAAAAATTTTCCTTTTCAAATCCATAAGTATATTTCCTTTTAATATTAAGTTATTTCTACCAAAAACTTTCCATTCAAGTTTCATCAATTATTTTTCCATCTGTAGTAATAATCTGATCAAGGTATTTGTAGTTTTTTTTTTCATGTTTCATAGCATCAGCCGGGAAGCGAACCCGCTAACCCCGGAACACTGCTTGTAAGGTGGCTGTGCTGACCACTCGACCACCAACGCTTGATCAGGTATTTGTAGTTGTTAACTTCTAACTCATCCTTATCAATCTTTATTTTATTTTCTGGATAGCAGCCAGTATAAGTCCGTATTTAAACAGTTGGTGCATCAAGAAAACATTAATTCATACTGCGACGTAAAGCAATCGTAAACTACTCTCACACAATGTGATGAAAGTTACAGAGGTAAGTGCTATTCATACGTTCGCCAGTAATCGACGTCGACTTGATGCCACTTAATAACATTACATTCAGGTTTTTTTTTTCGTCTGTAAAATGATTTTTAAATATATTATTATCTGTCAGCTGATGTCGAGTCTAAAGTTCATTCTATATACATAAAGAAAATGTATTTATTACCGTGTATTAGTAAATTCAATTGAAATGGAAAACTATTCTTTAAGCCTTGATTATTATGAAGTCGCAGAGGATAAATCAGACGGTAAATAAATTATGTTTAAAAAATAGGTGTAGGAAAATCATTTACAATTTGTTTCCTTTCCTAATTGCTTAGCAAATATAGTTATCGTTTAAACAGTTTGTGTTTTGTTTTTACCTGTAAATTTGTTTCGAATATCAATTTAAGATTTTTTTATGAAATTATTTAAACAGGTTGTTAATTATATACATAGAAGGGGAAATTATATTGAATCTCTACCTTTTTAAAGTACGTATGTTAAGTTGACTGCCCAAAGGCAAGTTCAGTAACCATCTATGGAGTACTACGGCGACCCAGCTCTGTAGCTTTCGATGCTCGAGGTTTTTTTTTTTTTTACAAATTGATTAATAAACACCTAGATTATGATTTGGTGCAATAATAGAATGGCGCAGGTTCTGGATGTCACATCCATGGATCGCATCTTTCTTTACCACTTCCGGTGCTCGAACTTTCCGTGTAATAAACTGTTCTATTATTTACAGAGGATTACGATAGTATTTAATTATTTTCAGTGGCAACTTATCTAGTATCTTAATTTTAGAGTTATATCGCAACGTTTAATAAATTACTTTACTGTTTTTGTTTCGAATTTTTATTAAGAAGAGATTTATTTAAAAAATTTTATGAAGAAGCTACGGAATGAGAAAATAGTTTCACGCATGCGGGAATTACGCGAAATCAAACGAAGTAGAAAATATCTTGATAAGAAATCAAGTGAAAAAAGAAAATTGATAAGATTTAATTTTTCTTTCTTTTCTGCTCGAAATAGAATCACACTTTATAATACATATTTGTCAAAATTTAATTTACTTTCTTTTGTCTGTAATTTTGAAAATGATGGTTCTTTAACTTTTGATTTGAAACAGTTTAGCCCCAGGCCCAAGGAGTCTCTTCCGACTTTCCTCTGAGGGAACTGATTTATCATTTACATCTTGAAAACTTTTAGTTATAGAAAGAAGGACGTGAAATATTATCAAATTTTAAAAATCATTTTAAAAAATGGTATTTTCTTATTTGTATATTGCGCGTATATTAAAGGGAGGAGAACTAGGATAAATCCTCTCTTTGGGCCATCTGAAAGTAATAATATATATTTAAAAGGTAAACAAATATAATATATAAGTGAATATTTGGCTAAGTGGTATCAGAATCAATTTCGTTGGAGAGAAATAAGGATCACCTCGTAAATTTAAGATTGAAATATTAGTCATCGATCACTTTTGTCCGCTTAAAAACTAAATTGGACTCAAACTCAGACTTTCAAGCATCCCTCAACTATCTACCCCATCTCATACCACTGATACACATGACCACATACATGTAGAAAAGATAAATAATCACCATTAGTCGTATTTCGTGCTAAACCAGTATCTCCCACATATATATAATCAGTGCTCATATATATGTTTGGGAGATGATAATCTGGACCAACTGATGAGTGCTGGCTTAGTTCGAAATACATGTATTTGTGATTATTTATCTTTTCTACATGTATGTGGTCATGTGTATCAGTGGTATGGATAATTGAGGGGTGCTTGGAAATCTGAGTTCAATTAGGCTCCAGGTATGTAAAGAGTGCATGTATTTCAGATATTTAAATTGGAATCACTAAATAAAATCAATGCCAGCAGATGGAGTGCAATCGACATCTGACTGAGTAGTTTTCTAGTAGCCACTGCTGATGGCATGTACTCATCCAGTGATCATCTATATTCTTATTACATTATTCAAACTAATGATTGATTTCTCATTAAATTGGCAACTGTAAATGTAAACCTAGCTTGAGAACCGTTTATAGTCATTATAAATAATAAAGCAACATGATTTTTTGCCAGCTTGCATTTAATTAAATAGAAAATAATGAGCCATCTTTATTCTAGAAATCAAAATAAATAAAATTTTATTTTTGAACATTAGATAGCAAAATAACTTGAAATCAGCCATGACCAACAAGTAACTTTAGACATATGCACATAATCTTTTGAAACAAATGCGCATATTTTGGAGAAGGTATTAGCAAGAGTTTTCAAACTGAATTGTTTTCAGAAGATTTGAATGTATAAATAAAAGTTCTGAAGAAGATTGCTGGGGCAATTGAAACTGTCTAGTGAGTTGTAAAAAGCATTTTAAAAGTAATAAAGAACATAAACAATATTAATATTATATGGATTTGGCAATGCAATAAGATAAGATAAGTTATAACACTTGGAAATATATATATATATCAAATATTGCTGTGCCATTTATTTTAAGCTTACCATCATTAAAGGCTAGAACATGGTGTCCTAAATACTTTCATTTTACTTAGTGACAAACACAAAAGGAATATTAGTCATATTATTAATATAAGAAAAATCTCAATACAATTTTAAATTATTAGATATAACTACCTATTTATCTGAATCAACACGTATAGAAGAATTGAAGAAAATAATGGGAACACTTATATGAGCAGCCCATTTTTCATATATGCCACAGAAATAAAAACACCCCCCTCCCCAAATAACTTCTTTTACAGCTAAAACCATTGTACGGAGATAAATTAATTGTTTCATAATGAAGGTAACAGTAAATAAAAGATTTAGAACTCATTAGCAGTATAACTTCCACCCATAGGTAATGGTCATATATTACAATCATAATTCTTCAGTAAATTCATATTCATCAGACCAACCCAATTTAATCTGATACCTTTACCCTCTAGATAATATAGCTAGAACCCATTGACTAATGTAATATGATGGCCTGCTATTTGTTTTATGGACTGGCTACCAAAAATGTTATACGTGAATGGTGTCAGCTATATTAAAGAATTCTCTGTTGTAAAGTTTGTCATGTAAATCTTTTTTTCAGTAGAGTATATGTCAACTCAGATAAAGATTTATTTGCTATGTGGAATGTTGGGAATTTTAGTGTCTTTATTTAATAAACATATCTCTAAAAATTATCTTTCCAATTTGCCAGTGATTTATCGGATTTCTTATATTGGTCAATGATATCAGTCAAACAAGGAATTTCCTGTTTATTATTTTCCACATTTTCCATTATTTTATGTACAGCATTGAGTTCTTGTTTAAAATCTAATGAAATCAATTTTAAATATATGCAGAATGGTTGGTAAATCTAAAGTTATATTCATCTACATCTATTTCCTGAACATTAGTCAAATTCACTGCCTTGCAAATGTTACATAACTAGAGATCTCGATCTCATATAGTTCTAAATTTGAATGAACATTAAACAGCCATTAAAATGAACTTGATTACCACAATCTTGGTAATATGTAGATCATTTAAACTATCACCCCAAGAATTATATATTGTTATTATTCATAATGATTTTAGAAAACAGTGTCTATCCTGTAGCAGCTACTTTTAATATCTGGTATAGTTTTTATGATTTCCAACCTTTACAGAATTAGCATGTTTGCTGGTTTAAGAATAATTCAACAATATAATTTTACCCTCTCCCCATTAATCTTATTTAATATGCTATCTTTTGTTAGAAACTTAAATATTAATATAAATATCTATTAATTTTAATATGTATTGAACATTTTGAATATCTATTTTTATATAATCAATAAATAAAAATATATTGATAAATTTTCTACCATGATCCCCCTTCATAGAAATCTATTTTTAAAAATTGTATCAAACTTCAGATCAGCTGATTTAGTGAAAACTTTATTTTTCAAGAGAAAAATAAAACTGATAGAAAGACAGAATGGAAACTTAATACTCATATATAATAAGGTTTTTTTTTTGTATCTATTTTTTTTAATAATTATGTGTGTATTTAAGATTAAATAAAAAGTCACTGTATAAGACCTTAACTTGCATTAAAATATCTGGATCCATCACTATTTTGTCAGGATGGTAGAAATAACCAAACTACCGGCAGACAAATTAATGGTATTTTATGTTCTAAAGTTTCATCAGTACTTTTACTTTTTCATCTAAAACTATTAGATTACATCCATCCACCATTCTCTACTTGTATTGCAAATAGTGTTTTTAATATATAAACTTTAATTAGTAGATATTTTATCATTTTACAAGTGGTGTTTTATTGTATGTTTCTATATTTCTTATTTTAATACTAAATAAAATAATTGAATGACTATTGGTCAGGAGTTTGTAAGAAATTTGAGTGCTGGAAATAACAATGGGGTATGATCCGTGGACCTTAAGCTCGAGATCTGCTACTCTATCACTATACTAAACCATTGTTTTGGGGTCATAAAAAGATTGAGTGCTGGAAGTAATGGAACTGGATGTGTTCCATGAACCTTAAGCTCTAGGTCTGATACTTTATCACTACACTAAACGATTGCTCGGGATTTCATAAGAAGGTTAAATGATAGAAGTAACAGAAGTGGGTGTGATCCATGACCTTAGTCTCCAAGGTCTGCTACTCCACGACTATGCTAAACCATTACTCAGAAGTTCAAGTGCCAGAAACAATAACTGGGTGTAATCCATGGTCATGAGTCTTATTTTACCACTGCACCAAACAGTACTGGGTGTTTATATTTAATTTCTAAGAGTAAAATACATATACAGCAGTTTATTTACTTAAACTTATATTATTTATATGGTTTAGCGCACGGCATCTTAAAAATAATAATAAATAAGGATTTTTGCTTCACTTGCAGATATAAGATTTTTATTGATAATTCTGTCAATGTTAGGTTTTAAAGATATCAGAGTTGAGGGAAAATAAAATAAATGGGTTGAGAATCACATAGGAACTGAATTCAGTTGAATGCTGTTTTCATTTTTATCAGACGGTTTATTGGAAGACAATCAACTAAAAAGCTGAAACACAACTGTTGTATCACTTAAAATATCATTTTAGAAGCTGTACTAATAGAAAGATTTTTATTTTTCACAAAAGAAAAAAAAAGGCACAAATTTTTACTTCCACTCTTTCTCTATGATTAATTGATTTCCTTGATATCGTGTTAGTTTTTTTTTCCATGAGTCATAGCATCGGCCGGGAAGCGAATCCGCTAACCCGGGACAACTGCTTGTAAGTCAACTGTGCTGACCTCTCGACCACCAACGCTTGACATGTCGTGTTAGTTGGAATTATCATATATATCAGTATAAAGTCATGTAAGATTTAGCCAAAGCTACCTACATTATCTCTTAACTGAAAATAATAATAATAATACAGTAAATAAAAAAACTTTTATTGATTGATGGAGAAACTATAGTTTGTCATGATGGTGTTCAAATATCCCCCCCCCCCATCTCAATTAATGGACTATATGATTTTAACAATACAATATATATCACATGATCACTATCTCATACTAGCACAATAATTGTTATTAAACAATTCAAAACAAAACAACACTCTCCATATAGTAGTGCCATCTTGTGCTAACAAGAGCAATCAATGGATGCCAGAAGGCTTGTGCATAAAATCCCTATTTAGTGCCTACTCATCCAATATCCCCAGACTAGTTTCTGGCTCGTGGCCTTGCATTAGATCCTAAGATCTAGGTGCAGTGCTCTCAGATCCAAGGCTCCTCACTGATGAAGGCCACAAGACAGAAACTAGTCTGGGGATATTGGATGAGTAGGCACTAGATAGGGATTTTATGCACAAGCCTTCTGGCATCCATTGATTGCTCTTGTTAGCACAAGATGGCACTACTATATGGAGAGTGTTGTTTTGTTTTGAATTGTTTAATACAATATATAAATAAATTAATTTTCTTTTTGCATTTTCTTATTCGAAAATTAATTATTAAATAATCATAATTGAATGACCCGAAGTGCCAGAGTTGAGCGGTTATTAATGGACCTTGAGTTTCAGAATCTGTTATTTTACGTATTATCCAGACCATGCAAGGCAATCAATTGCTTTCTTCTGACATCTCTGTTACCTAGCAGTTTTTTTTTTTTTTGGAGCTAACATTAAAATAGTGGCATGGCCTATTTTTGTATACTATTTTAAATATCCACTTATTGATCCCCAAGATCTGATGTCAACTTCACTGCCCTTAATGATAATTATATACCAATTATATAATTATATACCAATTATATATATATTTCATCATTTATAATTGTCTTTTTTTATTTGCTAGTGATATTTGCGTTTTTACATAGATGTGTTTTGAAGCGTCATATATTTATATGCACCCATGCATATTGTTACATATACTTAAAACTTCTGCATCATCATACACATACTTTAAACATATTAACAAATGCATCTGAAAAACGTAAATGACCTCCAATGTATATTTGCAGGATGAAACACCACTCTTCCATCAATTCAGATTGTAATCTTTTCAGAAAAAAAAATGGATTTGGATAAATGATAACGTGATAGTGTTTAATTAGAATACTTTTATTAGCTCTAATTTCATTTGAAGTTTATATCTGAGCTAAAAGAGATATTGTAATTTCTAATAAGTGGTTACCATAGTAATAGTCATTTATTTGTTGATGTAAAGTGGATACTGTTCAATGTATTAATACAAATATTAGGCACTTGTAAGTACAGGGTGACCCAGTGAAATAATGATTAGTTCTCTCTCCAACATTCAACAGTGACATTTCTGAGTCAATGCATGTGTTATGTACTATCTACTATAAAAGGTTTAAGGTGCTAGCATGTCTGGTTCACTAGTTACGACAGAGAATATGACCGCGTTTTGTACCTTAACCCAAAATAGAGACCTTGCATTAGATTACATTTTATTTTAAACTGGATAAAACTGCTACTGAAATATTTGAAATAGTTCAGGTTATGTATTTCAGTGAATCCATGAATCACAAGAATGTTTTTCAGATGTTTACAAAATTTTGTGATGGCAGAGAAAGCATTGAAGATGATCATGTGACTTATTCAGACATACTAGCTATTTAAATTTTATTGTAAATAGTTCATCTGCGCCACTACTTATCTGTTGATTCAGAGATGGCACTGCAAGCAGTTAGAGGGTGAATCAATCACCCTTCTTCTGGAACACTGTGTATGTATATATATATAGCATATTTTTATGCTTTTTCATAACAGCTGAATAGATCATAACTAACTAGTCAGTAAAAGTAATTAAAAATATTGGAATGGTTTATTATTTAGATCATACAAAATTTGAACACTGGAAGTAATGAAGGTGGATGCAATTTGTGGATCTTAAACTCCAGAATCTGCCCCTCTATTACTCCAGGAACTAACCTGTCCATTAAAGTGTGAAAATTTTCTATCTTAAAATTTTTTTATCTCCACATATACACTTTAATGCAATCTTTTTTTATATATAATTCCTTCTTTATTTTGTTTACAGTTTCAACTGTCCTGCAGTCTTCATCAGAGCTTTCTATAAATTTCACTTCACTCTACAATTGTAACAAAATAAACTGAGCAGAATAAAGAAGGAATTATATATATTAAAAAAGATTGCATTAAAGTGTATTTGAGGAGATGATAAGAACATTTTAAAGTTTATAAATATATGAAGAGAAATTCCAAAAAAATAAAGGAGAAGATATAAGATATTCTATCTTAATATAAACTGAGCACTAATTATATAGTGTGTGGAAGATAATGATCTGGACCAACTGATGAGTTTTAGTTCAGCATAAAACACATATATTGGAGATCATTTCTTTTTCGCATGTGTATAATCATGTGTATTGGTTGTATGAGATAGAGTGGATGGCTAAAAGTAGGTTGAAAGTCTGAATTCAAATTCCCTGTATTAAAAGTTATTATAAAATATATGAATATATGTGTGTATAAAATATGGATGCAAGCACTTATCTGTTACTAAATGAATGTAGCTTAAAAAGAATGGAAATCGTACTTTTGTATGTGCATACAATAGTATATATAAAAAACATCTTTTAAGATGAAGTCAGAAATTTTTATGCATAGGTCATATATTCAAAAATTTTATTAGCCAAGTTATTCTTTTTCTCAGAAACCATTTTACACAATAGGCATACAGTTATTAAATTAATCAGTTAACACCGACACATTTCCTTTTTCATGTTATCCATTTTAATAAAAGCTGTTTGTTAGTTCCAATAATCTAGCCTTGCATTTCTCATTCTCAGCATAAAATCCTAAACATAAATTTTCATCTTTTTCGCCCACTTCATTTTATGTTTGCCCTCATAGAAATGATCATGATTTTTTTTCGTCATCTTAAAAATGAATATTCGATATTCTACATTTCATCTCCTGATCTGTCCAGGTTTTTTTTCATTTACTTTCTTTGGCATCTATAGTACCCGTATATTTAAAAAATCAAACTGAAGTTCAGGACTTTATGTGAATTTAAAGCTGCAGTAGGTTTGGTTCTTCCTGGAACTTTTAACTCTTAAAATTCAACATTCTATCATTACAATAAGCTTCTCTAGACACACTCTATTCATTATCAAGATTTCTGTGTGGGAAATTTGTTTTTTGGTGAGTTTCTGACAATATCGTGTAGTAACATTTGCTATCTATTGATCAGTAATGGATCACCCCCAAAGTATCATGGTTTTTTTAATGTATCTCTATTTTATTATTGTAATCTGATTCACATCATTCTACTTATAAGATGTTCACATAGGCATGAGAATTAATGGATAGCAGATAATAGTAGCAAATTGATCTCTAGATTAGTTATCTGGGTATTGGCTTTTTCCCAAGTAAATAACGTAATATTGGAGATTAGTTCTTAATATCATGCCACTACTTTAGAATGTTGGTTTATTACCCATTATTGCATGGTTAGATTGTGAATGATATAAAGTCGAATAAAAGTGTTTAGTTCCATGGTAGGTCTGTGTTGTTTACACATCGGAAGTCACAATCTGGGCTTGATCAATCTGCCCAATCAAAACCTTTACAGCTGTGTTAAATCGTACAGAATACGTCTGTGAATTTAACCCTTGCCTGTTCATAAAAAGATATTCAGAATTATTCCTACAGTTTCTACAAATAACTTTAAAAGAAGACTTAAATTTTTTTATCTTGATGAAGTTTTCAGAATCTCAAAACAGAACACTAAATTTGAATTGGAAAAATCAGAATAAAAGCTTATAATCATTATGTAACCATTGCATAATTATAACACTATGTGTTGGATGTAAGTTCTGTGCTTAATGGCTAGCTAGAATTAAATAGAACACTTTGGAGCCCTCCAGAGCTATATTTTGTAAGCTTGAGTAATGAATAGGTATTATATCCAATGAATGCCCAGATGATGCTATTTTAATCTTCACTATCAATAAGAAATTATCACAAGGTTTATTCTTAGGAGTTCAAATCAAATTGCAACAAACTGATTCACGATCCATAGATTTTAAGTTTCGGAGTTTGCCACTATATCACTACTGCAAACCATGGATGGCAAATAATCAAATGGGATATTTTTATGGGAAGTACAAGTACCGAAAATGATAGATAGCTTGCAATCTACAGATTTTCAATTCTATTGTTCCACTGTACTTCTATCTAGGCACAGTACATCACATTGCTAATTTGTCATTTCTTGACACCCTCTCAAATATAACTTAGTCTATTATCTTAAATTTATGGGTATGTCATAAAATAATTAAGCTTCTTTATATCATTAAAATGTTGAACATGCAGTCATACCTTTAATTATTATATAGTTTGAGATATCTTACATCTAACATTCAAAAATGTAAAAAGTATAAATAGGAATTGTGGACTTAATCAGTGAAGTATTGAATAGTGTCATGCTCTCAGATCTAACAGCTTCAGCTTTACCTATTTATATAGAAAGTAGGTTGAAGTAAAGAAGGTTACCCTCTTTGCTTCCAAAGCATAAGCTTGTAGTTAAGACCTACCTTTGCATTTTCATGCACATATTCTTGAGGTTTACAGCCTTAGTAAATATAAATACATCTATATTCAGTAAAGAATTTTTATTTTTGGAAATTTCAGTAACTTAGTCTATTAAGCAATTTTATTTAGATATATATTCTTGGTGATTATAAGTAAGCAATTTCTTTGTTTAATATACTTACCTTCAGTTAACTTTTTGTATTTTAAGATTTTTATTCTCTTATTTGTAATTCACAACTTTGATTTTCATAATGGTGTTAATGTCCCTCTGTTAGGATCCCATGGCTGAAGCCGGACATGAAGAATAGGATAAATTAAGATTTATTTTCATCTTCTACAATGGCATATATATAATTAACATATTTTGAATATCTCTTTAAAAAAATAAAGGAAAGTGCTCTAGGTTCGAAGTTTACTAATGATGTCAACCAATTGCAAGAAAATTCTTAAATAATCTTCATTCTCTATATATAATCAAATGGTTCAGCTCAGGACTTTATATGGAGTTTGAACACTGGAAGTAATGGAGCTGGTTTTGACTCTTTGACCTTGAGCGTACCAGAGTTTGCTATTCTTCCACGGCAACAAACTGCACAGGACATTTTTTTTTACTGTAACGAGCACAGACGTTCGTTACATTGTTTTTTTATATATAATTATTAAACAAGTTAAAATAAAAAGTTCGCATTTAAAAACTTTCTTTAAAAATTAAAAATTGAAATTAAAATATCGTCTTAAACTCTTATATATTAAGTCGCACAGATAATAAAAATTATTAAAATAAAATTTTTATTAAAGAAAAAGGTATTTTTAAAACTAAATTTTAAAAGATTTGGAGATAAAATTATATCTCTAAATCTGTCTTTAAATATATTTTTGATTTGGAAAACAGGGTAATTAATTAGAAATGGAAATGATTGTTAATTAGTTAAAATTAAAACCAGCCTTGAGCATTTAAATGTAATAACCTCAGTCAGATAGAAAAAAAACCAATAGAAACTGTTAGCAAATAAGAAGAAATCCCTATGGAATCGGACCTCAACGAAAAGGATCATCTCATCGATGACGTAATGTTAAGTCAATCCTTCGAATACGTATAAAAGGAAAATTTGGAAATTATTAGTTAGTGACTGGAAATTGATTGATTATTGACGATGTAACAGCTAGGTGTTAGCGCTGGGGGGATTGAAAAAGACGCACAGCTTCAATCCCTTCAGTTCTGCTAAGAAAGAGAAAAAAATGGGCCATCGTTTCTACAATGAGGACCAACTACACGAAAAACAAAATCTCCAAAGGATAAATAAATAAATCAACCGGATACTAATCTTCGGACGACGTGGGAATTCACGTTTAAACGGCCAGGAATATAATAGGATGAACTATTTCAATAACCGTAAGAACTTTAAAATTTATGAACAGTAAATTAAAAACTTTTCATATTTAAAATGATTTTAATATTATTCTATCTGACCAACAATATTTATTAATTGGTTAATTTTATTTAATGTATTTAATTTGTAAAATCATTTCCATTTATTTATTTATTTATTTAATTTTGTTCTTTAAGTTTTATTATGATTTCTGTTTTCCGTTAAATAAATTATAAAAAGAATGTTAAACTTAAGTCGGGCGTGAATGGCTGTATCGATTTGTAAAGATATATTAAGGGAGGGTAATCTTGGGTTGTTCATTTCGTAGTTGAATTGGTTCAATGGATTGGATATATTTATGTAATTAGTAGGTGTAAATATGAGATCCGCTACTGGCAGGATTATAGATATACGCCACACACCCTCTGTTTGCCTATGGATGGGTTTGTAAGTCGGCAGAATACCGCAGCCCATTCCTATGAAGTTTTTAGTTTATTGATCTACTTGCCCACAGATGTCACATCCCTGTGGGTGGAGAGTCAATGTCGTTTCTATTTCTACATATTGTTCAGATGTACATTCCTGACAATATTGTTGTGTGTCGTATCATGCTACATTGAATACATGAATGTATCAGATGGATTGGCGCCGGTTGATTGCGAAATGTGTTGCCTAGGGTTAAATAGGGATAGAATATTTTATTTTCGAATGCAAATCTATATAGTATATTCAGGCTCGATCCTATAAAACTATTAAATTTAAGTTGTTTATAGACGCTTGCATAGATTGGCTATCGGTTAAATATGTTTGCGTTTTCATATTTGATCAAAATATATAGACATTCGACAAATACTGATACCTTACGGTGAGTATCTAAAAAGGTATTTATTCGGATGTCTTTTAAGTTATTGGTGACGATGCAGGTATCTTACGATGAATACTAGAGGGTTTCTTATATTTCCCTCTGCAATTGTCAGTAATCAATAACTTTGTATTTTGATCGTTTATGTTTACTTTGAAATGTTTTTGACCGTTGAAATCTATGTAACCGATCTATAGCAACATATTAAACAGGTTAATATAATCCCATCTGTGCGAACTTGATTAAAAATGTAAATTTATAATATAATAGTAATGCAATGTAAATTAAAGTAAAATCAAAGTAAAAAAAAAAAAAATGTTAAATGTTAAATTAAATGTAAATCACTAAAGTAATTTTAAACCTTATATATATGTGCATAAATAAATGTTTGTATGTGAATTACTGGCAGTGGCTTACTTTATTCTTTTATATACTAGTAAATGATATTATTAAATCTCTGCTATTCCACTGAGCTAGTGACATGGGCTAACGACCGGAATCAAAATAAAAATAAAAAAAAAAAAAAATTTTTTTTTTTTTTTGACTTACGTATCTGCCTACTTTATAAATTTTTCTAGGTTCAAATGCCTAGATGGCGCCCCGTAGTGCAGTTTACGTAAGTCCCAATTCCGTATCGTTACATTACTATATGGTAAAAAGCAAATATGTGATTTTAAATGTGTTTAAGAGTTTTGTTTGGAATCGATGTTTTTGATATTAATTATAAAACATAGATGGAATGATTATTATTTTTGTTCTTAATGCCAAGGGGATACTTTGCGGGATAAGTAACTCCTGGTTTTATCGTATCACCTGCAACATCTCACTGTATCGAGGTTAATGTATTTGATGCTATACATCTCTTTGCCTGCTTTATCATTTTGCCAACTTAATTTAACTTGGCATTTTCTTCCAAAATAATCTAGTTTCATCATAGTTTGATATTTCTTCTGGCGTTTTTTTCCATATTCTACAATTAATGCAATGACAGCTCTTCTATAGTTTAATGATTTTTTGAGTTTAGGCAATTTCTGAACCAGTAGTGTCCTTTACCAGACTGTTAATGACTTTACATTATTCTTTTTAGTGAATCATTTGCCAAGTAAATTAGGGTCAATACTTTCAGATGTCATTTGCATTTTTGTACAAGAACATTCTTATTTATTCATATCTTCCAACCACAGATTTAATGTCTTCTCAGTTTTCATTAAATATCTATTCCTTATTAGAAGTATATACTCTTATTCTTCTCCTTTACTTTCTTTGCATTTCTTCATATATATTGTTTATAATAACTTCTTTCATATACACTTTAATGCAAAATTTTTTTAAATAAAACTTCTTTATTTTCCTGACAGTTTTGACTGTCCAGCAGTCTTCATCAGAGCTTTCTCAACCAAAGTGTATACGAAAGAAGTTGTTATATATAATATCTATTCCTTACTGTGGATTCACACAATGCATTCCAGTGAAAAAGTCACTGGTTTTCTCCAGCCTGCATGCAATGTCTCTGAATTAAGGCATGTTACATAACAACATATAGCTATTTATCATAATTTTAAGATGTTAGAATGTTTGTATCATGTGTTATAATATAAAATTGGCTAATATGTGTGCTATAGTAACTTTGTACTGAAACAGTAAGGTCTGCTTTGCAGATCTTCGTTTCACCTTTTCTCACCTACTCCTACCCTCATACCTTAGTTTGAACCCCAATCTATCGTAGTGTGTCTGTAATACACTTATATACCGAAAATCCCGCCTAATTTTAAACCACAAGCACAATGCTCGTATTATATATATAACTTATTCCCAAATAAAATAAAATATGAATTATGTATTTGTTCACATAATTTACATTTATTAAAAAGTAAGTTATATAAGTCGTAATTGCGCACACACTATGATATCCATTTTAAAACATATCAAAATTATAAATTGTTAGTTATTTTGTTTGGATCTATTTACAAATATATTACCGTCGTAATATATTTTGATTTAAAATAAAATTCCTTTAGTAAATATTCGTTTAGTAGATAGATTCAAATATTACAATTTAAAATAAAATAATTTTCGTTTTATTTGATAAAAATCATCCCAAATATTTCTGTTAACATAAATGAGGGACAATAGTTTAATTATATAAGTTTATCTAAAAACAGCAGCTGTCCACTTAAGTTTTCTTTAATTAGTAGCAGCAATTTTAATTAAATCTAGTTTGTAATTCGAATGTCGACGGGGAAGTTAACAAAAGAAATTAATTAATGTTGAATTCCTTTAGACATTCGGATAGATTTAATTACAGCAGATAAGTCCAATAATTTTGTACGCCCCAGGACAAATCTATTGTTAAATTTTACTATAAAAAGGATGTTTTTCTTTTGTTCTCCATTCTAAGCTATTCTAAGCTTTCTAAGCTCTTAAAGGTTTCTAGGCTTTTAAAAGAATTCTGAGTTGTCTAAAAGTTTCTGAGTTGTTCTAAAATTCTAATAATTTGCTAACCTTGACATGTCCGAGTAGAGGCGTTTAAGATGGCTATGTCCCTTCGGAATAGCCAGCCGCTGCTCCATACCATCAAAAATTTATCACATGGATCCCGAAACTGCTGCTGCCGCTGCCAAATATGAACATTCCAGATTTTGCTGCTGAATTATAAAACCTGCCAAACATCTACCTGCAAATGCTTCTCCAGAGGTAACCTAAATTAACCCAAGAGCTCTTGTGATCACTAACTAACATGCTATAGCTATTTAACATTGTTTTCTTATATTTCACAACTTCATTATGTATTTTTTCATATATTTAAATATACTCAACATTTTGCTCTATCCTTGGGTTAATATTTTCTATTTATAAAGCTTTCTTTTATTTTATTATGATAATGTGTCTGAATCATCTTTGACCGAGTGAACTATTCCCTCTATTGAAAATAAGATGCCGCTATTAAGGCATATTTTAAATTTATAATTTTACAATTTTATTGTCTTGCAAATCACTCGTTCGAGGGCGATTCTTTTCTTTAATGTAACATAATCACATAGTTTAAAATCTACATGTTATTGATTTTAATCTAATATAAGAGTATGTGCGAAGTCAATGATTAAATGTGTCCCCAAATGCATGATTGCGTATATAAATCTATACTTACTTTTCAAACCCGCAAGCATGCATTTTCTTATTTTAATTACCGTGTTCTATTTTAATTATAAAGTTCATCGTTGATGTCGAGAGTGTGCGGACCCTTTTAAATGAATTTCAGGGAATTTGATTGGGCATTTCTCTTAATACAAGTAAAACCCATTTAGTATGTTTTTATATACACTAGTCTTGTATTGCTGGTACATGAATTGGTTGTTGAGACCACTTTGTTTTTATTTTCCAAGGATTCTTTACACGGCAAAGTCCGTTCTTTCGCTTATTGCAATTTTCCAGGCAGAGGGTGTTCACAAATGACACCCCTGGGAATTAAACGCAATCGTTACACAGTCGCTAAGTTTCGGCTGTTTTGTCAAAATACTTTCCTACGGGTTAGCGGTGAGATGCCCTCCGTAATTATTCCGGATCTTCATATTGTTTCATTTTATATTTATTTTACAAAGCATCCGTGACTTAAACGAGTCACACCCTCCAACTTTATAAATTCACTATCAGCAATACTGACCTCCCAATACAAATCTATTATTCTCAAATAAATGCTTTGATCCCATTCCCACGTTTGCTTAGTAAGCTTTAGTCCGCACTATTCTCGAAGTCAATGAATATTTTAGAACATTTAATTTCAAATATTGTCTTAAACTTGTCTATTTACTCAAAGCACCTCGCACATATTCCTATCTCGTCAAGCACATTATCGTAATGCTATTAGCCCGAGGAATAGAATATATCACTCTGTTTTAAAACCCTTTTGTCATTACTGAAATATAAATGCCAATAATTATTCAATATGTGTCCCTGTCTCATATAAGCAGACAGTGGCGTCTTATATAAATAAATTGTGTGCAATTATTTAAAACTAAATTTTATCTCTTATTTTATTTGATTCCTATCACTGTCTCGGTCTAGATATATATATATTTTCTGCATTTCTTTTGTAAATCCATAGACGTTAATTAGCCACCCAAACTTATCTTAGTATAGAGTCTTTTGTTTCTCCCTGACCACCAGGCACCGGTAAAAGGTTATACTAGTTGTAGCATCAGATGCGTTATGACGTAGGTGGCGCTGTGAAATTTGGACTTTAGATTCGAACTTAGTATATCTAGAAGGCAACCCCTCCTAGAATGTTCAGTTTAGTGTCTGGGGTTTGAATTATGCAGTGTGTTAGCGAGATAGACGATTCTGACCGTTACAGTACGGAACATGCTAACATTAAATTTTATTTTAAATTGAGAAAAACTATTACTGAAATTTTTGTAATGGTTCAAGATGTGGGTAGTAGTGAAGCATGAAATACAAGAATGTCTTCAAGTTATTTGCAATACTTCATGATGCCATGGAGAATATTAAAGATGATCTACAAAGATATGAAACATACATTTTATGTTATAACTAATAGTTAAATTGTGTTACTATGTAATATGCATTGAACCTAAACATCACATGGGCACATCATATCACATGATGAGCAGTGGCACTACTGTATGGAGTTTTACCTGTTTTAATATGCATTGATTTAGAGATAGTACTACAGGCAGCTTAGAGGGAGATCCAGTTATCTCTTCATGGTGACACACTGTGTAAGATCGGAAATTTTTGAAGCACAGTTTGATTGTTTTTACCTGTTAGATAATATGCAAGTGGATTCATTTTTCTTTTAAAAAGGTCCAATCTTCAACATTTAATTTTTTGCCCACCCTAATCACTTTCATTTTCTCACACAAAGAAAGCACTTTATGACTTTTTTAAGGCGTGGCAGAATTGCTATCATCATTAACCTTGCTTTTGTAATTCTCAATGAATTTTTCATTTTTTAATACCAAGGCAAGAAATACTGTAATGTTAAAGTGACCAACCATACTCTTTTAGAGAGTTTCATACTCCTTTTTTGTGAACTGTATTCCTTTTAAAATCTGTACTCCAAAAATACTCATTTGCATTCTTTAGTTCTCCTAAAAATATAAAACCTATAATGATTATTAAATAAGCATTTATTTATATAGCGCGATGTTTATAATTGTAAATACATTGAATATCAGCCTTATACAGCTATATCTTGTATTGGCAGTGAAAGTATTCATTTATTATTTAACACTCATAAAAGCGCATGTACAATAGCTGTAAAAGGCTGATATTTAATGTATTTACAATTATAAACATCGTGCTATATAAATAAATGCTTATTTACATATGTTTAAGTTTCATTTGAAAGTGACGTTTAGTAAATTCTAAGTAATTTCGTCGACGTCATTCAGTCAGACAACACGAACTGTAATTTAAAGTGAATGATCTATCTTCATGCTTTCTTTGCCAGTACTTAAGATTTGCCCATATATAAACATTTGGGTTTGGAAAGAATAAGTGGATTAATTTTATTCTTTCTTAAATGCTATATCTTGTATTGACAGTGAAAGTATTCATTTATTATTTAATACTCATAAAAGCACATGTACAATAGCTGTAAAAGGCTGATATTTAATGTATTTATAATGATTATTGTATGCAATCTTTTATATTTGTGTGCATAAAATTGTCTATGATAGGTGGTGTGCACACTGTAATGTAGGATTGTCTAGATAATCATATACTGGATACATTAATATATTTGATGTCAATTGCTCATAACTTCAAGTTATTAGCAACAAGAGGTCACTACCATATTATTGGGTCTGTGCATGCCCTGCATCTAATATATGATTTTCTGTAATGCTGATGCAGCATGCATGTCTGCTGTGTACCGAATGAGGATTTTAAAAATATATAGTCAAATGGAGAAGATTCAGGGTTTTTTTTCCACAAATCCAATCACCATATCCAATGGAATTCCATTCATACTCCTTTTGTACAAAAAATAGTTGATCACCTTAATAATGTGTAATGGCTTTCTTAATATAGCAAAATGTTGATTAAATGTGCGAGACATAAAGAAGCCATTTTGAAAAGGAAAAGTAATTGCTACTCTAAGGATGATTAATGTCTGCATGAACTTTAAAATTTTTTTTAGATATTCTATTAATCCATGTTATATCATTAAGGATCATAATTACCTATCAATTGAAGAACAAGACTGCAAATCAACTTAGAAATGTTTCTTCCAGCTATCACTTGTTCTGGGTTTTTTTAAAGCTAGGAACTTCTTACTCTTTATAATCTCTCTCATCATAACTTTAATTTCTCTAAATACATCCAATCCATTTTGTCCTCATTTAATTTTTTTTTTAAATATATTTTTGTTAGCTTATTCTTTTTAAAATATTAATGTTTGTAACTTACATATTCAAGATTAATGATACTTTCCAATCATACAAAAAAAATATTGGTTAAGATTTCAGTCAAGAATATTTAGAATACTTTAAGAAGGGGGAACTTGGATATTGCAGTGAATGTCAAACTATAATCCTAGTTAAGTCTTGCTGACTGTATCAAAAAAGACTAGAGAATTAAAAACACAGGTCATACAGATTACTACATAGATTTTATATACCTGGAGAATTAATTGTAGCTACAGGTATTAGTTGTTACCATAAGCCTTGCTTCTGGCTAATGAAAGTGTATATAACTTGATTTTGCTTATTTGACTCAGGTTCACATTACCTTTTTTGTTAAAAGATTATTTAATTAAATATCTGTTGGTGTTAAATGAGAAAATTACAAATCATTATCAGAGAATCTGTAAATGGAAATATAGGGCAAACTTTGCCTTTCTAATTTTATCTTTTCAATTCTCCAAATTGATTAGAACATTGGGTTTTTTTTTGTAATTGTCAGGAGTCTTTATTCCATGCCAAGCAATGATTTTTCTTACAAAAAAGATTAAGAAAGCCCCTACTTTTGCTCACAGATTTTAAACTAATATTTATTTTTAATTTGAAACTGAACACTGTCATTAGTTATTTTAGTCATGGGTGCACATCTTTGTTATTCTTTGAGGTCGAGTCTAGTGATAATGTGGCATACTCAAGAGCTAAATGTACCTTTACACAAAGACCACTGTCAATTCCCATGTTGGAATGTTACCTGACTTTCTAAGCAATGAAAGATATTATTTTTCTTTACAGATTACTTTTAAATTATTTAATACAAAAAGTTAAACAATTGAATAATTATGCATATAAGGACATTCAACTTCAACTTATGCTCCTCCATTGTTCTGAATCAATTGTTAAATTATATTGTAAATTTTTTTATATAATGTTAGGTGACAAATTCTAATATTTTTAAGTATTTATTTATAGATTGATTATTTATGAGATTATTTACAGTTAAAATAGTATTGCTTCATAATATGTAAATTATATATAAACTAACTAATGTATCTGTAGACATATATTTATGCATATAACAATATTAAAAAGAAATATGCCTATGTGTTTGTAATGGAGGATTTTTACTAAATCTGGTTTACCAATTCTTACTTATGGATCTCAGTTTTGGCACTCTTAACAAAAGAACATTAGATTTTAGTATGAGAGATATATGTTAGGATTAATAAAAAGGGATTGAAAACAAAATACATGGGTGAGAGGAACAGATACTACTGATGTCATTGAAAGAATTATGAGACTAAAATAGAACTGGAATGGACATTATTTCTAGACCAGGTGATAATAGATGATGAAATCTTGAACTGGATTCCTAGAGATTGTAAAAGACCTTAAAAAAGAAATCATGTGAGGTAGATGACTTAAAATAAGGAAATTTGTTGTTGTGATATGCTGAGGGTATTGGTTGAAAATGATAATGATATACTGGTGACAAGCAATAGCATACTACCACTAATGATCATAATCATTAGCCTCTCGTGAGCAGTTCTCTCAATTTGTCTTCAGGCAGAAAACAAACGTAACATAGCTACTTACAGATATGTTGAATATATTTATATCATTTTTGTTATTGATCCATTAGAATATTAATCTCTGAATTTAACACATCATTTTGGATACATAACCTTTCTTGTTCATATTAGTCCAGCAAACATTTTCTATATCAACATTCTACCATATATCTTAAGAAATCTAGTTTAGGATTTCAGTTGTCCATTTATGCGTGTAAACTTTATATCCCAGTGGACGAGTGGCACAATCAAAAGCTAAGGAAAATAATAAATAACAAAAATAATTGGAGTTTGATTATGTAAGGGAATTGTTGTGCTTTGTCTATAATTTTGGTGTATGTGATCTGAAAAACAAACCATATATTTATTTATCTATGTCCCATCTATTACTATTTGTCATTTTTATTTCTTTATTAGTTCCATCTCTTGATATTTTTTGGCTTGATCATCTTGGTACTGATATTTTATTAAATATAATTATAACTTTTATTCCATGACACCTTATTAATTTTTATGAATAAAGACATCCGATATGGATAAATGGCTCTAACGTGCATTTCAAACTAAATTAACATTCTTCAGTCAGCCCAAATTGCAACCTTACATTTTCATCAGTTTGTTAAATATTTCTCAACATCAATTACTATCAATTGAACCAGAGTGCCCTCTCTTTGATGCCATCTACTTTAAATAAATATTAGACTGGCCTAAATACATTTAGTAACAATCATTAATATATTAATTTTAGACATTTAAATGAGTAAATATCAAACATTAATCTCTTTTCATATAATTATGTAATACTTCAAAACTTGACATATGTAAGTTGATATGAAAAGATATAAGAGAACAAAATTTTTATTTATTTAACAGCACTAAGCCAGCTTTTGGTGAATTCTAACCAGAGTCATAGTGCATAATAAAACCTCGCAGTTGAAAGTCAGAATATATAGTGGATTAAAAATATGTAAATTTGTACTAGAGTGCAAATTATATGTTCCATTTCTTTAATAGTGGGATGCAAGTGTCTTTTCTGTTAATTGAATGCAGATCTTTTGCAATTGCCCATGCTTCTTTAAATTTTCTTTTTTATTATTTCTCTCTGTGAAAACTGTTTTAACATTTTAGGAAGACAAGACTTGTCCTGTAGCCTACTCATGTTCAACAAAAATTGACTTGTATTCATATTTAATTTTGCCTTTTTATATAAATAGGTGTGGGGGGGGGGCAATTCTCATTTACCTATTAGTGTGACATGGGTCTGGACATGAGATCTTATATATGATTTGGAAAGCGTGCGAAAGAAGTTTTATCTTTGGTTTATTTAGAAGATTGATTTTTTTCCATGTGTCATAGCATCGACCAGGAAGTGAACCTGCTAACTTGACCACCAACACTTGGAAGATGATCAATTCCTACTCTAAATGTGTCCATGCAGATTTTGGGAAGTATTGTTGAAATGTGAGTCATGTATGTAAGGCTGGTCTATGGTTTAACTGGTTTGTTGTTATTGAGAACTTGGCTCTTGTAAAATTTTTCTATATTGATTTAGTATGATTATATCCAATTTTCATTAGATCTGTTCACCTCATATTTACATAGTTTTCTGTTTTTGTATAAGAAACCCTTAAAATCTGCCATTGTGTATATGAATGGAACACTAGATCGGGGATAGATGCTGTACTTTGAATTGGTATTACTTTCATCTTAAAATTGAGCTCATCTTTATCCCTTTAGATAATTAAGTCCCAAAAGTTTATACTTTGGTTTATGTCTGAATCTTCAGTAGTCCATTTGAGAGGTGATGCTCGGACTAGTTCTTGCACAAATATTTAATAATTTTGCACATATGAATAAGTCATCAAAGTATTTAATATATATGTTATTTAATGCAAGGTCCAAATATTTTAGGTAGGATGAGACTTTCAAATTTTGAGAGAACCAGGCTGATGATAATTCCACTGAATGGCAGTCTTATAAGCTATCCATTTGTCATTTTATAAAACTTACTCTTGGTACAAGTTATTATTTCATTGTTAATTCATTCAAAACTTCAATTATGGAATCTTTCCTGTGCTTATTGTAATTAATTTACTGCAAAACTTCCTTTATAATGATAATGGAAAGGACCTTAGGCACTGACCTGTAGAGCTCCTTTATGTCCAATAAGACAAGTTTATAATGTTTATTAATTTTGTTGTTTTTAATTTTCTCAATGCACTCATGAACACGTGATGGTATAGGGCAAATCCAAGGTTTTTGATTAACCAATCTGCTATTTTCTTATTTGCTTTAAAATAATGTGCCCCAGTAATGTTGATCATGGAGGATCTTTATAAAGTTGATGTTTGCAAATATACAAGATGGTATTGCTGCTGATTGGTACATCACAAAATACTCAGCATGTGTGTATGTCTTGTTACAGAATTTACACAGTGTTGTGGGAATGAATTTATCTTTACAGTATTTTGCATTATATGAGGTGATGTTTTCAATTTTTAAATTTATGATCTGTGCATTCATTTTGAGGTTGAATTCATCATCATTTACCAGGACTAATCTATTGTTCTTGTCTTCTTTCATACAAATAATGTTATTTTAGAAAATTGATTTACTTCCATTATCTTTTTGGCCAATCTTTGTTAGTTTTAGTGATATTATGTGTATTAAGCAATCTGGCTGTTTTTTAATTATTTTGTTTTTTGCCACTGTGTTTTTGAAATTTCTTTTGATATCAGCGATGATGTCCATTTGCAGCTGCTTTGCCATCAATGAATTTCAAGTTTAATTCTAGGATATTACTGGTTGGCTCCAGGGGCATGAACACAGACTAATTCCCTAATTATTGACTGTGTTGTTATGCAGCATTGTGCCTTGTTTCATAGCTAGGAAATTTAATTTTTTGTCATAATTCACTCTTAATATGATGATTCTTTTGCGGTTTTCCACTATAGCTGGGATTTTGAAATTTTCCTCCATTCATTTCAATTCGCATTTTTCTAATCTAAGATTCCCAACACATCCCTTAATTAAATTGCGAAATAATACTACCTTCAAATTCTGAATCATTTACTGATGATTGTAAATGTTCATATTTATCCACAAATTACAACAATTTGGGAAGACTGGATGAAATAAGCATAATTTAAGAAATTGTATTCTTTCATATTTAACTGTGGTTGCTTTATTTATTTTAAATGCCAACTTGTTTAATAGATGTGCATATATTGTTCTGTAAATATATAAATGTGTAATATTTAAAAACTTGAGATATGCAAGTTGATATGAAAAGATATAAAAAAAATTATTTATTTAATAATACTAAGCCAACTCTCAGTGAATTCTCACCAGAATCATAGAGCAGCATAAAACCTTGCAGTTGAGTCTGAATGTATAATGGATAAGAAATATGTAAATTTGTCCCAGCATGCAAATTGTGTTAATTTCTTTGATAGTAGGTTGCAAGAATTTTTTCTGCTAATTGAATGTGGGTCTCTTGCAATTGCCCATGCTTCTTTAAATTTTCTTTTATCATTCCTCTCTAAAAAAAATTGTTTTAACATTCGAGAGAAAAAAGATGTGTCCCATAGCCAGATTGACTTGGTGTTTGTGACTTAATTTTGCTTTTTTTATTTAAATAGATGTGCTGAGCAATTCTCATCTACCTATTTGAATGAGATTCACCATAGTACACCACACTGCAGGAGGGGGTAGAACATAAGATCTTATATATGATTTGGGAAGTATGTTTGAAAGGAGTTTTATCTTTGGTTTATTTAGAAGGTTGTTGAGAGAAGGAGGTGATCTAAATCCTACTCTATATATGTCCACACAGATTTTTCAGAGTTTTGTTGAAATATGAGGCATGTATGTGAGGTTAATCCATGGTTAATCCAAATTGTTATTGGGAATTTTGTTGATGCTCTAGTAAAATTTTCTACAATTTTTATTAATTTGCAAGTTGGACTATTGGTTTCAGTGGTAGAATTATGGACTTAAGAATTAAAGCTCATCTGTTTTTTTTTTCCAGCACTTAAACGCATAATCTTACAAGCAATAAGCTATATAATTATTTTACTTTTTTAAAAATATGGTAGCAAAAAAGAAATAAAAATAAGGAACATAATAGAAACATAAAAGAGTAACGGGTGAAAGAGGTAGAGATTTTTGGAACTTTTGATAGAGTATTTATGATGATAATGAGAAATAAAATGAACTGATATTGAATTTAAGCAAAGTTGATTAGGATAGGAGAATAAAAGGATCTTAACAGTGGCAGTACAATGTGATAATTGTAGATTGAGGAATTACGGTTGAGAATAAATATTTGGGTTTAGAATAGAATAGAAATATTTGTGGAGGAAATCCTTTAAATTACTTAACAGGATGATTAACTATAATGTGTTTCATGCACTGAAACTTAAACAGTAGCAAACTTTCCATACAGTAGTGCCATCCAGTGCAAGCCAGAGTAGTAATGGATGCAAGGTTTGTCATAAAATCGCTATCTAATGCCTACTCCTCTAATATCCCCTGATTAATAGCTTGTGGCTGTTTTAACTGCTTGTATAAGCATAGGAAATGGTGATCATGTGATGCACTGAAACTTCTGATGTCATTTAAGGAAAGCTTTTGAAGCTTGGGAAGTCATCTGTCACTTAGAATTGGAGTTGCAATTTTATTAAGAAAACTGTTTCTTTTGTTATCATATTTATCTCTTTTTTCTTTTTATGTACATTTAGTTGTTAATAAGGTTATTGCATAATGTTATAACACAATTACTTTTCATTTTATGTTATATATATATATATGTATGTGTGTTAAACATTGAATGATAAACTTTCCAAGAGTTTTATATATCAATACACTGCCCTCTATTGTCGGATTTATTTTGCAAATGCAAGTGAATCCATTTACATTTGCTTTTCAAGCTTTTATAATAATTTGCTTTGCATTTTCAAGATAAATATGACAGAAGAGAGCAATGCAATGCTTGAATCGTTTATCATTCCAAAGTATACACGCATTAGCACTATATTAATTAACATACATAGATATTCAAATTTTTTTATTTTAGATGAAAATGAACACATTTACACATACCTTGATTTAGAAAGTCTTAAGAAAGAGGAATTAACGAGAATGGGTGGAGCTGCAGCTAGTCAAGGAATCACAGCTGAAGAAATGAGGTTTGTTTTCAATTTGGGCTTTTAGATGTTGGGTATGTTTTGTAGTAGATTTTTTGTGGAAATCACAAAACTAAAAAATGATTATATATGTGTGTATCAGTGGTATGGGGGTTTAAAGATTTGATTGTTCCAGGCTGGCTAGCGAAAAGATCTGCCTGATATCGAGATCCATGTTTTCCAGATTAAAAGCTATAAAAAATATTGAATAGTTAAAAACAGATTATATTGGTAGTTTTATATGTCATTACATCTGTAAAACAGCTTCTCATTGGCTGCATTACTGATATTCATTTAAATATAAACATCATGATCACTTCTAAAAATTGGGAATTAACACTATGCGTTATTTACTATATGTTTTAAAAAATTTCTTATTATTACATTAAGGCATACAATATTGTTGTTTTTTTGATCTGTAATAAACAGATAATAATGGCACTTCCTGTTTCAACTTTAATTTTTTATTTGTCTAATTTGATCTGCTGTATGCTGTTATGTATAATGTTAAAGATCATAAATCATTTCTTGGCATACCTATTAATCTCTCAAAAACACAACTAAGTCATCACTTAAATCTTCTTGTCATGGACAAATTTAATAAAAAAATAAAGTGCTTCAACTCAAGATTACTGTACCCTATAATGAAAGTTCGTATCATCAATGCCATTCTAGGAGGTATTCTTGCCTATTACAGCCCTTGGATGCATCTTCAAAAAAAAACTATTAAATATTTCATGAGTATAGCAAAAAAATATATATGGGGATCAACATCGCATCTTCTATCAATAGAAAATACCTGTTTTCCAATTTGCAAGGGTGGGCTTAACCTAATAGCTCCTCAATCATTCACCTCCTACATTAGAGCTAAGATGTATATCGTTACCACTACTAATCCCTTTTTAAGGACAACTCCTCCACCTCTACTTCTCCTTGCTATTACTCCATATGCAAATCGCCACTTTTTCACTGATCATGCCATTGAGCATGCTGATTTACTGGACAATTATAATATTAATACTCTAATTGGTTTGTCATACAAAGATCTAAAAAAAATTAATTATCCTGATAGACAACTTTGGTCAACACTATCTACTGCAAGAACACTGACTAAATTTCAAAATTTGTATGTGCCTCACTCATGGTTAAAATTCCTGTATAATCTGCTACTTGATGTAATACCAACAAAGTTATTTCTCATAAATCGATTTAAACTAAACATTGATCCTACTTGTATACTATGCAATTTGTTCCCGGAAAATTCATCACATATCTTCGAGACATGTCCATTCTTTTCAACCTTACGCTGCTTTGTATTCCACAAAGACACAATTAATTTAAAAAATATCCTAATAAATAATATAAAGAAATTAAAACCATTCAATGCCCTTGTAACCGTTCACACTCTAAGAACAATATGGCTTGCCCGTTGTGCTGTAATATTTGATAACAAAAAATACAATGTACTTAAAAAAAATAACAAAGAATGGTATAACATTTATCTTTATGCTCAGAAATATATACCTAGTAATGTCACAAGAAAAATATGGCAAAGCAATGTATTCCTTAGTTGCTCATTAATGCCATCATAGTAATAATCTTGTTTTAAATCATTATATTCTAAAAACATCCTAAGAAATTAAAAAAAAATGTAAAAAGCTCTTAATGTAAATATACTAATTCTTGTAAATATTTTGTTACTAATAAAGTTAAAAAAAAAAAAATACTGTAATAAAATAAAATAAAAAAAAAAATCATTTTTGTTCAATTTTAAGTCAATTATTTGTTTTTTGATGAAAAATTTGAATTTAAGATCCCCCATCTTCATTTTAAAATTTTAGTCTGCTAACTTGTAATGTCTTTACACAATTTCACACTGTTTGATCTATATTATATTCTGAGAAACTGAAACATTCTTAGCAAATACGATATATGGATAGAGTTTCCTAAGTTAATGACAGCTATTTCTTTACAGTTCCTCTTTGGAAGATGGTTAATTTAATTACAGATATTTTTTTACAGATTCTCTTTGGAAGATGGTTCTACATTTTTCTGTCTTATGTATGTGGCTATTCAATGACTGTTTTCCCTACATTATGATTATTTGGGACTCAGTTTATTTCAAGCCCATCATGTTCGTCATTTTGTTCGTTCATTCAAATCTGATAATTTAAATTTTTTTTCTGTAGATTGATAACCTATATTGATAAACATTTCTGTTGTATTTTGTCACTTATGTGACAAACTTTTTAAAGTCTATTTATGTAAAAATGTGTTCTGTTTTTTTAAGCTTCAAGTGGTCCAATTCCAACTCTGATCAGCGTAGATATACTACTTTTTGTTATTGAAAAGGATACTTTCATTGGTGAGGTATTATATTGGTTATTTTGAAACAGTAACATTTTATATATTTGTAGTGCCACTGTGTTTTTCTGTGGTATTTAACCTATGATCAAAATATAATTCAGTTAAATTAATTGAATAAAATTGGAAGATTTTTTTTTTGCTTGATTTTAAATGGGTCTCCCCTTTCCCCCTATTATGATAATACCATTTAAATATATGCAAATTTTTATTTGCATACTCAATTCTTTATAAAAGCTAATCAATATTTGACGAGAAGCCCTGGAGATTTATTAATTTTTGGTATTTGCCAATATATTATTGGCAGTATTTTTGTATAATGTTAGAAATTAATATAGTTTACATTAATATTTGATTAAAATTATACAACTTTAGACTCTAGTTAATAATTTTAAATATATATATATATATTGTGTGTGCATGCATAAATGTAAAATATTGTAGGAAGAATTTTATATATAATAAGTGACACTGTACAATAAAATAAGAACACATCTGCTCATCACACTGCTCTTACATGAGTCGACAAAGTTACCTATATGATGGATATTACCTTGTGGAGCAGTTGATATTGCACTGCAATAAATTATGTCTTTAGTAACGAATGGGGAGTGCTATAAAATCAATATAATCAAGCTATTTTTTTTCCAAATTTATATATTCTTTTCTTAATGTGTAATCCAATATACCATAATTATCCTTCAATGTATAAAAATTTCAGACTTCCTTCTTAACAATCCTCATTTCTCAGGTGAATTAGAGA
This sequence comes from Epiperipatus broadwayi, assembly GCA_028023455.1. Classification (NCBI taxonomy): domain Eukaryota; kingdom Metazoa; phylum Onychophora; class Udeonychophora; order Euonychophora; family Peripatidae; genus Epiperipatus; species Epiperipatus broadwayi. Next base: position 890,393 of record JAQFVV010012706.1, read on the forward strand.
CATGAAATACATGGATTCCACACCCATGCTAATAGTTTTTTACTTATCCATATTATCAATATGATCTGTTGTAATTTTTAGATCTGAAACTATTTATAATAAAATATTCACTTTTACTATTTGTAACTACCCTTATTTTGCACATGGTAGAGAAATTCAACTTTTTTTTTACCTTTATGAAGTAGCAATCTTTTTTATAAGTAAATGATTGACCCATAAGAAATACCATGATAAGCAGAATTTTCTTACCTTGCTAAAAGATTAAGGCAGACACTATGTTGAAGGATTAAAAAGCAGTAATGAAGTAAATTTGATTGTAAATAATTCTGAACTTAAAATCAAAACATGTTACTTTTATGACTTGCAAACATATTATTTTCTTCAAATAATTTTATTTCCATACCATTTTGACTGCCTAGCAGTCTTCTTCAGAGCTTTTGGCTGAAAACTTCACCAAAGTTGATGAGATATTCAACTAAAAGAAGTTCTGGAGAAGTCTGTTGGATAATCGAAAGTTTAAGGAAAGAGAATTATTTTTAAAAAAATACTATCTGTTTTGTATCAAGTAGTAAAAAGGTGTTATTAATTATATATATTAATAATCAATACATAAAAGAAAAAGAATAATATCTCACATTTATGGTAGCATCAAATTATCTGTGTAAGTGTGGAGATCTAGGTGGTTTCAAACTTCTAGTTCACCTAACAAGTTGTATGTGAAGTACATGTACAGTGAGGAAGAGCAATCTGGAACTTTCTTACATTGGTTTGATTATTTGGTAAGAGAAGTGCTTATAAATTTGAAAAAATTGCCTTGATTACATATATTTTATAGTGATAGTATACTGCAATGAAATATACTTTTTAATAAGTAATGTATTTTGTTGCTGTGAGTATTACTATAAAACATATAAGTGTATTTTTCATTTTATTAATAAGAGCAACATGGAGTTAGATAGGCAGATTATCTTACCCTTTGCTTGATTAATTTGTTTTACTGTGTGGCTATTAATTATTCTACATATAAGTCTTTATTTTACAATTTAGGTCTAAGAGGCAGGGAAAACGAGCCAAAATAGTGGAGGAGCTTCTCCAAACTGAAAAGGATTATCTTCGAGATATTCAACTTTGTGGTGAAGCTTTTTACGGAGAATCTACTGAAAAGTGCTTGCCAGTAAGAATCATTAATCTTTTATTAAAATGGTTTTTGCAGATTGATATGCACTTAGAGTATTACAAACAACATCTACAAAATAAATGGCTAAATTTCAATTGAATTATATTATTATTTTTGTCCTTATTTATGTTTATCTGTTGAAACAATGGTTCGTAAACTTTTTTTGGTCGTGACCTGTTTTCAAATTTAACAATTTCCAGTGACCCACCACCACCAGCGATGTGCAAAAAAATATTAATACAACATTGTATCTAGTCTATATTATATAAATGTAATAAACCGTCTTTGAAAAAATATGTGTAAATAATCACAAGTATAGTGTCTAACGATTTTTGACTTCCATGAATACGGATTTTTATTCATAATAGGAAATTTATAAAAAAAAAAAAAGCTAAAAGGGGCCAATTTTCCAAATTTTTTCATGATCCTCCAGAATCTTTTCATGACCCCCTTGAAAATTTGAATCCCCATTTTAAGAACCATGGTGCTATAAATATAGGTTCTGTGAGTTATTTCACATTCTTCTTCGAGTTGTTCCATCCCTTATTTTATTTTCAAACATTGATACCTTTTCGTCAGACTTCTTTCTTATCTTTCCACTTTTTCTCTTAATGTCTACAAATATTTTTCGATAGTTTCCTTAATAGTCTCTATACCTTCATGTAATTACTAAATCTAATCAAATGGTTTTATTGCTCGGAAGGTTATAAGTTCAAGTACCAAAGGTGACAGAGGTGGGTCTGTGATCCATGAAGTTGAGCTTCAGAGTTCACCCCTCTACGATTGCCCTTCTTTCTATATATTCTCTAAATATTATGTGATCATACATAACATTTTGCTACATTCATTCTCAGTATCTACAAGTGCTGTCATATCAAAACAGGTGTAGCGGCATATTTGCGCTTAATGACAACTGTCATTCAGCTATTCATCTAAATGAACATTAAACAAATCAAAACAAAGGGAATATTTCTATCTCACAGTCATTCCAGTGTTTCTCTCTTTTAATGAAAATTAATTTTCATCCTTTGTTCAAATTGTTATTTCATTTGGTGATCTATTTCTCAATTGCTATTAATCTCTATGTACGTGCTATTAACAAAATGCCACATGTCTTTTTCAGCTTAGTGGACATGCTACCAAAAGCAGTTCTCTTCATTTTAAAGCCATTTACTGTAAGTTTGAGTATTCAATGAATACCATATGGTTATGTTATAATATGTTTATCTCCAGAGTGGTTTCTGACCTTCATCATTAAGGATTTATGATTCATATCCAGAACTAATACACTTGGGCATTTCAGCAATAGCTAGAAACTTATTCTGGTAATGTGAATGTTACAGTACATCATCTATTGACTATTAATTATTCAAGCTTACAGTAGATGGCGCTAAAGTGGAAAGAATTGGTATAGGTATATACCTCTGCCTGCTTCAGTGTTCAAATTCCTTTCAGCTTTTCTCTACCATATTATCATTATTCATCTCGTCATTTTTTTTTCTATTCTTTTACCCATTAATGTGTGTTATACCTTCTTTTAAATTTTCTACTCTGATTTGATTTTCCATTATCATTTAGCATGCTGTTTTCTAATAAAACATCATGTGACTTGCTGTTTACCAGAAAAACTTCATGCGACTTTCTCTCCTTGCAATCAACAAAAGATCTCTCCTTATAACTTATATCTTTATTCTTTAAAATATCTGCCAAAATCTCTCCATTTATTCACTCAAATGACTTTTTCAATATAATGAAACTAATATTAAATTCTTTTTCCCTCACCTTTCACCAATAATCTTTATCACTTCTAGTTGTAGTTTTTGAGTCTTTGCCATTTGTAAATCCAAACTGTTCTTGATCTATAAATAGGTGTAATCTGTTATAAACATGTCCATTCAATATTTCTCAACAAAATTAACTCCATGGGAGATTAAGCATATTGTTGTGGAATTTCACATTTTACTGGACTAGGAATATATTCTAAAGAAGAGGTGGGAAACTTTCTCGGTATATTAACACATAATTGTTTACTGTGATGCAGACCATACGTTTTAGTCTTTCAATATAAATGAATGTAAAAATGATAAAATTATTTCAATATTTTTGCATTTAACAATCGCATGCAACATCTTAATTATTATTGTTGCCGTTACATTTACTTATAATTAGCGAAAGCTTGTGGCTAAGACCTGTAGAGGTCCCTACCTTCGAATTTTTCAGACGCTTATTCCTAAAGGTTACCGCCTTAGTAAATATTACTTAAGATAATAATGTGCGTTTAATAAAATTTATAATTACAATTAAATAAATACAAACAAAAATCAGAAAAATATAATGTAAATGCAAAAATTTAATCCAACATTTAGCGACATATTTGCCATTGCTTATTTTTTGATGGTGAATTCGTATTTGAGACAATTTTAGAAGTGGTTATATGCAAAGTGTGCTCCAAATTTTCATCACTCGTTCAAGCTCAATTTTTTTTATTTAATTAGCGGCAGAAAACATTTTTGAACTTGTACTGCAAATTTTTTTAAAATAAAATGAATAAACAGATGCTATCAAAATACTGTTTTATTTTATGTAAATAAATAATTTAGCGAGGTACATATATGTAATCTCATGGGAGGAAATTAACTTTTACATATGCACTAAATGATATAATAAGCTCTAGGCATAAATGATTCACTTATGGTTTTAAAACTCTTACTGACGAGTGAGCATGTGTGAATTTATACATTAACCTATTAGCACATGTGTGAAGGTTAGTTTTCTTCCACAAGATTACTTTTTATTGTATGCATTTTGAAAATGTTTATGGGTTGAATATCAGACTTTTCATATTTTGAGTTGGCTGGTGGACCAGAAGTTCTCCATCTCTGCTCTACAGGATTAAAATGATCTAAAGACATTATTGGCTATACTTCTGATTTGTAAATTCAACTCAGACAGCAATTTTTGCAACATCTTACAGTTGCAGTTTTTGATACTATAAACAGTTCCCACAGTTTTCTCTGTTTTGACAATCTCTTAGATATAGATTTGCAACCTTTCTTTATAATGCCCAACCTTATCCTATTTCATCTTTATATTTCTCATTTTCTGTTATTGCCTTTTTTATCATTTTTTTAAACCATCTACTGTTTTCCATTCTTTGATTTAGTTGTTGATTTCATTTATGAGACTAGGTCTTTTAATATTTATAAATTAACCATTCTTCCATCATTGTTTTCAGTTAATATGTTGTTGTTTTTTTTTACAGTTTTAATGTGGATGTTTATATTACATTGCAATTTCTTTCTGTTACTATTTACATATCTTACCATATCCACCTTTCTTAAACACTTCAACAATATTATTTTTTTATTATCAAAGCTTTATTTTTCCAGTTTCGACTATCCTGCAGTTTTCATAAGAGCTATAATTTCCAAATATATAATTATTCAATTAATATAGCTCTGATGATGACTGCAGGATGGACAAAACTGAAAGAATGAAACTTTGATATTAAAAAAAATAATATTGTTGAAGTGTTTAAGAAAGATGGAAATGATATGATATGTAAATATACAAATAAATACATAAAAGGAAGAAAGAAGAAAATTATATTGTTATTATTCTAAATATGCACATCTCAGCTGTATAATATTTTTCAGCCATCTGATTTAGATATGGATACTCTCTTTGGCTACCTTGATGATGTCATTGAAATCTCAAATAAATTATGGAATAGTCTATGTGATGCTGTAAATCAGAAATCCGAAGAAGAGCCAATTATAGGTAATATTTGTTTAAATATGTGTCTCAGTGAAAAGGAAGTTAATGACTGGTATCCTCTTTAAATTGCCTCCAGGGCCATATCTGAATTAATCCATGTGTTACCTAGAGACATAGTTTAGATAGAAACCACATAAATTTTAAAGCACTATTTGAGTCTAGATCATAATTTTGTAGTATGTTTTATACTTTAACTCACAATCGAGCAAAATTTTGTTTTAGATTGGGAAAACTAATACTGAAATGTTTGAATTGATTTAAAGCCTGTATATGGCATTGAAGCCAAGAGTCACCATAATGTTTTCAAGTGATTTATAAGATTTTGTGGTTGCAATGGGGACAATTGATGGTATGGAATACTGTGCACTGTTATATTTTATGTCGTAACTCATGATCCATACATGCTAGTGTTTTGAAGATTTTGTGAAGAATAATTCAATTATACTGGTACACAACATGCTGTTTTAGAGATGGTACTGCAGTCATCTTGAAGAGGACCAGTCATCTTTTCACTTGGACGCTATATAATCTTTCGATACATATGTACCCTCACATAATAAATAAAATATCTGTTGTACAAATGAATGGAAAAAAAATTTTTTTTTGTCATTAATGTCTGTATAGTAACTAATAGTACTATGGAATAAAATAACTTTGTCTTTAAAATACATTCAATTAGAATTTGTGATATTGTTTAGCATATTTTTGTTTGATTTTCTTTATTAATTTTTTGTATAATTGTTTTCAACATTATATGTTTTGTATAGTTGAACTATCAGTTTTGTAAGTCACAAGTAAAACAAATCAAAGAAATCATTTTAATTTTTAACCATTATCATTCCATTGCAGGATGAAGGTCTCTCCAAGTTCAATCCACTTCTCTGATCTACTCTCTTCTCTACATATTCCCAAACACACTTCCTTTTTTCATCCATCAATCTTACTCATGGTCTCTTTTTAGGTCCTTTACAATCTCTTGGAATCCAGTTTATGATTTTAACTGTCCATCTATTATAAAAAAATATATTTCATTAATTAAAATTATAACTAATTTTACCACTCTGTCCGATACATTATCAATCTCCAAAATGTTGTTCTTCCACTTCTTTTTTATAATGAATCCTACTCCACTTGTATTTTCAATATTTGTGCCTTTATAGTAGAGTACATGTCCACTTGTTAAATCAATTGTCTCTTCACCTTTTTTTTTTTACTTCACAAAGTTAATACTGTCCCATTTAATATAAGACAGTTCTTCTTCTAATTCTTGCAATCTTCCTTCACTTGAAATGCAGATAATTCAGGTTTATGCCCCAACAAGTTTTCATAGTGATGACATAGTAGAAGATTTTTATACAGATGTGCAAAAGGTTTTTGATCAAAGTAAACAACATTTTAAAATTGTTATGGGAGACTTTAATGCTAGAATTGGTAAACAAATGAAAGATGAAATTGCTGTAGGTAATTTTGGTTATGGTAATAGAAATGAGACAGGACATAGCCTTGTGGAATTTGCAAAAAAAAGAAAAACTTTATATTACTAATTCTTTTTTGGAAAAATGTTAAAAGGAACTGGACCTGGAAGCATCCAAATGAAGGTACAGTAGAATCGGATTATATTTTAACTAACAGAAAATACATATTTCAAGATTGTAATGTTCTTAATAAATTTAACACAGGAAGTTATCATTGATTAGTAATATGTAAGATACATGTTAATGCAAAACTAGAGAGACAAAAATTATTAAGAAAAACTATATTTACAGATGATATTCCTAATCTACCGAAACATTCTAATAAATTTAAATTAGAACTTACAAATCGGTTTCAAGTATTAGTAGATTTTGAACATGATTCAGATTTGAATGAAATTAATATGAAAATAAACGATACACTTTTAAAAACTGCAACAAAGATAGCTGGTAGAAAAAACAGCAGTTGACTAGTAAAATTTCTACTGAGACTAGAGAATTTATGAAGAAAAGAAGGAATGTGAAGATATACAAAAATGATGCATTAAAAAGCATTGAATGTCTCGAATTTTGTAAAATGGTGTGAAAAAGAGTTGATAATGATATAAGAAAGTATAATTGTGAACTAGCTAGGAAAACTGTAGAAGAGAATAAAAGTCTCAAGAGTGTAAAACAACATTTTGGTATTGGTAGGAAATTTATATTTGCAATAAGAAAAAAAAGAGGGAATTATTACTAAAAAGAGAGATGACATCATGAAATGGGTAGAAGACTTATATCAAGAATTATAAAGAAGAAGTACCTCCTGTATCTATTATATCTTCTGAATTGCCCAGAATTTTAAATGAAGAAGTGAGACATGCAATTAAATTTATGAAGAAAGGAAAGGCTCCAAGTAATGATGGAATTATAATTGATAGATTAAAAGACACAGGTGAAGAAATATAAATTTTTTTTAGCAAAGTTATATACCAAATGTCTAAATGTTAAAGATGTACCAGATGATTGGAAGAATTCAGTATTAATATTAATATTTAAAAATGATGATAAAGAAGATAGTAGAAATTACAGACCTATCAGCCTTTTATCAGTTTTATACAAAATTCTTACCAAGATAATTACAACTTGTCTACAGAGAACATTGGATTTCCACCAACCAAGAGAACAAGCTGGATTTAAAAGTGGTTTTAGTACAGTAATCATATCCAGATATTGAGAGAAGTTATAGAAAAGACAAATGAATATGAGTTGCCATTATGCTTTGGATTTGTAGATTATGAAAAGGCATTTGATTCTATACACATCTCTTCTTCAGTGATTAAAGCATTGGATCATCAAGGTATAGATCCAGGATATTGTCATATTTTAAAGAATATTTATAAAAATGCAACAGCAACAATTAGACTTTACATAATGATTCTAGGAAAGTCAACATTGAGAAGGGTGTAAGACAAGGTGACTTCATATCTCCAAAACCTTTTACAACAGTGCTGCTAGAAATATTTTGCAAATTAAAATGGGAAGTTAAAGAAGTGAAAGTAAATGGAGATTATTTAAGTCATTTAGATTTTGCAGATGATGTAGTTGTTTTTGTAGATAATGCTTTAGAGCTGCAGGAAATGTTGCAGGAGTTATCAGATGAAAGTAGGACTAAAGATAAATGTTAAAAAGACCAAAGTAATGTTTAATGGATTTTCTCAAAATATAAAAATAAAGATTGATTATGATGAGTTAGAAGTTAACAGCAACAAATACTTTGGTCAGATTATTAATACAGATGGAAATATAATGGATGAAATTAATCATAGAATTAAACTTTATTGGAGTGCTTTTAGTAGAAATAACTTGATACTAAAAGGAAATATAAAAGGAAGGTTTTTAATAAATGTGTTTTACCAGTTTTTACTTATGGATCTGAGATTTGGACACTTAATAGAAGAGCAATGCTGAGACTTCAGACTACTCAAAGAGAAATGGAGAGATGCATGTTGAGATTAACAAGAAGATATTGAAAACACAATATATGGGTAAGAGGACAAACAGGTGTTACTGACCTCATTGAAAATATTAAAAGACTGAAGTGGAGTTGGGCTGGACATATTGCTAGAAGAAATGATAATAGATGGACAATTGAAATCTTAAACTGAATTCTAAGATATTGTAAAAGACCCGGAAAGAGACCACATGTGAGATGGATGGATGAAATAAGAAAGTGTGCAGGGATGATGTGGAGAAGAGAAAGAAGCTAGAAATCAGAGAAGGTGGATTGAACTTGGAGAGATCTTCATCCTGAAGTGGATTGATATGGTTGATGATGATGTTGAATTAAAATTATAGTATAATCTATCAGAATGATAAACATCAGCTTTTTTTGCATCTGAATTTATAGTTTTGATGTTATAATTTTAGAGAAATTTATAAAAATAATAATAATAACATGTTCAGAAATATAGATAAAGACATAACAGAAATTGCTTTGTATTAATTTTATCAACAATTGCTGTATTAAAAATATTTTTTTTTTGCTATAGAGTAGTTTTGTTATTATATAAGTATATGCATAGTCTGCATTTTAAAACTTATATTGTTATTAATCTAATAAATTTATCCATGATATAAAAGTATTAAACAGTAAACATCACATGATCACTATTCTTTATGTTTATATAAGCTGTTTTCACTGAGGTGCAAAACTCCATACAGTAGTGCCATTCACTGCATCCATTTATTACTCTAACTTGCATTGAATAGTGCTTCTGTATGGAGAGTTTTGCCTCTGGGTGTGTCTATATAAAAATATATATATACAAAACTATAAATATTACATTCAAATATCAGTCTTTCAAGCTAATTGTGCATGCGCTTTTTGCGAGGGTTAATAATAAATGAATACCTTCCTTTCCATCACAAGATATAGTATTTATGAAGGAATAAAATGAATCACTTATTTCTTTAACTCAAATGTTTATATATGAGCAAATCTGAAGTACTGGCAAGGAAAGCGTGAGGATAGACCACTCACTTTAAATTACTATTTACAATGTCTGAATGAATGACGTCGGTGAAATTGTCTAGAATTTACTAAACGTCACTCTAACTGAAACTTAATCATATGTAAATAAGCATTTATTTTTATATAGTGCTATGTTTATAATTGTATTACATTCAAATATCAGCCTAGTAGAATTCAGAAAGGAGTTTGCTGGTAACTGAAAAGAAACCTTTTGATTTCTATTCGAGGCCTTACAGGAAATGAGAAGAGTACATTTCTTCTCATTGCAGCTATTATTACTATGTGATTATTCATATGGTTAGTGATCATGGAAGGACTACTCATTAACATACATCAGCCAGCATGTGTATTGATTTTTTACTTTTGAATTTAAGACTAAGGAACACCACAATCTTTTTTCTCAATTATTTGATAGTTTTTATTGAAATATTGAGTTATTTTGAAGATAGGATTAGTTTGTGTGTGTGGATATGATTTTTTTTTAGATATTCATAATCATGAAAGACAAAACTAAATTATGATCATTATTTTCAGAAAGCTACAAGCCAAAGTAGCGAGTGATGAACAAAGGTGTTAAAAATCGTCTGATTGCTGTTCCAGAAGGTCCTTGGATAATGATCATTTATTTAGTTACTTATACCTGCATGTCAATTTTGACTGAAGGAAAATTACATAAATTGGGAAAAAAACTGTCTGATATTAAGTAAGATATTATTGCCCTTTATGAAATTAAAAGAAAAATAGGTAGAGATAATTGATTTAAAAAATGGGCATTACTTTGCTACAAAATCACACATATTGTAAGAACAAGTGGAATGAGATTCACTATAAGTAAAAAGTGAAAGAACAATATTGTGAAGATTGATGGTATGTCAGAAGCAATGGCAAGATTAATTATTTGATTTAATGGAAGATCCAAATGCAAGTAATTCAAAATTATGGGATGAAGAAATAGAGTATTTTTATGTGGATAAAATTGTCATGGGAATTTTTAATACAATACAAAATCATCTATGCATTTTATTACTGTTTCGCAATGCTTTAATTACCACCCTCTTTGACAGAACTACAACGTAATACAAATATATGAATGTAAATATATATGAACATATACTTTACATTCTATATATATCTTATAATCATCATTTATTTGTTACCTTTTAAATATTATTGTATATTTTACCTTTTGTACATTTTATATTTTTTTAATTAAAACCACCTATAATAATATATTCTAACCTTAAACTCGTGCATCTTCACTTCCAGATAATATATGATATGAAATAAAACAGGTTCTAGCTCAGTTAATAATTAATAAATAAAATATTCAGCATTAAAATTAAAATGTTTCACTAGCCCAAATTTAAAATACGAATAAGGTTCAGTTTTAAAAAATAAATTAAATAAATATTTAATATTTTCATGAGACTTGAAGTGAAAATACAGGTGACAAGATAGATTACATTGAGCCAATATCCCACAGGATACTACCTCAATGGCATAAGAACACTATCCCCCTTATTACTATTTTAAATAACAAACTCATAGTATTCTTACGACTTTAATAACTTCTACTCACTAAGATTAAACTAATAATTAAATCTTAATCTTCTATTTATAATAATCTAGCTCAAATAAAATAATCTCAGGTTCATAAAGTTTATTCTAAGTTAATAAAAAATACGGTAGTAAAATATGAGAAGGGATTTTATGTCATAATCTACTACACTAAAACTAATAATAATAAATAATAATAATAATATTCTTCATTGTTTAACCAATTCTGGATATCTTTTCTTTTCGTTATATTTTTATTACCATAATAAAATAATATAATATGATATTATATCTTCATGTAATGATATAATAAATACGTGGTAGCATATGATAATCTGATAAACAAAGTAAGTGGCAACTGATAGCATATAATTCAATATACTATTGTGTTAACTGATTTATGACCAATAAAACAATGTAAAATTATAATTATTTAATTAAATGAATACCAATAAAATATTTAAATTCTTAAATAATTCTCTATTTATCTTTTGTGCAAAATTATATATTTGTTTTACTTATTATGAATATATCATGATTTCATGCAATGAAGTGGAGAAATAAATAACTCAGACACAAAATTTTGAAAAAACAAATTTTAACAAAGTTTATTAACAACAACAAATAAAATAAACAATTTATTTACACTATTTACAATGGATATCCTTAACTTTTTACTTACATTTTTTATCTACTAGGTTATAAAAAAAATAATTTATATTTTATTTATATCTTTATCTAAACTTAAGACAAAATAAAAAATGTTACTATTTGGTTTCTCATTATGGTTAACTTATTACAAATATATTTACTTATTTTATTAGCAAAACATTTTATCCTTAATATTATTAAACTATCTTATTTTAAAAAATTCATAGGAAAACATTCTACAGAAAACAAAATTAATTTTATAACGAGTATGGATTTCTTAAAATATTAAAAATTTCATCTTGCAAAGTCAAAGATGTTACACAAAATATTCTCCAAAATTCAGTACTAGATTTTAGTATTTATCACACGATGTTTACTAATCATAATATATTCTTATTTAAGCCTTACTTTAGTATGATATAAGTGTAATCATCAATATATTTCTGTTATTCAATATACAAAAAATATATACTATGCATATACCCTACACTTATTGTATATTATTGTATTTTAAAAATATGCTTATTTTTCTCCAAAATAATAATAAAGCATTCAAAATTACCATCACTCTAAAGAAAATATCTTTGTTTAGATACTCTATTTTAAAAATTTATATTCCATTTTCCGAAATAAAATTCAAAAATATATTCTATGATTCTTTCTTTTCCTTAGGATTCATTGGACCTTCAATTTTAAGTTATAAAATTCTGCTCCTTATAAGCAAATAAACCAATCTTATACAAAACGATAGCATAACCTAAGTTCTAAATTATTTATTATTTCTTTTCAAAATATCTTACTGAACGATGCAGTTACATGAAATAAAGATAGCGAAACAGATGTATAGGATTTAAGGAAGAAAGCTAGAATATCACTCTTAATATATCTCAAAATCATGGCACAGTGCGAAGAGGTATGACCTTTATCTGTCTAATAACCTCTAATACATGAACAATGTTAAAGCTATTTCTTCAGCTTTATTAGAACATCAAATATTTAAAGAAATATAAAAACACTGTCCAAATAAAATGTGTATCAGTCATAGGGCTATGTTAACTAAGCTGATATCCACATAAAGACTAAATATTATTCACATTCCTTATAACATCCTATTTTTTAAAAAACATCATCTTGGTTTCCTGTTCACTAAGTACTTCCAAGCCACTATCTCAACATTATTTCTCTAGATTTTCCCCATCTTACATCGATAAATAACTATTTGCTTTTACAAACAATAAATAAAATTCATTGATAGTTAAACAATCCCACTGTTCCACAAGAAAAGTTTGCTTACTTCATTATTCTGTATGTTTAATCATATACAATCTACTTAGACAATATTTGAATATCCAATAACATGAAAATTTTAAAAGAATCACATAACTATTTGTTATGTTGGATTATATCACTAATATAAAAAAAAAATTGTTGTATGCATATTTTCAAATCAATCCTATCTCATAATGTTTTTTTAAAATGTTGTATGAAAAATGCGTTACATATAATTAAAACTTTTACACTTCATTCTTAGATTCATAGATGATCTAAAGAAAACAAAAAATATACATTATAAATTATTAATAGTTATTATTATTACCAATAACCTTTATCTAGTCATCGTGTTCAGTAGGCTTTTCTTCATCCACTTGAGCATTGCAGATATAAAAATTCACACCCATACACTTTATTTTAAAATGTTCTTATAAAAAATTATTAAACTATTATGTTATAAAGTTCTAATATTAATAAATTATTGTTTTTATGTTTTTCCTAATCTTATATAAAAAATTTACATTTAAACTAAATTAGTAAAAAAAATTTAAAACTATAATTACGTATTTCTTCATTAACTTTTTCTTGACAAACAGTTCATGATAAAGTTCGAAAAATGTTTATTACTTTCTCCAGAGTTAAAGTTTAAAATAAAAATAATTATTAATCCATTTTAGTAAAGTTTATAGAAAATAATCCTTGGTTTTAGTATTTAGGACGATAATTATTAAATCATAATATTAATTAATCCCGTGAAGTTTTTTAAGTATTTTCTCTGCCGGCGTATCTGATGCATCACTCCATATAGCTTAACTTTAGTTATCCGATAAACTTTTTTAACAATATTTCCATGGTTTCATTTTCAATCAACTATTATGTGTTCATTTTTTTATATAAGTTTCCATCTTTAATAAAGCGCTTCAAAAACAAATACTTCTAAAATGCATTTTAAATATTTCTGAGACTAGATGTTTTTTTTTTTAATATCACAACTTCTTAACAAAAATCTTCTCTGTAAGCTCTTTTTAATTCTTGTACAATATATATTTTTTAAAAAATGTTTTCCTTCAAAAAGGACTAAACATTCTATTTCTTTCATTATAATATTATATAAAAATTCCTAAGATATAAGTATCTTAATTTTTTTTTTAAAACTTCTGGATATGCTTATAAATAATGCATCACAAATTTTTTTAGACAGCAAATAACTTTCCATTTAAGCTTCCAGTACAATGTCCGAATTATTTTTATATAAGTTAGAATAATCCTCTGGTTAAGCATAAATAAAGCTATATTATAATTTAAACATATTTTATTTTGTAGTATATCCATTTTTATTGCGTAGTTCTAGTTAAACTCAAATAAAATAATAATTGGCAAGTAACTTTTAAAAAAACTAGAAAATCATCTCCACGAAGTTTCTAAATATATTATTTTTTTAAAACTCTCTTTTGCAAAATACTTTAAAATTATCAATTAGTTTTTTTGCAGATAAAGTTATAAGAAAGTACTAAAAAAATTGACTAAAATAAAAATTTAAAAAAATACTATCTCTTTGATAGCTATAATTTACCTTTCTCTGGTTTCAATACATTATTAATCCCCCCAGATAACTTAGTTACAACGATATTTATAGTCTGTAAGAATACCTTATCCTATTGGTTAATTCTTACTTTAACTTGAGAACAAATTTACATATTTTCAGTTTATAGCAGAATTGAATTTCAAAATTAGAAATTATGACGTAATGAACTTAAAATATTATTTAAAATACCACTTTTAATTCAATTATAACTTTATTTAAATCATTTAATCATTTAAAATAACTTTTAAAATAACCTTTAATAACTTATTCCATTTCTTAATATTCAATTTATCTATTTTTATTTAAATAAAATATTTAATTTTTATATTATGAATGTATTCGTCTTTATTACATCATTTAAGCATTTGAAAATAACTACGTAATATTTTAATATTCACTTCTATGATAAATAATCATTATATCCAACTCTATAATACACAAACTTTGTTATTAAATTCTAACAAGCGTGTGTGTGAAAGTATAAAAGTCACATGATTAATAATTTTGACAGACGATTTTCAATCTATTTCTCTGCCTAGATTTATAAAATTGATACACTTATTATATTATATAAAATAATTATAAAAAATTTGGAAGAATAATTTTAAAAATATAGAACTAGATATAATTTTCACCATCATAAAGTTTATTTTTAAAATATACTATATTAATTTTGACTATTAAATGTGATTACAAATTTAAATATAGCATTTATTAAATTATCAGTTTTAAACTATTAAAATCGAATTTATTAAATATACTTTTAATTATTTATAGCTGTGTTATTCAATATGGCCAGCTTTTACAACCATATGCAACAATATTTAAAGCTTTACTTAACTACTTTTAAATGATTCGCTATAATTTTATATACTACATATTTTCTTTAGCTTCAAATTATACTTTATAACATAATTGACAAACTATAATTAATAAATCAAAAGAACATATTCTAAAATTTAAAATTTTTAGTAATTGACTGTTATAAACTATTACTGACCTATCGAAAAGGGCACAATATATATTCTATTTTTATTTTACTCTTATCTAAACTGTCGAAAGAGGGAAACAGTAATAAAGTGCATAGATGATTTAGCATTATATTACATATATTTGACAATGCAATAAGAAAGATTATTTATTATACTTCTTGAAGAAGATAAAGGAATATTGAAATTTTTAATGCTAGGTTTAGAAAACAATTGAAAAATGAAAATTCTGTGAATAAATTTGGCTGTAGTGACATAGACTTTGGAATTTGTTGATAAAAAGAAATGTATGTATGAATTGATTTTTTTTTTTTTTTGAGAAAAATAGCCATGGGAACATCCAAATGAAGACACGCAGAATTGTATTATATTTTGACTGACAGAAAATATATAATTTCAAGATTTTAATGTTCTTAATAAATTCAACTCATGAAATGATAATTGATTAGTGAGATGTGAGATACATCATAATGCAAAGCTAGACAAATGAAAACTATTTTTAAAAAAGGCAGTATTAATAGTTCACTTAGTGAATTTAATTTGGAACTTAATAATCATTTTAAAATATTCACAGGAGTTTGAAAATGGTTTAAATTTAACTCAGGTCAGTAAGAAGATAATTAATTCCCTAGTTAAGAATGTAACAAAGATAACTAGCACAAAAAAGCAGCATTTCACCAGTAATTTTTCTGTTGTGACAAGACAATATATGAATTAAAAAAGAAATATAAAATTATTCTGTATTCAACCACGAAGCTGAATGCCAACAAAATAACCAAAAATTATTGACTATTAGTTTTAAAGAAAAACCAAAATAAAGATGAAAATATATTTATTTACATTTATGTACATAATACATTATATACAATGGCACCTTCAATAATTCCAATGACTACTAACAACTGACCACCTGGCAGTTATTCCCGTACATATGTCTTGCTAAAGTTCTGCATTTATTAACATGATCAAATCAGTCCTTGAATTGGAGGACTATTTTCCACTAAATGTTAATACTTCTCTTGGTTAAAGACTAACCGCTCTCTTTACTATTCTTAGACCCAAGTAAATAACTAAAGGATTGTTTATCCTCACAGTCTCACTTTGCATAGTTCTCATGAGGCCTTAACAGGTATACACAAATAAAAATAAGCCTGGTGTGGTCTGTTTAGATTCACTATTATTTGCACCTACAGAGGCTCAGTCTCTAGGATGATGATCCTCGTAGCAGAAAAGTTGCTACAACTTTTCCAACAGATTTTTCTCTGGGTCTTTCTGAGTTTCCATGTCGCAACAGCACCATCACATGAAGAATAAAAAACTCCTGCTCTTTTCAACACACACTATTTATACATTTTTGCAGTTAAATATCCAGTATTAATTATTTGACAAAAAAATCAAGTCAGATATCACATGACAATTTAATAAGCTTGTATTTACAAATGTTATATATATAGACCTCGAAAAATAAGCTCTTAACAAGCTTTGAGAATATCCTCAACCCCAGACTGGTTTCTGCTTCTGGCATCATCAGTGAGGTGCCAGGATATTCAAACATTAGATTAAAAATACCAGGACAAGCCCAGCATTTTATCTAATATATAACTATTGAGTAGAAAATCTGAAATTGTCAGACATCCATATGTCTTCCAATCCAGCTATCTAATTCAAGTAACCATATGGGACTGAACTAAGTTCAGATACATTAATAGCTTTAGTAATATAAAATCTCCAAGGTCTTAATGCAAAAAATAAAATGACAAAAAAAATCAGATGTCACATGACTTAATTTAATAAGCTTGTATTTACAAATGTTATATATAGAGCTCGCAAACCTTTGAGAGTATCTGAACTTAGTTCAGTCCCATATGACTATTTGAGTTAGATAGCTGGATTGGAAGACATATGGAGGTCAGACAATTTTAGATTTTTTTCTCAATTAACTTTATACATTAGATAAAGTACTGGGCTTGTCTGATATTTTTAATCTAATGTTTGAATAGCCTGGCACCTCACTGACGATACCAGAAGCAGAAACCGGTCTGGAGTTGAAGATATTCTCAAAGCTTGTTAAGAGCTTATTTTGCGAGCTCTATATATAGTATTAATTATTATAAAAGGTAATAGCTATTTACATTAAGCTATCCCTCCCCCCAATAATGTGTTTTTTCACAAATTATCATCAGTGTATATTTTTTTCACCTGCAATTAGTCTTTCAAATATTGATTAAATTGACCCTTTCTCTTTATTTTATTGTTTAATTAATTTAAAATAGCTTAATGCTCTAATTAAACAATACTAGCCTTTTCTAAATTTAAATCCAATAAGTCTTTCCAGCATTATTATTCACATTTCTTTTATCTATCAGTAATCCTTTTTCATTGCTCTTAAACTTACAATATCTTTCTATTTAAGTTTCTATTCTTTTCTATTTTTTCTGGAGTCACAAATCCTAGCTTTATAACTTATACAAATTATGGTTACTAAAGCAATATTTTTTCCAAAATATAACAAAAATATTTAAAAATTAACCATTAAAAAGAATTGAATGACTGAAATTATAGAAAAGTAGTTTTGATATATAATGATATAAGAAAATATAAATATTAATTTCAAGGAAAACTATAGAAGGGAACCCAAGTTTCAATAATGTAAAATAAATTCTTGATATTGGAAAAAAATTATTTTGGCAATAAAAAGAAAAATTAGAACTGTTATTAAAAAGAGAGATAACATCATGAAATATGTTAAAGAGTACTATGAAGATTTATGCAGTAATAAAAATCAAGAAAACAAAATATCTGCTATAATTGTGATAATACATTGGACAATGTCTGTCATCTATCAGTAAATGTTGAATGTATAGAAAATTTTAAACTTAATTTAAACTTTTCAAATCAACCTGTTAGTAATAACATAAGATTGGTAATTACACAACATTTCAAGTAATATTATTCCCCACTCTTACCAGGGGACAGTATTTGCATAGGAGTCAAACTTGTACATTTAAATTCTGGAATATTGAATTTAAGGCAAACACTCTAACCAATTGAGCTATTCTACTTGACATGTTGCGTAATTACTAACCTATGTTGTCTATTTGTGTGTTATTACTAACAAGTTGTTTGTATCTGAAAAGTTTAGATAGTTTAAAATTTCTATACGTTCAACATTTACTGATAGATGATGGAAATAATCCAATGTATTATCACATCTTATATACCATTATCACAAATCTTTAGGTTGTTTTTTTTATTTCCTATAGCTATTTCAACTTCTGAATTGTCCAGTATTTTAAATGAAGAACTATGACACAATTAAATCTATGAATAAGGCAAGTCTATGAAGTGATACAATAATAATCATTATCTTAAAGGAATTGGTGAAGAAATAGGAAAAATTGTTGGTGAAATTATGTACTAAAGCTCTAAATCAGGGTGGGCAACAGCTGGCCTGACTCTGTAAATGCCTAAATACAGAAAATTCATACCTGACTACTCTCGCTGTAAACCGCAATCTCTAGCCTATCACTCACATGTTCATATAACATTAACTTTATCCTAATGTCATGAGAAATAATAAAATTCTAATTATAAAAATTAAAAATTTATCATAACTTGCGTAAATTTATTTATAACTTTTAAAATACCAAGTTTATATTACAAAATATAAAAATATGGAAAGAATATCACAAATAACATTAATTTCAGGTTTTAAAGAATTCTTCTACACAGCATCAGAGTATTATTTTCTAATTATTATTGTAGTGTCAATTGAAAGAACTTCTTATTGAAAAAATAATATTGGTGCATGATAAGCCTTTTCTAATTATTACAATTTTTGATTTAATATAATTTATAGCCTATAAAATGAATCAATTAAAAAAAAAAACGATGCTGAATATTGTATTTTCAATGATAATTGGACATTCAGATATTTATTTACAAGTATACATGATTAAGCTGTGTGTTCAATTTTTAAAGAATATAATCCAAAAAGGTATTTTTCAACAAAACATTTTGTAAAATATAAACTATCTATAATCGATTCTTATTTAAGTCATTAAATATTGTATTTACTTTTTTTTTAAATACATTGATAATTTGGTAATTCAAGAATATAATATTTTTTACGTTTGATTTTTTTTTGCTAAATTGTTCAATCTATTCCGACCCATGTTATGATACAAAAATTTTATTCGGCCCACTGATGAAAAAAGTTGCCCACCTCTGCTCTAAATCATAAAGATTTATGAATTGATTGGAAGAATACAGTAGTAATATGGATATTTAAGAAAGATGATAAAAAAGATATTGGAAATTACAGACATATCAATCTTTTATCAATTCTGTACAATATCTGTAGTAAGACAATTCCAACTCATTACAGAGATTTTGGATTTTAACCAATCAAAAGGACAACCTGGATTTAAAAGTGTTTTAGCGTAGTGGAACTATATTCAAGTATTTAAGAGAAGTTATAGTAATGACTAATGAATCTGAGTTAATGTTATGTATTGGGTTTGTAGATTGTAAGAAGTCATTTTGTTTACAGTTATTAAAGCTTTGGATCATTGTAACAAGACTAAGGATGTTTACATATTCTGAAGAATATTTATCTAAATATAATATCAATGATTAGATTACATAATGGTACTAAAAAAATTTGACATTAAAAAGGGTGTGGGGCAGACTGATTTTATATCTTCCAAAATTTTGTAGTAAATTTTACAAGAAATATTTTCTATATTAAAAAAACACATTAAGCAAATAAAAATAAATGAGATTATTTAAGCAATCTAGATTTCGCAGATGATGTAAACTTGAATGGTGTGACTTTGTTAGAAATCACTTAATATTTAAAGGAAATATGCCTATGTGTTTTTAAAACCGAATATTTTTAATAAATGGGTTGTATTAGTTCTTACATATGGATATGAGACTTAATGCTTAGATTAAAAAAAAAATGAAAACTTCATATCATTCAATAAATTATGAGAAATGTATTTTGGGATTAACAAGAAGGGGTTAAAAGTGTAATAATTGGATGAAAGAAACAGTTATCATTGAAAGGATCAATAGACTTAAATGGAAATGGTCTGGATATATTTCTAGATAAAAATAATAATAGATGGACAGTTGTAGTCTTAACTGCTTACCAGGGGATTGTAAAAGACTTAAAAAAGAGACCACATATGAAGAGGATGTATGGGTGAAAGAACAAACAGGTGTCATTGAAAGAATTAAGGAACCTAAATGGAGGTCAGCTGGATATATTTCTAAATGAAATAATAATATATAGATAGTTATTGTCTTAACTGGATATCAGGAGATTGTAAAAGTTTTAGAAAAAGACTGCATGTGAGGTTGATAGATGGGTGAAAGAACAAACAAAAATCATTGATATCATTGAAAGAATTAAGAACTTAAATGGAAGTGGGCTGGGTATATTTCTAGATGAAATAATAATAGATGATAGTTGTTATCTTAACTGGATACCAGGAGATTGTAAAAGACCTGAAAAGAAACCACATATAAGGTGAATGGATGGGTGAAAGAATAAACAGGTGTCATTCAAAGTATTAAGAGACTTAAATAAAAATTGACTGTGTATATTTCTAGATGAAATAATAGATGGACAGTTGTAGTCTTAACTGGATATGAGGAGATTGTTAAAGACCTAGAAAGAAACCACATGTAAGGTGGATGGTTGGGTGAAAGAACAAACAGGTGTCATTGAAAAAGTTATCTGGTTAGATTTCTAGGTGAATTAATAATAGATAGATAGTTGTAGTCTTTACTGGATACTAGGAGACTGTAAAAGATCTAGAAAGAAACCACATATGAGTTGAATGGATAGACGAAAGAATAAACAAATATCATCGAAAGAATTAAGAGACTTAAATTAAGGTGGGATGGGTGTATTTCTAGATGTCGATGGACAGTTGTAGTCTTAACTGGATATGAGGAGATTGTTAAAGACCTAAAAAGAAACCACATATAAGCTGGTTTGATGGGTGAAAGAACAAACAAGTGTCATTGAAAAAGTTGGTTGGGTATATTTCTAGATTTATTAATAATGGATGGACAGTTGCAGTCTTTACTGGATACCAAGAGTCTGTAAAAGATCTAGAAAGAGACCACATATGAATTGAATGGATGGATGAAAAAAACAAAGAAATATCATTGATGACATTGAAAGACTTAAGAGACTTAAATTGAGGTGGGATGGGTGTATTTCTAGATGAAATAGTAATAGATGGACATGTTGTAGTCTTAACTGGGTACCAGGAGATTATAAAAGATCTAGAAAAGACCACATATGAGGTGGATGGATACAATAAGGAAGTATGCTCATGTGTGGAAATGAAAGACTAGAGATCAAAGAAACTGGATTAAATGTGGAGAGATCTTTATGCTGCAATGGATCATTGAGGTTTGAAATGATGATTGTGATATCAGTTGGGTTCTAAATGAGGGATTGGGTGGAGGCTATGGTTGAAATGCCAAAAAAAAGAAAAGTCTTGAACCAAGGATTTTGGATGACAGTCATCCCCATTAGCATTGATAAATTCAGGAAATCTAAACATTTTGCCTTTTTAAATTTTTTTTAAAATAGAAAAAATTATGAACTGTAATTAAAACACTTTATATATGTGTGTGTATCATAAAATTTATACGATTATCTTTATTTATTTGCTAATTATGCATGTTGCTATTTTAGGGCCCTGTTTTATAAATCTTGCAGAAGACATGAAGCAGATATATGGATTTTATTGTAGGAACCACGATGAAGTTATTGCTCTGCTAGAGAAAGTAAGTTTCTTTTAAATCATGTTGGTTTTGTGTGATCATATGAATGTTTTGTTCTGAAGGCTGTTGGAGGCAGTAAGACAACACAGTATGGTATCGATGTATTTTACCACTTAATTATGATTACTTCCAGATTACCTGCCTTCTTATTATAATGCACATTTTATTGTGGAATTTTAATGATTTAGAAAGTGTATTGAAGTGTCTGATTTGCTCAAATATTGAGATGCAGTTAAATTATGAATTGGTAATCTTAGTGCCTTTTACCTCTCCTTCCTTTGGCTAAGACACATATCAATATTTAAAGCTACCGTTTAAATTTTATTTAGTTCTTGAGATGCTTCAAATATATTTTGTTCAAATTATCAGTATTTCAGAATGAAATCATATCACAAACAGTTTCATAATTATCAGAATGTAACAGACCTAACCAATTTTTTTTAAATATCAGTTTACTATGTAATATACTGTAATTATTTTCTACCACTGGGATGCACATTTTGCAATGAAAAACTAACCAATAAAAAATTGAATTGTAATTTACTGTGATTATATTTACATATACTAATGCAGTAACAAACAGTAATTTATTATTGTTTATTCTATTCTCTTTCAATTAAGTTTGTACAAATAAATACATTCACTGATACTGTAATTTAATTTTTTAGTAATTAGTCCTTATGGTTGCAAAATGTGGCGCCCTCTAGTAGAAAGTGATGCAGAAGATCATCTATTAAACTGGCACTTCTTTTATTCATTCAGTATTTCTTTCAAATATGTTATACAGCATATATTGCCTAATTTCAATCTATTCAATCACAATAACGATGTAACACAGACTTATAATCTTCTCATTTGTCATATCTGATTCATTAATTTAATTGCAACCGTGCCCTGCATGGTTTAGCGATGTTGGTGGAGTGTCTTATTTGAGATCAGGTGATCCCAGAATTCATTCTGGAATTCTTAACTTTCTTATGAACTTAATTAAAACAAGCAAACTCTCTATATGTATTGCTACTGCAGTGTAAGCCAGAGTAATCAGTGGATGCCAGAAAGGCTTGTGCATAAAACCCCCATCTAGTGCCTACTTATCCAATATCCCCAGACTAGTAGTTAAGAGCAAGCATAAGAAATGGTGATCATGTGATGTTCTTATGAACTTTCAAACCGCGTGCTTCTTTTTTTATTGCAACCATTATAAGTACAAGCTTTTTAAATAGTATTTGGGAAATCAAAAATTAAACTATATGATTTTGTAAACTTTGACACAGTAAGTTTTTTTATTTTTATTTTGATGCATTTATCATATTACACATATTAATATTTTGAAGACCATTTTTTTATCTTTCACAAATCTTTTTTATATGAGCTTTTATTTAATTCAAAACCTTGCCTTGTCAGGTGCAATGGTAGAGCCATAGATTCTGGAATGTAAGCTTCATAGCTCGCATCCAGTTTTATTCCTTTTTGTGCTCAAACCTCTTATGAATTTTTTAAGTAGTGAATCATTTGTTTACTTATATATTATAATTCAAGCATTTATTGATTATGACCTATATTCAATCATATTTGATAATTAATGTTGATCACTGTTTCTATAGTAATAGCCGGATGGGAAATACATACATACTATTACTATTCACCAATTGATATAATGTATTATGGATTTTTTTAAAATCCAGTATTACTATTCATCAATTGATATAATGTATTATGTTTTTTTTTTCAATTGCAATTTATTTCTTCTACTGAAGGTCTGCCATCTAGTGGAAGCTTCAATAATCAATAGATGCCAGATGGTAGTGTTTAATTAAATCCAGTATTATACTTTCCATATCTCTAGATTAACTTCTAATCCATGGCTTTCATTAATAAACTAGAAATTAGTGCAGAGATATGGATAGGGTTTTATTAAGCACTATCATCTGGTATCTGTTAATTATTCAAGCTTACACTAGGTGACATATCTAGAGTAGAAGTAATAGATTGGCCTCTTTATTATCATTATAGATATTTCTCATTCCAATTACTTTATTTTCTCTAAATTAGTATGCCATTTTTTTATTTTCTCACAAACCCATTTAATTGTTTTTACTTGACTTCAGGCACACATTTTAAAAGGAGGATCTTTCTTCCTAATATAATAGTTCATAATTTTCCATAAAGTTGAACTTTAGTTAAAATGTTTTACAAGCTTTTTACTCCTTTCTGATTATAAATTTTAATTATCTATAAATTATGTGATTTGGTATAGATATAATCTGGATTTCATAGTCCTTGGATCACTTTCCTGCTCTATCACTTCCAGTATTCTAACTGTTTATGACTTCCTGAGCAATAAAACCGTTCAATTATTTTTTTCATTATAACCATCTACTTTTTTTGAGTGAATGTTGAGTTTGAATTAAAGACAATACAAACAAAACATTGAATATTCAGAGAAAATGCTAAAAATATTAAATACAATTTCAGTGCTGAGCACTTTCATCAGTTCCCTTGCAAAGATAACCATTAATATTTATTTTGACAAGGGTGGGCGTTCAGCACGGAAAATGTATTAAGACTGATTTAATATTTTCTTTGAATATGCACTATAAGAAATGCCTTTAATTCATTACATTTCACAGAGTTGTCATAGTTACGGAAGAGTTTGATGAGAAATGTATTTTAATTTTTAAAATCCTTCCCATTACTTCAAATATCGCTTAACTAGCTTTTAAATTTTAAAAGCTTTAATCTTTTTAATCCTGCAGAGGTTTTGGATGATTTGAGAGAATACAAACAAACTTTTTTAAAAAAATGTTTCTTGCACTGGATGCATAGGTTCAAAATAATGGTCTGCATATTTGTGAGTACTGTTACATCATAAAGTTTATGCCATCAGTATTGGTGGTAATAAACCACTAAATGTCACATAACCACCATTTCTTATGCTTGCTCAATCTGTTAAAACAGGCAAAACTCTCTGTACAGCAATGCCATTCAGTGCAAGACAGAGTAAGATCTAGGTGCAGTGCTCTCAGATCCAAGGCAGCTCACTGATGAAAGTCACAAACTAGAAACTAGTCTGTGGATATTGGATGAGTAGGCATTATATATGGATTTTACGCACAAACCTTCTTGCATTCATTGATTGCTCTGGCTGGCACTGAGTGGCACTACTGTATGGACAGTTTTGCCTGTTTTATTGGTACATTATGTTTCAAGGTAACTAGCTGTATGTTTACGTGCAACTTGTTATACTATAAAATTTAAGCCATCAGTTTTGGTAATAAGATGTGTTCATAAGGGTGCATGATATTCAATAATGAATTATATCTGAGAGAAACTGTAGAGACCATAATCGGAGTTGGTGTAGTTGTTAAAAGTATCTACACCTTGATTGTGCAGTATTGTTTGCAATGTATTCTTTAGCAATTTCATTATCTGAAAATTTGTTATTTTTATATTTCTTTCTTTAATAATTTCTAGATTATAACTGAATATAAATTTAAAAAAAATCATATATTCTATATTTATAATAAATGCAAATATGCGATGGTTTTAATTTTTTTTTTTCCACATTTCTACACATATTAGTATAGAATGTATCACTTGGATATACTTGATCACACACTGCAATTTTATTTTAATGTTATCTCTGTAAAATTAATAGATTTAATTCCTTTTTATCTATTTGCAATGTCTACTCAAAGAATTCATTAAAGTTAATACATATCTTTAAAATTAAGATGCTAAAATAAATTACACTAATGGGATAACAAACAGTTCTTAAAACAGAAGCAAAACTCTCCATTCAGTAATGTCACTCAGTGCAAGCCGGAGTAATCAATGGATGCAAGAAGATTTGTGCATAAAATTCCTATCTCGTAACTACTCATCCACTATCCCCAGACTAGTTTGTGGCTTGTGACTTTCATCACAAATCTTCTTGCTTCCACTGATCACTCAGGCTTGCATTGAGTGGCACTACTATATGAAGAGTTTTGCCCGTTTTAACAGCTTGACCAAGCATATGAAATGGTGATCATGTGATGTTTAGTGGTTTGAAACAGATTTTGTGATGTTTTATTGCCGAATTGCTTTACTTTTTTGAGTTATCAATTTGCACACATCTTTTGCTATAGATTTACCTAATTAATCTAGTGATCTTTGGGCATAGAATATAAGATGCAGCTGCTTGTATAGTTTTAATTCTAGCCATTTTATTTTTTACTCTAGATTTGTTTATAATATAAATCTTATTCCTATTTTCAACCTCATTATATACATGTACTGTTACATTATCATTAGTATATGAATAATAAAGTAATTAAATTGAGTAATTTTTTTTTTCTAGCATGAGGATAACAAAGAAATACAAGCTTACTTCAGTGATCGTCTCCAATACATAAGGCAGTTTTCAAATTGTTTTGATCTCGGATCAATCCTAATTAAACCAGTTCAACGGATTCTCAAGTACCCTCTGTTGTTAAATGAAATTCTTAAGGTATAGTAGACTTTTTTAAAGCTCGATTTTTAAAAGATATTAAAAATAATTTTATTTAAAAACAGTTTGTTGTAATGGTAAATTTGATACTCTTTATTAAAAGGCATTCTGGGTGTAGTAATTACCACCTTCAATTCCATGTCATGATCTAGCTAAATTAATTTTGAAATTTTTTCAGGTCAAACCAGGCTTTGAATATTTTTCCAGATAGTTGTCTTATAGCCAGTATAGCTAGCCATTTTTGATCAATAAAGATAGATTCTAGCTATTATTACAAAAAAATATAAAATATGATGTGGTCTTACACCTTTTGTTTAGAATTGTGTTAATTTAAATAGCTTCTTGTGCATGTTTTTTTTTGTTGATTCAACATGAGCCTTCAGATGTAATTTATTGGTATATTTGTTTTGTTTTTTAAATATTTTTTATTATATTAGTCAAAATAAAATGAATTAAATATTTTTTAAAATAATTTTTATTATTATTCTACCTGTATTGATTTAAAGCACTTATAAAGCATTTTTGGGTTTTTCAACTTAAGTCATAAATGTTCAAAAACTACAAAAAAAGCTGCTGTGTACATGGGAGTATTCTTAATATTACCAGCCATGTCAGCATCAATTAAAATAACAACACAAATGAACTTTTCTAATTTAGCAAGATTCTTTATCTTTGCTGATGAATGTTAATAATATAACAATAATGTAAATAATAATAGTTATCCACTAATTTTGGAATAGGAATTACTAACAAATATATATTATACTGTAAATATATATTATAGTCCATTGATTAAAGTTTTTTAAACTCTCATACATTAAAATCTATACCTTGAGTAGCCTTGACTTGTAATTATTTTCCATTAAAGTTGATTCACAGATGATGTTTTATTTTAGTTTAATCTGTTATTCTGCTTAACTAACAGTCTTCACTTTCAAAGTATTTTGAAATGTAAATATAGCTTTAACTTAGCCCTTTCTTTTTTCTCCTTTGGAAAAAACTTCATTATTCACAACTTGATAGCTTTTTCCAGCTCACATACTCATTTCCAGCTGACTCAGTTCATCTTTTATTATTTACCCTAATTAACAAAATTTACTATTCATTTCCTCTTGATAGGCATTTATTTTCTAGTGCTCCATTTTTAGGTAAAACAATAACAATGTACTATCTGCATGTATTTTATAAATTTCAGTAATAAATTTTATTTTACAATATACATACGTAATGTTCTGATATTTTGCGATAATATTATTTCCACCCTTAATTCTAATGCTTCGACAATTCTATTTATTTCCTTACTGTAGCTAGTGCTTTCAAAGGAACTGGGCCTTCATTTTGAAAGCCGTAGACAGTTCTGATGCGGAGTGTTTAACGTAAAAGATGCAAAATTATGTAAATCAGGTTTGCCATTTCTTGGAGATGGCATAAAATGTATCTCTTTTGTTTATTGAGTTAGCGTATGAATTAATAAAGTAGGACTCTTTGATTTTTCTTCTCACCTCATGTCGCTCCCTACACACCATGCGAGGATTATCAGGAATGCAATGGTGGCCTGTTGTAGCTTTGTGCTGCGTGAAGATGGAAGGGTGGGAGGGGTTTGCTAGTGCCTTATTGTACGCATACTTGTGTTGCAACAATCTTGTGTGGACAGAAGCTCTGGTCTCGCCATAATATGAAACATGACAGTTGTTTTCTGGGCAAGCTATTTTATACACTGCCTGCTGTGTGTATATTGGAGGGAGTTGATCTTTAGGGTTATTGATGCATCTATTGAAATTAGGAGGGGATTGGTAACATATGGAAGCATGATTCTGGTTCTGTTCTGCCTGTCAGCAAGATTGGGAGGGTATTTAAAACCTCTGATTATCTTGTCTATTAATCTTTTGTTATATCAGGCTTTATAAAATCGTCTCTAAATTTTTCAATATTCACTTTTTTGTTAGCTTCAAAGCTACACGATCTGGAGTTTCTGTTCAGAAAGGTTTTTAGGCCTGCTAGTTTGTACATGTTGGGTATATTTGACAGATGATGGATATGGCCTCTTATGTTGATAGGTTTGATGAGCATTTTGTGGTAGAAACATTGATCCTCAATACCCACCTGTAAGTCTAAATATTTAACACAGTCACCAATTTCATTTTGTGCTATGTTTATGGGGAGTCCCAATGCAGTTTTTAATCTGTGATTATGTCTTCCATAGTCTCACCCGATGCTGCTAGTTCAAAAAACCCAATGTATACTTTAAAATTTTATTTAATTAAAATAGGCATTGCAATATGGCTTCTCTTTTCTCAGAGTCAGAAATCTCTCAGCCACTATGCCCAGAGAAACCAGTTGTCCACCTTAAGATCCCTTTTCTTTCCCCACCCTAAGTTTTTCCATATTCTTCTCTATCCTGCTCCATTCCATTTCCACAACATTATCTTTGTCCACTCTATGACCTTTATATCTAAATCCCCCTTATCTTTTTCCGAACCTAGCGTAAAAACCCAGAACCAACCCACTATTTGCAAAATCACTTTGTTTATATTTATTCTTTCACAACTTTATTATTTGTACCCTTTCTGCTGATAAGCATTTGCATTCAATCAACAGATATCTAATATTTTCCATGCCTTTCTGATATATAAGTGTATGCTTAAATGCACATATATATGTAGGTATAAACTTAATGAGAAAAAGTTATGTTTAAATAAATTAAAGAATTTTAAAAGTCATTCTTTTAAAATAGTAACTAAAATATTTATAACTTTAAGATTAGAAAAAGATAATTTTCTAAAATGAATACCAGTCTAATTAATGAGACTAGAATACATCATTAATGAAATAAAACAATTAAAGGAATTCGAGTTAGATTTCCTTTATAAGATAAATGACAAACTATAAAAATAACTCATTAATTAAAGTCAGAAAGATAACGATGTAAGAATCACTTGAGTAGATTGACAGGAGTAATAGCCAATCAACTTTTAGGGATTAAACAATGAATGCCTCAGTACTAATTTGATGAACAAGAGGACACTTGATCCTTGGAGCTTCACCTGTGCACACGGTCATATATATTGGAGCAGATCATCTACCATATCACAGTGACTTGAAGTGCAGAGAGCTGACCTCCAAATGTGAGAACAGTCAGCTAAAGCTCTTACAGGTCGTATTGATCTAAATTATTATTTATGTATGCCTTCAAGCCTTATTATGTCAAATGATTGTGTGTATATATATATAAGTAGTTAAAATGCTATTAAGGATCGTACAGTAAATTATCTAAATATTAATTGTTAGTACTCATTTGCACTCATGGAAAGTGCACTCTTAGATCTGCTAGTCATTGCACTTTCTTGCATAACTTACAGACTAAATCACCCACATTTCTTCATTTGTATGTATATTCCCTTGTTGCTAACGATCCTGAATGAGCCTTAAACAATAAACTACTTTCCTTGCTATTGTCATAAATTAACTAACACCCAATATTCTGTTTACTTTTATATATATTTAAACTTTTTACTCTCCATACTAGTTCTCCATCTTTCCAACTACAATTTTGTTACTAATGCATCTATCCTTCTATCCCATTCCTTGTCACTACAATAGTCAACAATTCTCCTAACACACTAATCTCAACTTTTGTATAAGTGTATTGACATTATTTCTTTATCCAAATTTTCTGCATACCATACTACCTTTCTCACCCATCTTGTTGCCTGTCCTTTACTCATAATCCAATTAAATACTATGTTAGATATTTTCTTATTATACCTAAATTGCAATCTACTGAACATTTTTATGTTGCTTTTGCATCTGTCATATAAAAACGTGACCATCCCATTTCTCTTTGAATTGTCTCCTTTGCTGCCACACATCTGCATCTGATTCATGTCTTTCTACTTCTCTCTGTATTTTTTCTAAGTCATCTAACACTTTACTAACACATAACACATTGTTACCATAAATTACCCCTGCTACTGCAATTCTCTTCCATAAAATACTAGCTACATCATATTTATTATATGAAAACACTATTAATTTCTTTATCTGTCCCTTTCTTTTTTTTGCTTCATTTATCGATTTTTTTTCTCATTAATCTAAGCAATTTCTCTGATTACTTAAGATGATTCCCAAATAGTTATACCTATTCACTACATTTAACTTTATATCCCTCAATAATTCTTTTCTTCGCTTCATTTATCATTTTTTCCCCCATTAATCAAGCAATTTCTCTGATTATTTAGAATGATTCTCAAATAATTATACCTATTCACCACATTTAACTTTATATCCTCCAATAAAAATTTGTTCTGTTCTCTTTACTTTTGATTTTACTTTTCTAAATTTAATCTCCATCTCTCATGCATATCTTCAGCATAACTTTCATATTTTCTCTAGTTTCTGTGCACATAAAAACTCTACATTCTGTAGCACCACTCTATGTAAACCAGAGTATTTTCTAACTTATGGCTTTCATCGGTGAGGAGCCTTGGATCTGAGAGCACTGCATCTAGATCTTAGGATATAATGCAACCCTCCGGCAGCCACCTTTTGATCTAGGTGCAGTGCTCTCAGATTCGAGGCTCCTCACTGATGAATATCACAAGCTAGAAAGTAGTCTAGGAATATTGGATGAGTAGGCTCTAGATAGGGATTTTATGTATAAATCTTTTAGCATCTATTGACTATTCTAGCTTAAACTGAATGGTGCTACTATATGGAGAATTTTACCTCTGTGTTAACAGATGGTGTAAGCATAGGAAATAGTGATTATGTGATGTTTAATGGTTTAATATCAATACTGCCCAATAGGATTATGGTGACTGTGATTATTAAAGAATCAAGGACACCAAAATGTATAGATGCTGAACTGAGTTCAGATCTACATGATTATACAAGCAAATGAGCTTGAATTGAAATATTATTAAGTTTTTATTTTGGACTCAAAACTTTATAGTTAACTAAAAAAATAAAACAGGACTTCTGGGGGATTGCATTAGATTCTAAGATGTTGGTGCCATGCTCTCAGATCTAAGGCTCCTCACTGATGAAAATCACAAGCTAGAAACAAGTATGGGAATATTGGACAAGTGGATACTAGAGAGGATTTTATGCACAAATTTTCTAACATTTATTGATTACTCTGGATTGCACTGAGTGACGCTACCATATAGATCATTTTGCTTCTGTGTTAACAGTGTGTAAAAACATCAGGAATGGTGATCATGTGATGTTTAATGGTTTAATATTCAAGAAAGTTAAAGATACATATTTACATAAATTATATCAAATTTTGCATTAAATACAGCACAACTCATTTTACTGATAAAAATTTTACCATTTGCATTTCAATTTATTTTACACTATAACTCCATTTTCAAGTAATAATCATGAAAATAATGCTTTTCATGTGCGAAATATAATATTTCAAAAAAGCCAAATCACCAGGTGGAGCTTCACCAAGAACAATTTACTGGTTTTTCAGCTTATTATTAAGGTAAAAATATTTTATACAGTTTCTTTTGATTTTGACCATTGAAATATATGTCAATTGATAAAACTAATTTCTATCTATAAAGTTAGATTTCTTTTAGGGTTAAAAAAAATAAATTTATAAGTTAATTCAAATGTTTCTCAGTTCAAACATATGATTAAAAATAGTTCTAACAATGTTATAATAGAGCAAATGCAATTAATAGAAAAAATGAATTCTATTGATAATCTTATAATTTAAAAGCTCTAATGAAAACATATTAGAAAATGGTGCTAGCATAGATTATTCACTAAGTAGGTGCCAACATGTCTACCTCCTTATCTGATTCAGAAGTGCAAGCAGAAGGAAAGATAACTTACGCTGACACCATTAAAAGTAGCTCACAAACAGAAATAAATAAAATTAATTTATTTGAAGAAAATATTGCCAATTTTTTTAATATAGATAATGAACTGGAAAATTGTAGTAATATTTTGATTTAGAACATTCATGAAAATCTAAAAATAACTGCTGAAAATTACATCATATCGTATGAAAAGTTGAATATTTTTGTATCTAAAGCTGTAGTAATTAATGTTGAAGACATTTTTTGATTTATTTTTTAATAATATCCATGTTTTCATTATTTGAAGAAAAAAAATTATATATTTTTTTTATAATAATTTCTAGATAATAATTAAAAAAAAATTAAAAAAATTATGTCACATAAATATAATTGTTATAGTCCTCCCTTCTCTCAGAAGTGGACTATTCCAGATGCCTCCTTATCTGATCGGATTAAGCATTATTTGCCACGGGCCAATAGGCTGATGTGTAGATAAAAACATAGCCAATGATTATTACAGGCCAATAAGCAACGATGCTTGCTGAATCCAAAGGTTTTCAATAAGGTCAGGGATCTGGCTATAAATAGTCAGCCTTTTGTGAGAATCAGGGAAGAACGTTTGTCTAACCTGAAAAGACTCTTTCTCTTAGGGAAGCTCTGCTAACCTGAACAGCAGCAAGTATTCCCATTGATAGCACTATGCTATTTAGTCTATGCAGCTAGGCAAGTCCCACAGAGACCGGATGCTGCTAAGACCAGATTCGGCTCGAGGCAAGCTGTCTTGTACAGCTGGAAGAGCCATACACCCTACCCGTGAGGCAAGCCATCAGGTGTAGCTGGAAGCGGTAGGCAGAACCCAGAGTTACGTTAAACTCGAATATTCAACACTGTAAATATTCACTTGTATATATACTGTATATTGTATTGTATATATTTGTAGATATAATAAATATATTAATTGTAATACTTGTCTTAGTATTATTTCTGTAAGTTGGGTCTGTACTCCAGACCAAACATCATAATAATGATACATTTGGAAATATTTTTTTTGCATTTAGCATATACAAGTAATGAACATACTCTCAGATTCATGCGGTCTCGGTTATGATTATTTTGAATGTTCTCTCACAGAGTTAAATAATTTGATAATAATAAGAAAGTTAACCCTAATACTAATTTGACATAGAATATAAAGTGATATTTTTTTATGATCATTTAATGTTAATCATTGTTTACTTTTCAGAGTACAGAAGATGGAAGCGAAGATAAGAAGCATTTATTAAATGCTATCAATGCTATGACAGATGTTGCTACAGCAATAAATGAATTTAAACGAAGGAAAGATCTTGGTAATTTCAGTTTTTAATATTGTAATGAGAGCATCTATGAACAAATATTCATAGAATTTGAATCATGATGATTCGTAGAGTTATTTAAATAAATAATTTAGCAATGTATATTATAATTACCATATCAAACCATTTCCAACTTTCTTAAACACTTCAATGATACTATTTTTTATATCAAACTTTATTCTTACAGTTTTGACTGTCCTGCAGTCATCATCAGAGCTCTGCAGGACAGTCAAAACTGTAAGAATAAAGTTTTGATATAAAAATTAGTATTGTTGAAGTGTTTAAGAAAGTTGGGAATCATATGATATACAAATATAGGAATCAATACATAAGAAAAGGAAGAAGAAGAGAAAAATTATATTATAATTATAATCTTGTGGAAGGAAATTAATCTTCACACATGCACTATTAGATGAAATTTGTGTGCCCTCTCTCATAACATTTACACTTAGAGCCTATTTTTATATAAATTAATGTATTACAATTTATAAACATAGCGCTATAAAAATAAATGCTTATTTACATAAATTAATCCTTATTAATCATATTTAAATCAGGATTTAATTCATTATAAACCTGATATTTTAATTGAGAAATTTATTTGTACAAATTTAGTTTATTATATCACAGAGAAGAGAACGTTTTTTAAGGACTTAAAAATAAGAAACTTCCTCTTTTCTGTGATTTATAAACTAAATTAGTACAAATAATTTGTGAATGAAATGTTATCTTTATAATAAGTTCAAGTCCTGATTTAAGCATGATCAATAAGGGTTGGTTTATATAAAAATAGGCTCTAAGCATGTTACTCTTGTGATTTTAAAACACTTATTGAGAGCGAGTGCATGTAAATTTAATCTAATAGTACATCAATGAAGATTAATTTCCTAGAGTTATTTATATATGAGTGAGTGTATAAATGTATATTTATAAACAGATGAGTGTGTGTGTGTAAATATGTATACAGGTTAAGTAAAACAACTATCTAAATAATCCCTGCAGGCCAAAACTCTATTAGTCTTCTGCAGAATAAAATTTAAATAAAAAGATTATCCACTAGGCTTGCTGATTTCTAAATGATAAAGGATTGGACTATTCAATATTAGATGGTGTACTACATTGTCTATTGATTTACCATCTGGAAGAATAATTCAATGCCCATTGAGAATCCTGAAAAAAAATCCATACTTAGTCTTCATTCAAACCAGATTTATGAGTATGTCGGATGAATTTATACCATTACGCTAAAAGGCCTATTAGTAATTTTATATATACACTGCATCTAAGGAGCGTAAACAAATGGTAAATTTTTGTGCATGGAATTATCAACAGACATCATGACAATGGAATTCGCTAAAAATCACATCTCTGATAAAGTGGTGGCTTATATATTTTTGAAAATTTTATGCAAAAAATTAAAGAAGATGGGAGCAGGTATCCCAAAAAAAAATAGGGTTTATGCACGCACGTATATTGAATTCAGATTCATACTAACATT
The DNA here is from genome assembly GCA_028023455.1 of Epiperipatus broadwayi. Lineage (NCBI taxonomy): Eukaryota > Metazoa > Onychophora > Udeonychophora > Euonychophora > Peripatidae > Epiperipatus > Epiperipatus broadwayi. The sequence goes on from JAQFVV010012706.1 coordinate 925,854, forward strand.
TGATGACACCAAATTAATAGTTGATTAACCAAAATTAATAATTATTTATTTTTTGCTTTCTTAACTTATTGTCAACATTTTTTGACCTTTTGCCCTGAACAGTACAGCATCGTTCAGATATGTGTGTTTAATAAATAGGAAGTTATGTGTGTGAATACGCATTAGTGAATCAATTATTTAACAGTTCTTCAACTCTGTAAATGTTACAGAATGAAAATCTCTAGTATAATAGTGAGAGAATTTCAATTTTCTCATTTCTTAGTTTTAATAGATTCTCAGAAATAAGTTTGTACAAGAAATAATATGTCTATAATGTAATTGTCACTACACTACTCTCATGTAAAGTAGGGAATGGTTTCTATCTGCTTTTAACACCTTGTGAAAGGATGTAATCATAAATATATATCCAAAGACATGCAAAAAAGATCTATGATATCCAAGATATACTTTTTGTGCTGAACCAGAACTCATTAGTTAGCACAAACCACAATCTTTTACATACATGTTTATTATTGTTCAATATATATAGATTGATAGCAAATTACTACAGTTTAATTGACAAGTGTCAAACATGTTGCCCTCACAATTTTGACACAAACCACTTAATGGAAGTATAATACTAATAATTCTGCGCTAACATGCTTGTTAGAGAAGTTTTATTTTGTTTATAAATTTATATACACTAAGCACTTTCAAAGTTCCTAGACTTCATATTCATAACTGGGTGCAGTCAACGGTAATGCAGAAGAGTATTGTAATTTATGCAAATTAGTTTGCTGTTCATTTGTCGTTGATCATGGCGTTTTATTTTGATTAATTTGTCCATCTTTTTGAAATGATGAAACAGGTTTCCTTCCTATTTATAGAATTAGTATCGATATTTATAAAGTAGGCTCTTTAATTTTACACTTATGGGCGTTTCTTTCTCTACACACTATTCTTGGGTTGATGGGTTCAAATCTGTGTCCAGTAGTTTTTTCATGTTCTAAAAATGCCAATGTGGTCTCTTTATTGTTCAGTGCTCTTGTATACATATACATGTGTTGCGATGTTCTATTTGTGATGGTTGTTTTTGTTTCTCCATAATACGAGGCCCTGCAATTGGCCTGAGGGCATTGGATTTGATATAAGACTTGAGATATTGTTGTATAATAATAATTTTTATTAATCATTCATTAGACTAGAGATTTTCCAATAATGAATAATATTTCTGTAGTGTAATTTTCACTGCACCATTCATGCAAGGTAGGGAATGGTTTCTATCTGCTTTTAACACTTTGTGGAGGCATGTAATCATAAACATATGACCAAAGATGTGAAAAAGATCTATAATTCCCAAGATGTACATTTCATGCAGAACCATCACTCATCAGTTGGCCCAGACTACAATCTCTTACACATATTTTTATTATTGTTCAGTGTATATATAGATAGAAAATTTATACAGTTTAATTGACAAGTGTCAAATGTACTACCTTCACAACTTTGCCACAAATCACTTAATACACATTTATTAATAATTTTTATTTGTCATTCATTAGACTAGAGATTATCCAATAACAGTGTAATTGACACTTATTAATTAAACCAATAATTTACTATCTATCTATATATACATGCAGAACAATGATAAATATATGTAAGAGATTGTGGTCTGGACCAACTGATGAGGGTTGGTTTAGTATGAAATGTACTTCTTGGGAATCAGATTTTTTTCATATGTCTTCGGTCATATGTTTATGATTACATCCCTTCACAAGGTGTTAAAAGTGAATTGAAAAAAATTCACTACTGAAATATTATTTATTATTGGATAATCTCTAATCTAATGGATGACTAATAAAAATTATTAATATACTTTCATTAAGTGATCCATGTCAAAGATGTGAGCACAGCACATTTGACACTTATTAATTAAATTGTAATTTGCTATCTATATATATATCTGGGCCAAGTGATAAGTGCTGATTCATCAAGAAATATATATCAAGGAGATCATAGATCAATTTCTCATGTCTTTGGTCATATATTTAGGATTATATTCTTTCACAAGGTATTAAAAGCAGTTAGAAACCAACTCTGCCTTGCATAAGAGTAGTGTAGGGAGAATTTCACTACAGAAATATTATTCATTATTGGATAAGCTCTAGTTGAATGAATGACTAATAAAAATCATTAAGATAAGTTTGTACAAGAAATGTTTCATTTTTTTTTTGTAATGATGATAAACTTTTTTATCCTGTTAAAAGTTAACAAGAAATCAACTTTCAATCCTTGAATATATAAATAGTCACATGATTACCTTTCCTATGCTTACACATGCTGTTAAAATAGTAGCAAGCTTTCCATGAAGTAGTGCTACCCAGTGTAAGCCTTATTACTCAATGGATGCAAGAAAGTTTGTTCATAAAAATCCCTATCTAGTGCCTATTTAGCCGATATCCCCATATTAATTTCTAGCTTGTGGCTTTCATCATTTATAGTTAACTCAATAGGTAAAATATGGCTGCTAGAGGGTTCTCAGATCCAAGGCTTTTCACTGACTAAAAGCTAGAAATTAGTCTGGAAATAATGAAGTAGGGACTAGATAGAGGTTTTATGCACTTTCTAGCATCCATTTCATCACTAGAACTTGCTTTGGGTGGCACAACTGTATGGAAAGTTTGTTACCATTTTAAAGTTTGTGTAACCATGTAATGTTTTTGTAGTTTTATACCAGTTCTACTAATAGAAAAATGATGACTGATTTTTTAAAAACACCAAAATGTATGGATAATTAACTGGGTTCAGATCTATATGATTATATAAGTAAATGAGACTTGTATTGAAACATGTTTTTATCTTGAACTTTAGCTTTATAGTAATTAAATAGGTAAAATATGGCTTCTGGAAGGTACAGGTGCAGTGCTTTCAGATCCAAGACTCCTTACTGATGAAAGTTCACCATTTTGAATGGGCATACAAGTGGATGATTTTTGTTTAAATATTTATAATATTAACAAGTATAGCATTAGAAATGATAACAAATGGATTCATCTCGGAAAGTTAGACTAAGCCCTATATAAGTGAGACTATGTTTAAATCTAGCATGAAAATATTTTACTCTTGTTAGAAACATTCTAAATGTGTTAATCTCTATATGAAGCTGGCATGGTTAATGCAAACATTATTTTGCATTGGATAAGCAATCTATTAAATAAAGGAATGCCGAAATGCTTATTAGCAGCCTTTGATTGATTGGTTCAAATATATTTGGTAAATCTAATAGTTTTATTCATCATAATATTGAATCAATGGTAATTAGTCCTCTGCTAATCTAGAGATATACTTGATTTATATTAATTTAGTTACCATAATTCTTTATTTCTTTCTTACTCGTTTATTATTCTTGTCACTGCAAATAAATTAACTATATATAAAGTTATCAAAACAGGCAAAACTATCCATACGTATTGCCATTCAGTGCAAGCCAGAGTAATCAATGGATGGCAGAAGACTTGTACATAAAATCCCCATCTAGTGCCTATTCATCCAATATCCCAGACTAGTTTCTGGCTTGTGGCCTTTGTCAGTGAGGAGCCTTGGATCTGAGAGCACTGCACCTATAATGGTGATCATGTGATGTTTATATATAGAGTTATTTTATCTAATTTATGATATAAACATATTACAGAAGTTTCAATGAAAGATGTTCCATAAAATTTGAAAAATACAATAGGAAGATAATAAACTAATAAATATGTTCATCTATTTTCTGGATGAGATACTATAGAATCCATTATTATATAATCACATGTTCATTGTATTTGACATTTACAATGAACTAACACTGCAATACTTATGACAAACTTAAGCATGGATTTTGTAGGAGTATTAGATTCTATCAACATTTATAAGATTTTCTCAAAAAAATTATAAAGATCTGCAATGCCACTTTTTTCATATTGGGGAGATATGGTAGAGAATAGAATACACTGAAGAGCTATGATTAGGCATGGTGTGAAAGTATTTCAGATAGAAACATTTTACAGTAGAAAAAATTAAAAAGCAATGTTGTAAAATATCAAATAGCAAAAAAAATGGTTCAGCATGTTCTATAAGTGAACAGATTTGTATTTGACGGATTGGTTTTTGTATTGTCATGCATAATTCATTTCTAGAGAAGTGTTTTCCCCTCTCTTTTTATAGAGTTAGAATTAGTTATATTTATTTAGAATTCACAGAGGCAAAACTCTCCATTCAGTAGTGCCATTCAGTGCAAGTCAGAGTAGTCAATGGATGCAGGAAGGTTTGTGCACAAAATCCTTATCTAGTGCCTAATCTTCCAATATCCCCAGATTAATTTCTAGAGTGTGGCTTTCATCAATAAGAAGCATTGGATCTAAGAGCACTGCACCTAGAAACTAGTCTGGAGATAGTGGAAGAATAGGCACTATATAGGAATTTTATGCACAAATCTTCCTGAATCCATTGATTACTCTGGCTTGCATTGAGTGGCACTAATGTATTGGAAAGTTTTGTTTCTGTATAAACAGCTTGAGTAAGCATATGGAATGGTGATCATGTAATGTTTAGTAGGTTATTTAGAATGGCTATATACTATTATTATCATTATTATTATTTACAGACAAAAGTCAGATCTCATTTAATAATCAAGACCACTTTATATTTTTAATTATTGCCACTCTTCTCTCTCCGTATGATTATTTTTTTTATTTTTTCTCCACAATTCCTTTTAGCACTAGTATTTTTTTCTGTTTAGCTAGTTAAGATTCTTTATAGTCATTTCACAAAAGTTTTAAGTTTTATGAAAATCTTAGCACTAGCTAGTATACCTTCTTAGCATCAACACCCATCCATATCTTGGAAACCATATTCATCAATATCCTTATCCCTAATAAGAACTGTTTGTTTAATAAATATGTGCATATATTTCACAATTTCATACAACATAAAAAACATCTGACTCTCATAAATGGTTTGCACTAGTTCCAAAGTCACAGACAATGATGTTAGCAGGAGTATGATAGCTATAATGAGCTACCTTTGAAATTAAAGGCTTTAGGCCCAGGTCTATGTACTTTGATTGTATAGCAACTAATATTAACCTTGGTTTCCTTTCTAAGATAAACAGTTAATTCTGCTTTACAAGATTTAAAAATTAAACTCATAATATAATGCACTATTGGAAACAATTCAGAACTAAAGGAATCTAAATTTAAAGTTCAAGTATAATATAAATGCTGGTTTTATTTTGAATTGAGAAAATTATTACACAAAGAATTGGAATTATTGTAATTATGATCCATATTATTGTAATGTTTCTTGTAAATATTTACAATTAATTTGCATATTATTTGATACAAAATGCTAAAAAAAATTACTTGCCATGTATTTTGTATTACTTTATACACATGCATTCCAATGAAAAAATGAGTGGTCATTTGTTCTTTCACTAAGACTCTTATAGCACATCTCTGCATTTGTATGTTTGTTATGTAGGGAAATAATCATAGCAAACTCCCCATACAGTGGTCCCACCAAGTGCAAGTCTTCATAATCAATGAATGCAAGGTTTGTGCATAAAATCCTTATTTAGTGCCTACTCATCCAATATTCCCAGACTAGTTTCTAGCTTATGGCTTTCATCCATGAGGAATCTTGGATTTGAGAATACTGCACCTAGATATCAAATCTGAGGCTCCTCACTGGTGGAATTCACAAGCTAGAAATTAGTCTGGTAATACTGATGAGTAGGCACTAGATAGGAATTTTATGCACAAACCTTCTTGCACCACATCACATTACTGATATTAACAGCTTGTGTAAGTATATGAAGGGGTGGTTGTGTGATGTTTTGAGGGTTTTATATAAAGACATACTTTAGCTATTACAGCAAAAATTTTAAGGCTCTAGTATGTGTGGATCATGCATTAAGACATGAAATTTGGCAGTATATTTTGTACCATAACTTATGATGAAACAACACACTAACATTAAATTTTGTTTTAAATGGGGGAAAACTGCTACTTAAACATTTGAAATAATTCATACTGGATATTGTTTTGAAATCTTGAGCTGCAAAAACATTTTCAGTTGATTCACGAGAGTTCACAATGTTAGCATTGAAGATGCTTATACCAAAGATTTAAAACACATTGCAACATTTCATGGCATAACTCATGATCCAGATGCACATGCATTATTGCAAAAATGGCACTGCAATGCAGATTCGAAAGAGAACCAATTACCTTTTCATTGATATGCACTATGTATAAACTGAATGTTTTCGATGCTAAACTGATAATAATAAGTTAATTATTCATAATTTATTTCATGTCTTAAAATCTGATTGGACTTCAGTTTGGTGTTTATATTGTATTTAACCATTGAGCAGTGTTATAATTTAGTTGGCTGCTTATTTTAGCAGGATGTCATAGATACTGGTGACTTGTTTAACTGGTTTATTTAGACTTTGTTTGCATAAATAATTTGCATGTATATTAATTATATTGTGTTTGATTTAAAAGGCAAAAAATTTTTATTTTAGTTTTCAAATATAGGAAAGAAACTGAAAGTAGCTTTAGTAATCGAATAGCTCGATTAAATTTACATTCCATGAAGAAAATGTCTTCGCGTATTCGTGCACGCTTATCGTCAACCTTTGGTTCATCTTCAGTGGTAAGTGCAGATATCAAGTACTATTAATAATTATAAGAATTTTTACATAAACACAGTAAATTTAATATGTTTTTAGTGTATATTATTCTGAATGGGAAAGTTTAATCTTTAGGGATCCAGTTTAAGATTTCAACCACCCATCGATTATCATCGCCTCTAGCAATAATGTGCATACCAGCTCCATTTTACCTTCTTAATTCTTTCAATGATGTCAGTAATATCTGTATATTCTCTCACCCACATATTTCATTTTCGATGCCTTCTTATTATTCCTAACATGCATCTCTCCATACTTCATTGAATGATGTGAAATTTCCATATTGTTATTCTGTTAAGTGTGCAAGAGGCAAGAGCCAGATCCATAAGTAAAAATTGGTAAAACAGATTTAGTAAAAATCTATAAGGACCATAACTAGTTTCAAGTAAATCCTCTTTATCAGTTGTGCCAAACCCTAAACATCATCAACCACAAATCAGAATGTGTTTTGAATCTTAAACTATTTCTGTGGTCTTTTGTTGCCATAGTTTACAATTAGAATTTGATAGAGTATCTTGAGTCCTTTTTTAATAATGAAATAATAAAAACTACATAAGTAGTATTCACAAGATGAATCTCAGTAATGTGTTAGTTATACTATTGCTTATTTTAATATAAACTGTGTGTACCTATTCACACAGAAAAAATGTGCAAATACATTATTAAGATAGCACATTAATTATATCTTCAAATAATCATTTAAATGAACTTATAAATCATGCCAGTCTATCTCTTTTATCTTCATCTCAAATTTTCATGGAATACATGAATAATGAGGAAGATTAGTCTAGGAAATTTTACACTGAACCAATGAGGGTTTGCCATGAAATGCATGTAGATTGAAGGGAAATGGCTTGAATAATTTTGCATTGAAGTAATTAGTTTCTCATGAAATACATGTATATTGAAAGATTGATCTGGGAATTTTGCTCTGAGCCGGTGACGATTTCTCTGACATGTTATATAGTGTAACAGGATATATATATATGCGTTACATTCAAATTTTAATAGTAATTTTTTTTATCTAATACAGAATTAAAAACAAACTGTCAAAATGCACAAATAACGAATTATTAATTTATTATGTTTGATTTAAATATTAAAATAAGCTTTAAAAAAATTATAGAATCGAAACAAATATTCTAATCTTTAAAAAGTATAAAATAAAAACCTTTTTATTAATAGCGAAGATTTTTTCAATTATAAAAAAATTACAAACAGATCCTTAAGGCAAAATCACAATTAAAGAAATCATTACGAAATAGATGAGTTCCCGCCCAGATATAGAGACACAGACCTCAGTAGAAAAATTTACTTAGCCATAAACCCAAAATCTACTTGGCCACAAACTGAATTAACCAATAAAATATAAATAATGAAATATGTTTGATGAATCCGTGCATTCCAGAGATAAGGTGCCCGACGACTATAAAAAGGAAAATCCAAAATATAATTAATTAGTTAGAGAGAGAATCAGAAAATTAAAGTTTTGAATTCATGTGTAAAAATAATTTTAAAAGTTATCACCGTCAAAAAAAAAAAATGTAATTAGCTTCATCGTGCTTCCTTCGGTGCGGCCGGCCGAAGGCAGTTTTCATCTCCACGGATCCCAGGATCAAACCACTGGTACCGTCTTCAGAAAACATCGTAAAATGCATCTTCATAAATCGTCACAAGTCTTCATAAATTTTCGTCGCAAGGGAACGAGCACGGATAAAGGAAAGTATAATTTATAAAAGATAAAATGAAATATAAACTGTTAAATTTAAAATCTTCGAACTTTATCTTTCTTTAAAATGAATAATAGACTTTCTCAAGCAAACCTGAACTTTATTTCTATAAACTCTTATTTAAAGTCTATCAAAAAAACAACACCTCTTATTTAAAGTCTTAAACGTAATCTCTTTAAAAAAAAAAAAAAAATGTATTGTATTTTTTTATATTTTTATTCATGCTTAATTAATATCTGTTTGTAATGGGGCGGGGGGGATTGCGATTGCAAACTTAAATTTAAAAATAGAAACACATCGTTATTTGTGCATTATTAAATTTTAAAAATAGGTTAAAATAGTATTTGTGAAAAAAAATAATAAGTTAAATATAATGCTCATTTTAAAATGATTTTAAAACTGTGAACTAAATATTTTATTTTTATTAAATTAATAAAATGATTTAAATGTTAGTTGAGTATAGATGGCTGCTAGACTAGTTTAAATATAGGTTAGTTTAAAGGGGTTTTGATTTCGGACTATTTGTTTGTAGTTGTGTCAATGCTGGTGGAGAGATATATGGACGTTTATATCAATGTAATGTGAAGTGTGTTAGCACCTAGGACGACAAGTACAACTGAATGCATGACCCCAAAGAGGCAGTCATACCATTGAAATGGATGCAGACATATTTCCTGCGCCATTGACCCATTCCAGCTCTATGGATTTTGGACGATAAGCCGGCAAGATAAAACCGCTCTCCCATCTATACATAGCGTTTCTTTTTATTATTGTATATGCATGTTTCCTTCGCCTGACAGATTCACATTCCTGCGGGACGAAGGCCATGTCTTCTCCAATAATATCCCGCTGTTCAGACACACATTCCTGTTGACATGATTCTATGCTAACATGTTCACATTGCATTGGTTGCTGATATATATCTGGAAGCGAGTATTGGTGTGGCTGTGGATTTTTAGTCTGGAGTCAAGTGATTTGAAAATTTGTGAGTGCATCTAGGTAGCTCATCTATACTCAACATTCTAAAATTTAAAATTAAAGTTAAAAACAAATAAAATAATAATGAAACAGAATAAAACAACTTTCTTCTTTTGTTATAAAAATTATTTTTTTTAAGTTTGTGCGTTATTGATTATATACGTAAATAAAATCTTTTTTTTTGTGTTATTAAAACTGACAGTGCTTGCTTTTTTTATTCTTTATTATTAAAAATATATTTTAATAAATATATTAAGTTTCTGCATCTACTTGAGCTAGTGACTTGGGCTGGCAGTCGTGGTCTTAACAGCACGTATCTGTCGACTTTATAAATTTTCTAGGTTCGAATGGCCTAGTGGCACCCTTGTATGGCAGATACAGTAAGACTAAATATTTCATCATCATCTCCGACCGTTATAATACTAAGGAAGATTGGCTTGAAGAATTTTGCTCGGAACCAATGAATATAGTGAAGGAATTGGTCTTGTAATTTTTATACTAAATCAATGAGGATCTCTCATGAAATGCATATGCAGTGACAGAAATTGGTCTGAAGAATTTTATTCCAAACCAATAAGGATTTCCCATCGCATACATGTGCAGTAAAGGAAATTGGTCTGGTTAATTTTATCCAACGATAGATCAACATTTCTAATAAACACCTAAGAAAATTATCAAATGTATTAGTCAATTTATTAAGTATGTTTTTCAATGAGATTATATTATGTGATTAATAACTGAAACACAGGCTTATTATATACCTGTGTCTATATATGTAATATATAGGGTATATGAGCACAGACTTTCACACGACCCACCATTCTCCACTCTATCTCATAACACTGATACACTTGAACACATATATGTTGAAAACATAAGGGGTCAGATTGACCTTAGGTCAACATGGATGTGACAATAATCTCGGCCTCAGGGTGGCCTTTGAGCATTCCATCATCAGATTTTCAATTGGATGGATGGTTGAAGAGTTGGAGTGTGGAGTAGATTGAAGCCTGTCCATTAAAGTATAAAGATTGGCTATCTTAATATATATCTGAGCACTTATAGATTATGTGTAGAGATGGTAATCTGGACCAACTGATGATTGCTGGTTTAGCATGAAATACATATATTGGTGATTATTTATCTTTTCAACATATATGTGTTCAAGTGTATCAGTGTTATGGGATTACGTGATTAAATGGAAAATACAACTTAATTTTATTCTATAGTATAATTTGTAGTTTTTTTGAAAGTAGAACTTCCACATAATTGTACAAGAAAATAAGCATTATTGATAATGTACTTAAGCTTTCTCAAAATTATAGGATCAGTTTTATTACTCGACTAGAGATTTTGATCATATAATAAAATGGAACTTTTTTCCAACTATTCACAAACTCTTAAGCATTATTTTACAGGATTCAGAATTGTTTACAATTTGTAGAATAATTGTTTGAATAATACTTGTCAGTTAATGAATGTTCTCCTTATATTAATATTATAAAAACAATCTTTCATTTAAAAAAAACACCAAAAATCATTTATTTTTTAGCATAAAACTAAACTTATTATTAAATAATGAAAAGATGTGGATTTAATATGCTTCACATTACAGACTATGTGATTTGATGCAGGAGTAGAGTGACGGACCTGGAACTTACGATTTATGGATCGTCACTGAGGTCCATCACTTCTGGTACTCGAACTATTTTTGAACTGAGCAATTAATCATTTGATTGGTTTTTATTAAACCTATCTGCTTTTGTTGTATAAATATCAACTTGATTTTTAGTTTAAAAATAATTTTATAAGAAGATGTAGACTTTATGTAAAACATATTAAGTCTATTCATTATATTAAAACTAATTTTGTTTTTAACGAGAAAAAAATTGTTTCTTAAATAATAGATATTGTTTTTTTATAATATTAACTTGTAATAAGAAAGCATTTATTGGTGGAAAATATTGGGAAATGTATTAACCAATTATTTTATGACTGAAATTAGGAATTCTATGATTTAGCATATTGATTAGAGTAACAGATTCAACTAATGATTCTTGGATCTGTCTTATTTGAAGAAAGTTTTAAAAAAATCTCAATAAAGTAATCTTTAAAATGAGTAAGAATTTCAAGAAAAGTAGCATTCATCTTCAGAATAAAACTTTTATGTGTAATAGATATTCTTTTTCAGAGTAAGAGTTTCAACAGTAATATACTCATCTTTGACAAAGCCTCCATACAGTAGTACCACCCAATACAGACCATAGTAATCAATGGATGCAAGAAAATTTGTGCATAAAATCCCTGTCTACAGCCTACTTAACCATTATACCCAGACGAATTTCTGACTTGCTGCTTTAATCAGTGAGGGGTTTATGCACAAACCTTTTTGTGTCAATTGATTATTAATGACTTGCACTAGATGGCACTACCATATTGGAGAATTTTCCATTGTTTTAACAGCTTGTGTAACATCGGAAATAGTGATCATGTTATGTTTAATGGTTAGATACTCCTTTTTAGAATAAGAATTTTACGTTTAATAGATCCTCAATTTCAGAATAAGGTTAAGGTGTAAAAGATACTCATCTTCAGAATAGAAGTTTCAAGAGTAATAGATAGTTATCTTCAAAGTAAAAGTTTTACATGTAGTAGTTACTCATCTTTAGAGTAAGAGTTTCAAGTATCTTCGTAGTAAGAGTTTCAAGTATAATATGTACTTGTACTCAGATTAATAGTTTCAAAAAAAATATTTGTATTCAGAATAAATTCTTCAAGTATAATTGATACTCATCTTCACAATAAGACTTTTAAATGTAATAAAGCTGATTGTTAGAATAAAAGTTTTAAGTATATTAGATATTTATCTTCAGCGAGGGTACTTCAAAGTGAGAATTTATTTATATGCCATGATTATGACTAATATAACTTAGTCAAAAGTGCACTATCTCATATATGTTTTTGTATATAGTTATTTTCCATATTTAATAATCATCTTTAGACCATGAACATATCTGCACAAATGTTTTCTGTGTGGCTATTCTAAATAGAAATGTCTTCAAAAGAATCAAAATCTCTCATAATTTTAATGCACTATTATCTTAACATAATTAAGGTGTTCACATATTTTTCAAAATGTTTTTTTTTTCATTGTTTATGATATCATTTGTGTTTTTATTATTATTTCAGGCAAAAGATGAGCAGTTTTTCGAAGAAGAAAAAAAATTTAAAAATGTGGAAAAGATAATGAAATTATTTCTTAGAAATGTAAACTATTATGTTGAGCAACTAAAAGTAAGTAATTTTATTTTTGAATGTATCGTTGGTTATGAGTGTGTGTGTGGATTAAATTTTTTTACTTAAAAAAAAACAGCTTTTGATTCTTTTATTTAAAATACGACAGTTTCGACTAATGTTCAGTCATTTGAAAACTGAATTATGAAAAGTGTGAGACACTGTACAATAAGGATAACAGTTCACATCTTTTTTACCTGCTTTTCATCTGAAAATCTAGTCAGTAGGTTAATATAATCAAGTTTATAATTGCTGTGTCCCCGACTATGACCAACATGCATACACATTTAACAGTAACAGATGACAACACATATAGTAGTATTAAGACAATTTATTAGCAATTAAAAACAGTTAACCAATTAAATCTTCTATCTACATATAAATCTGCCCTTATGCCAGCATAACTAATCAGCCAAAATGAATAATTGAATAAAAATATTCAAATAATCTAGATAAACGAACAGGGTACTTTACCTTCACAATACAATCTATGCTTTTAAACACAAAACCCTGGTGAGCCTCTTGAGGCATTTCATAAAATAATAATAAGACCGTGATCTTCAAGTGGAATCAAATAGTATTTTGTCAATTAATAACAAACTCCTCCCTGCAGCCACACCTTCAAAAATAATAGAAAATAATTTTAAAAATATATTTTAAAAAAAGTTATAGATAATGAATAATACTGATAATTATTTTTACGCTATCACTAATAGAAAACTATGTATGAAATATAGATAATGATGTAAACTTTAGAATTGCATGCATTTCTTATGTATACGTTATCTCTTTATTAAATATTTAAAAAAAAAAAAATACTAATTTTTGTAGTATGTTTTATAACATTAGGCGGCCATTACAGCTAATCTAAATTATGTTATCCACCTAAATTAATCTTTACTACTGTGCAAACACAATTTTTTTTCCTGACTACAGGTTCCATAAGTTGACAAAATTATACATAAAGTATAGAAGTTTAACAAGTAGTTCCATGAGCATCAACTAACTCTGATGATAATGAGTTGAATATACTCTAAGGTATCAGAGAATACTTTATAGGAACAACAGTGCCTATAAAGCTGTGTTAAAGAGCAAAACATTGTTGAATAAAGAGACATGACTTGCGGAATTATCTATGATGTATGTAATGTAAATTTTACTAGAATAAAATGATACAAACTTAATTTTAAACTTTGCATGTTTGGTTAATATTCTGTAATTCAGTACTAGTGCTATAAATGCATAAACACAAAGCTAATATTTAATATCTTATTAAACCATAGGCTAAGTGCTTTCCAGGCTCTCACAATTTAAATTACTATATGCAGTGCTCTCAGATCCAAAGCTCCTCACTGACGAAGGCCATAAGCCAGAAACTAGTCTGGGGATATTGGATGAGTAGGCACTAGATGGGGATTTTATGCACAAGCCTTCTGGCATCCATTGATTACTCTAGCTTGCTGTGTGTGGCAATATATATAGTGAGTTTTGCCTGTTTTACTTCAGAAAGAGCTATGATTATGAGAGCCAAGATATTAAATATTAGCTTATGCATTTATAGCACTAGTATTAAATTATAGAATAAAGTGAATAAATTATTAAAATTTTACTAAATCTACCACTTCCTTTATTTTGCTGTAATATTTTTTATAAATACAATTTGCATATCTTACTAGTTCAAACACAGTTTGTCAAATAATTTTTATTGGATATATATATACACACACACAATATGACTTTTCAACTGTTCTGCAGTCTTACTCAGAACTATGATAGAATATTTTTATTGCATTATTATTTATATAGTTATTTATTTTATTTGTCAATATATCATAGCTCTGAAGAAGACTACAGGACAATCGAAACATCAGATTGTATGTGTGTGTATATATACAATAAAAATTTTTTGCTAAAAAGTGTTTGAAGTAAGGTATGAAAATTGTATTTATTAAAATTACTGAATGATAATAGCTTATGTGATAGATTTTTTTTAAAGTTGCAAAGTAGACTAAAATCATTTTATTTGCGCTGATGTCTAACTACTGATAATTATAAATCGTTTACCATTAGCCACAGATTTGATAGGACTTCACATTTCTTCATTACTCCTATTTTGCCCATGTACTTACAATCTCTGTGATCCTCAAAATCCCTGCTTTATAAAGCCAATAATTTTGTGCAGTGTTGAATACTAAATTTAAAAATTAATATTAATATTTTAGTAGACACTTCTAGTCTCTATTATTCCCTTTTAATTGCAACATATACAGAATATGATGAAATACCATTGAATAAATAATTTATATATATTAACAATTTTCAATTAACAACTTTTTGTATTTTTTTCACCCTAGGTTGCGATATCAACTAAACTTAGTGTAGCTGAAGACATTGCGGATTATTATGCAGAAAATATGTTAATAGAAGAAGTTATGAAATATCAGACAGCTCGGCGTTATATCACTACGACTTTGTGGCCTTATTTTGTAAGTAAATATATCATTACATCAGTTTTATTCAATATATTTTCAAATTTGTAATAAATTACCATAGAGAAGCTAATAGTTTTTGGTACAACCTGAAATAAATTGGATTAAAATGAAAATGTAGGATAATGATATTCATATTTATAATGACTATGACTTTATTAATATAGTTTCTTTTTTGATTAAAAATTTTGTTGATAACAAATTGAATACAAATATTAATATATAAACAATAAAATAAATTTAAGTTAATAGACAAATGTACGATGAGACTATAACTTATAATGATAAGGGCAATACAATAAGTTGTTCACCTCTGATGAAGATCGATCCAAATTTGATGAGTGTAGCATTTTATGTGGATATGCTTGATTGATTTAAAAGAATCAATCTTAAAGAAAATTGAAACGGACAGTTAAAAATGATAAAAATTTAATTAAGAACATCAAACCAGGTTTTTGTTCCTTAATTTTTGTTGTCTATTTCAATTTTCGTTAAGATTGATTTTTTAAATTTTCTAAAGAAAACAATATTATGGACACATTTTTCAAAATTGATATTTGATTATTTGAAATATTTATTTATATATCTGACTATTTCAAAGAATAAGCTTCTGTGGTATGATAATGATATTAAGAATTATTTTTCTAACGTTATTTATTACTAAGAACTTTCGTTATGGTAATTTCTTATTCTGTTGATGAGATATATGTATAAAAATTCATACTCAAATATATAAGAATGATGATTGAAATTTCTTCCAATACATTTAGGATATTGTTGATATATCGATGAGTCCAGGTATTTATTTTCAAGAATGAAGGCTCATATTAATGATAATGGCAGTTTAAGTTATGAGAGTGCACAAGTGATATAGATTATAGATTACCAGGTTTTATTCATGATATTCCTGGGTAAAATTTTGAGAGAATATAAGTGGAACCATTCCTTGTTAATTTTTAAGGATATTGTATCTTTTATTGTCAAATATCACAAAGCAGCATGTGTTCACATGATTATTAGTGTGTGAAGAATTACAGATGCATTATAGAGCTGAAAGTATTTTAAATATTTTTTATGCAATTGCTTGAAGTTGATCGGACACTTGTGGAACACAAATCGGTCTAGAGATGGGGAGGTTTGAAAAAGGTGTAGCATTTTTTCTAGATAATTATTGCACAAGATTTAACTGGAATTGATCATTAAGAAACATTTTGATTGGAATTGTACCTAAACAGAAATTTTAACCATGATTGAAGAGTACAAATGTTTTGGAATTTGGTTAGATTCTTGTCAATTAGTAGGGCTGTCCATAGATTTCTGGATGGATAAGTCATCTTGTTTAAGTATCTAAAAGACATGCTAAAAAGAGATTTGGTTTTACACTGGTCTAATAGAATATCATGTTAAATTGTAATATCTATGAAAGAAGATTATCTAACATATGAAAGTGAATTAAGCAATGGTATTTGGAAGGGGGCGGGCATACTGTGGACTAACTTGATAAGTGTCACAATATACATTTTGGCTCTAATATATTGCAAAAGATTTAGGACATCTCTGATTAAGTCTTCATTTGCATATTGAGAAGCATGACGTTCTAATTGATAAAAGATGCGAAAATATTCCCAGATGTAAGCTTTTATTACAAACATAAGCTTATTATGGATGATGTTAAGTAGCCGCATTCATGAGTTATAGTAGACAAGTATTTCATTAAGATTTATATTCACTATACAAATTTTTATAATGGAATACATTTTTGAGAGAATTATTTTATTTTCATACTGATTGATTTCATAATGCAATTTAGTGCTCAGTGTGATATTTATTACAGTTTCACATGACATTCTTAGATTATTTTCAATGTTCGCATTAGAGTAGCAACTCATTTTATTACTGTACTGTGAGTCCATCTATTGTAAACTGGAATAATTAGTGGATACTGGTGGTAGTTGCAAACAAATTATCAAACTAGATTTTGGAAAATGGTTAGAGAGAATTCGACTTGCACTGATAATAGTTACAATGAAATCCCAAATTAGTTTTTCAGAATTGGCTAGAAGAGAGTCTGAGCTCATTTCTCCTCACTGATGAAAGCCATTTACCAAACACTAGTCTGAGAATTTGGTCAGAGCCATTTATCAGTTTCCATTTATTACTTATGCTTCCAGTAAGTAGCTCTCCTGTAAAATAATAGATTTTTGCTGCTAATGCAAATGCCAAACTTATTCTTGAGAAAAAACGTGATGATGCTGTTTTTGATATAGTCTTTATAAATCCTTTTAAAAAATTGCAAATGTCTTAAAGTTGCTGCAGTATAAGATGTTCTAACAATTTAAGTTTCCACTTTCAGTTTTTATATCCACATGAGTGAAGTGATTTGAAATCCTCATGAATTATTAAATCTTAAGTATAATCACTATCAAAAAAGGTTAACTAGAATCTATTAAATTAATTTTAAATACTTTAAGATAGGCTAAAACCTGTATCAAATGCCCCTTGAAATATTTATAAATAGTCAAGCAGATATCATTTTGCCGATAGAGGGACCTCCCAAAACACAACACAAGATAGCGATTTATAAAGATAATAGTTCACGCTTCCAAATCAGGATGCTTCAGATTGGCCTATATAAGTAGAAATTTAGGTTAAAGATAAGATGGCCGCTCTTATCTTTATAAAAGTCGCTATCTTGTGTCGTGGTTTGTGAGGTCCGTCTATCGGTAAAATGATATTTGCTTGACTATTTATAAATATTTTAATGCGCATTTGATACAGATTTTAGCCTGTCTTAAAGTATTTACATATACTTCCTGTGTGTGTGCTCAATAAAATATAATTACAACTCTAAATTAATTTTTATAATCAAAAAATATCTTTGAATATATGTATTTCTTGAATCTTATGATTATATGTTTACATGCTACTAAAATATATATAGAGATATAGTAAGGAAAACCAAACATACATCATGTGATTTAATTAGCTTGTATTTACAAATGTAATAGAACAAGTGTGCTAATAGTTCTAAATGAGCTTTTTGATAAATGCCACAAGAGAAAGCATTTCTAGAATTATCCCTATCCCAAAATTGGTTTCGAGCTCATTAATGCTCGAAACCGGTTTGGGAATAGGGATAATTCTAGATAGAGATTTTAAACGATTTCTCTTGCGGCATTTATCGAAAAGTTAGTTTAGAGCTATTAGCATGCTTGTTATATTATCTACAGATATAAAACAGGTATACAAATTAATAACTAGATAAATGTATTTGTATATTTTTTTGTTAATCAGAAAGTTTATGGTTGATGTCATTTTACTTATTATATATATCTATCTATTTCCACTATCAATAATTAAATTTTAAATGCTTTTAGAAAAATTCAAACTTTATTTAAACTTTTCAAATATGTTCATATGTTAGTAACAGCAGCCAAGTTAGGTATATAACGCAGTATTTTGAGTGGTATTTTTCTTTCTTCTTCGGGTATTGTTACTCTGACCAGTGATAATCCTAGCATGAATTTGGGATATTTATTTATAAATATTGAATTTAAATATTGAATTTAAGATGGATTGCCTAATTGGTTAAACCAACTTAATTTTACTATCTGCCAATCCAAAGGTCCCAAATTCAATTCCCATGCTAATACTGTAATTGTAATTGGTCAGGTTGGCAACGTCTACAGAAGAAGAGAAGAGGTCATACTATTTGATGTATTGTGTTACATACTAACCTATGAGCTATTACTAATAAATTATTTATATTTCAAAGTTTTAATAAAGTTTGAATTTTCTTAAAGACATTTAACAATTGTAGACTGTGGAAATACTCCATCGTATAATTTCAAGTAAATAATAGTTAAATTGATTAGAAAAGAAATTATAATTTTTATTTTTACCTAAATTACAATTTCTTTTAGAGGAACATAATGGAAAATAGAGTTCAAGTGCCTCTGAATAAAGTATTAATTCTATTCCATGGTCCTAACAATGTAATCGAGAAGAGGCATGTGAAGCTGTTAGATTATGACAGTTGTAATCAAAAGTTAGAAAAAACCAAAGACCCTACAAAACTCAAACAGGTAAGTTGCTTTTAGAAATGTCTTTATGCAGTGAAAAAAAATATTAGTTTTAATATTCAAGCAAGTTGGTAGTGTTTTCTCCCACTGGACAAGCCACCAGGTGATGCTGCAGAACCACTAAGAAGTGTTCTAATCAATTTTTGTTTTAAATGTCAGCGTTTTTGACACATTTTTGTTTTAAATTTCATTTTCAGTGATTTGAGCCACTTTTGTTTTCGTGTGCAGGGGGGGGGGAGTTACAAATTTCAATTTCAGCGATTTTGAGCCTTTTTTGTTTTTAGAAATTTATCACTTACAGGCTTCTTGGTGGTTCTGCAGGGTCACCTGGCAGCTTGTCCAGTGGGAGAAAACACTACTTTAAAGGTTATAAATATATAATACAGGCAGTGGCAGCTATTTTGGAGGTCATGTAGCATTGAATTACCCAAACAGTTTGATTTTCTTCAACCAGGAATTGACACAGAAATCCTTAGTTCTCGACTTCCCCGCACAAACGCTGTGTTTTAAAAGATACAGAGTGTAAAGCTTAACATTTGTAAATAATTATATATCAGTTCTTTTTTTAACTAGTTTTTAGAGTTTTAAATATGTTTTTTTTCTCCTTTTATTTTTGTTTTCACCTTTACTCTTGGTTTAGATTAATTGTATTAAATAATTATTATTGTTTGTATTATCGCTTTCATTAGCAATCTCTAGAAAATGAACATGGTTATGAGTCGGAAGCATTGGTGCATATAGTTAAGGGATGAAAATGTGATTGAACAAATAGACACTATCATTGTTAAAAGTAATGCAGGGATATGATCAACTGCATGAGAATTGTGTGATGATCCTATTACTGATTAAAACAAATAGACACTATAAGATAAATAATACTGAGAAAATATACATATGGCTATGTAAGTGAATACAGATCATAAGATAAAGGAAATACAGAAAACCCAAAAGACTGCTTGTATTGCTTTGATGAATCAACATCTTCTTTCACAAGACAACATGAGATATTCGCGATCAGATGGTCTTAGTTATTCACAACAAGCCTTCATATTGGAAAGTCATTTTTATTCTCTGCCTTTTGTGGATCTGTTAGTAGTCTGAGCAAATTGCCACCACTTTTTTGAGTTAGAACCAAAATATAGTAAAAATTAATTAATTGTATATTTACATATATCATGTATTTAATTAATATATTAATTCATCGAAATAATACAAATAATGGAGAGATGTCAATCTCGATCACCATACATAAAACATTAAATGATTTATTATACCACATGAAAAAACTGATCAATGCTCCACAGGATATGCATTTCAAGAAGATGAGATGTTTTCAAAAATATATATTCTGTTAAGACTATTGTATAGGTTTTCACATGGCCCAATGTTTCAAATACTGTGATTGAAGCTAACATATCTTCATGTTTATTATCGTCTATATACATGGACATTTGTGATCATATTTTTGATTTACTTTTAAGCAGGGAGTTTAACATGTCTCCAAATATATTCTAGAAATTCTAATTCACAGCCTCTTTTCTCCATATCATTCTAGAAAACTTTATCTTGTTCATTCATCTAAGATCTGCTAAAATTCTAGATCTTATGTATATATGTGCATTTATGTAGATATAAATAAACATGTTAATCATAATTAATTGAGTATTTAGTTTAAAAATATATGGTAATAATATTTTCTATGAAACATAATGAGAATTTCAGCAGATTTAATCTAAATAAACTTGAGATAGAATATAATTAGACAATCAGCCAATTAAACTGCAATGGCAAATTGAGATCAAGCCATCTAGTAGTAGAATTCTTAATTGCATTTCATCCAAAAAATACTATTACTAGATGGCTTGATTTCAATCTGCAATTGAAAGCTTTAATTGTCTGATTGTCTAATTATATTCTGTCTGAAGTTTATCTAAATAATTGTACTCAAATTTCTCTTACGTTTTAAATATTTCATTTATAAAATACCTTAAAACTATAATAATATTACATATATATATATATTGTAACATTTTTCACGTTTGTATATTCTGGTAGGTCTTTTTTTTTACACACTATAAAGTGAAAGTTAATCAAGCTATGGATAAGAAAATATCTTGTTCCTATTTCCAAAAACATAGCTATATTTCCTAATTAACTGGCCTACTAATTATTATGACATACGATGCCAGCTGAATCGGCTTTATATTTATTTTGATCAGGGCACCAGGATTCATACAAGAATCTGCTGAAATCCATTGCACCGCACATCGTAAATTAAAAAGAAAATAATTTAAAGGATAGGGTTTTTTGATTTCCCATAACTTAGTTATTTTTTTTAGAGAATATTACACCCAGGGCTTAGTTAATAAATAAAAATATTGGCAAAGGTAATTTACACGTAATAGATTAAAAATAAACTAACAATAATAACGTACAATGAAAAGTTGATATTAGAATTAAATATTTTATTCTAACAAATTAAAATATTTAAAGATAAGTTGTTAAATAAAAATTGGAAGATATCTACATGCTAATCCAGATAACAACTTTTGATCAGTTAATTAACACAGTTCACATTACACTTAGATTTCTTAGGCCATGAGCAAAAGTCTCTTGAATAATAAAATTAATGTCTCTATCAGGATTATAAGTTTATTGGAGAATGGTTTGCAAATGCTTAATTTAGTCACAATCAGGAATAGTTAATCTTAGCTTACCGGTAAGTTTATCAAATTTCTGTAGATGGTTGATTACCATGAGGTAGAATGAGCTCGTGGTCAATTGGTTTTAAACTTGTTTTTTTTTTTTGGATCAGACCTAAAGGCTAGTCACGAAAGCTTTTCTGGGTTATACTCCTGGTCCAGTTTTCAGACTTCTGCACACTTTTATCTTTATGACCCTTCGGTTTATAATCTTATACATTTATTTTGCATTTTTCTGTTTCAAAGTTCTCCTTTTTATAAAGTCTTTTTGCCATCTTTAATTAGCTTCCAAAAAGGTTTTACTGATTATAATCCATGTGTGGAATTCTCATTCCTTTAGTTTCTTTTATTCTTTCCAATTTTAATTTTTATTTTTAATTACACGAAAAAAAAATATGAACAAAAAATTTAACTTTCATTGTACGTTTTAAAAAAAAAAAAAATTACACAAACTAAAAAAAAATGTAAAATACGTTACAAATGCCAATATATTTGTACCATATATAAATAAATGGTACAGTATATAAATTGCTTGATATAGGTAAAAATATATACTTATATACTTGGTGTAAAATATTCAATTTATATTTAATAAATTTGGTTATAGTGCTGTGAAAAAATCGATAAAAAAAAAAGTTAATTAAACTAAGTTAAAAAATAAAAGCTGAATAGAAACAAACAAAATAAATGTATATATTAATTAATTTTGTAGATCTAAGTTAGATTATAGTGGAAATAAATTCCTAAGATAAACGGGGAATTAGTAATTAAAATTAAGAGAATTTCATTGTACAATAATTATTGATTTATGGGCAGAAAACAAAACTTTAAGTCTAATAATAGTTAAATTGTAAAACAGAACTAATTAAAGTAAAAGTCAAGAACCCTTCACCACCAGATTATGTGGGGGGAAATAAGCTAATTACTCCAGAAAATAAAATAAAGTAAAAAAGAAGATAAGACAACAAAAGAAGAGGGAGTATAAAAAGCTATAAAAGAAAGGACTGAGTCCTCTTTTGTGGCTGTGCTGTTCTGATTCCATGTGTAAGTAGCAGTGAAGATCATCATCTGTGGACTACATTCCCAGAATCTCGGCTCCTGTAGGTAACCAAGCCGATTACGATTTTTAGCAGAACGTCTCTATTATTATTTTATGAAGCACCTCGAGGCTCACTGAGGGTTTTGTGTTTAAAAGGGATAGACTTTATTGTGAAGGTAAAGTACCTTGTTCATTTACCTAGACTGTTTGAACATTTTTATTCAATTCTTTGTTTTGGCTGATTAGTTATGCTGGCATAAGTGCAGACCTATATGACCATAGAAGATTTAATTAGTTAACTGTTTTAATTGCTGATAAATTGTCTTAATACTACTATATGGGTTGTCGTCTGTTAACGTCAATTGTATATTCATGCTTGCTGGCCACCCAGTCATAATCGGGGACACTGCACTTGGAACTGTGTTGACCAATATGATGTCCAAAAGTTAAATTCATAATATAGGAAAATTAAAAGTATATTTGACAGAGAAATACTGAATCATTTTTAATGCTCTAGTCAGTTTCTTTGTCACATTTTTCTATGTCAATTCTATTAACAAAAAGTCTGAAAGCAGCATAATGTCATTCTTTTATGTCTGTTTAATTTCACTACTATGTATACTCAGTGGCTGGATGCAATTAATTTTTAATAGCTCAGTAGAGCCACTTCCTGAGAGGTTTGTAGCTCAGAGAACTGATTATTAAAATGATATTTGTAATTGTATTTATTAGTTATTTCACAAAACTATCATTATAAGTTGTTTGTATAGCAATCACAAAGTATTGCTAACTACCAGTACCTTGCGCACAAACACAGTCTTCTATTTTAAAAATATCCCATTAATTTCAGTATATATAGAACAAGCCATACACAAACTTCTTTATAAATCTTGAATTATTATATGAACTATTATAGTACAAAAATGTACTCCAATGTATTAGATCATATTATCAAAGAATTATAAAAGAAAAAAATTATATTAATGAAATGAAATCTGTAATGAATAGGGTGTTAATTAAAAAAAGAAGAGGATAGTAAGTTGATTTAGTTAAATAATTATAAATAATATTTTAATTTGCGAAGCGCAGATAGTTGAAAGTGAAATAAATTGAGAGACTGGAAATCTCTTTGCGCTCATTATAATGCTTATCTGGTAGCCAATCAGATGTTATGATGGCTGTTCGAATGATAATCAAACCATAAACATACAACAAAGAATTTACATTTTCAAATCTAAATACTTGACTGGCTTAGATACATAGAAAGAAACATAGAGAAAAGGGTGACTGCCCTTTTCTCATAAATTCTTTGTCATGTGTTGACGGTTTGATCGTCATTCGCCAGCCATCATAACATCTGATTGGCTGTCAGACAAGCATTATAATGAGCGCAAAGAGATTTCCAGTCTCTCAATTTATTATAGGGGATTATTTTAAGAAAGGTATTTAAGAAACGAATGCAATGAAAAGTTATGATTGTTTGCTAGAAGAGTTTTAAGGTAAGAGGTATTTATACTTGTTATGTGTATTATGGAATATTTGTATCTATTGTTTTTTATGTATTTTTTAGGTATTCCTTGATAAAAGCTATAAAAGAATATAGTCGAAATGTTGGAGTATATTTTTGTATATTATAATAGTTCATATGTTAAATCTAGATTTATAAAGAATTTTATAGGTGGTTTGTTTTATATATATTACAATTATTCTAGCATTCACACAATACAAGTGAATGCTAAAACTGACACTTTATGATAGTTGGAAATTGCTGTACGAACAAACTTTTATATTCATTATGTAGCAATAAATTAATGCCTGTTATCAATAAAATAATGCAAATTTAGTTTTTGATTATGCATCAGTAATATAAATTTTTTCAATAAAAGTTTACAATATGATAATGTCCACATGTGGTATCCCCACACGTGAGATGGCTCTTTATTGACAGCAGACCTAGATTTAACTGGTAGTCATCAAACACCAGCTAATTGGCCCAAATGAATTTTATCTTGTTTACTGTTTTACACTTATATGTTTAGCAGCCCTTACAATCAAATTTCTATAAACTTTTGTGGCAATAGTTCTCATTATTTGTATTATCAAAAATAGAAAGAAAATTAATCCATTTTAGAAATTGGGGGGGGGGGTATGTATTTCAGTTATTTTTTTCTACATTTGTTGTACTTGAGTTATTTTTGAGCGATGTATTTTCTATTTTACTTGTTTTGGCCGATTTCTGTTTTTGTATTTTATTTATTTTGAGCAATTTCTTTGATAGAAATTTATCGCTTGTATGTGATGTGATGTGATGTATTATGGCTTCTCCTTAAACGAAGTCAAGAATATCTCAGCAATTAAGCCCAGATAAACCTGTTAGCCACTTTCTTTTACATTCCCCACTCTAAATTTACCCATAATCTGCTCTATCCCATTTCCACAACATAATTTTTGTCAACTCTATAACCTTTATATCTAAATCCCCCTTATCTTTTCCCAAACCTAGCATAAAAACCAATAATTCACTTTCTGTATAATCACTCTTTTCATATTTATTTTTCCACAACTTCATTATATGTACCCTTTCTGTTTTCAAACATTTACATTCAATTAACAAATGCCTAATATTTTCAATTCCTTCCTTACATAATTTACAAAATAAATCACGCATATTTTTCCATTTACATGTATATTCTTTTGTAGCTAAAGATCCCGTACGAGCCTTAAACAATAAACTACTTTCCTTACTATTATCATATATTAACTCACACCTAATATTCTGTTTATTTCTATATATATTTAAACTCTTTTTACTCTCCATACTATTTCTCCATCTCTCTAACTCCCTAGTCTTTATTAATAAATCTATTCTTTTATCCCATTCCTTACTACTATAACACTCAATAATCATCTTTTGTACAAATATACTGATATAAATTCTTTATCCAAATCTTTTGCATAGCGCATTACCTTTCTCACCCATCTTGTTACCTGCCCTTTACTCATAACCCAATTAAATACTATTTTAGCTATTCTTTTATTATCCATAAACTGCAATCTACCAAACATTTTCATTTTACTTTTTGCATCTCTCATATGAAAACTTGACCATCCCATTTCTCCTTGAATTGCCTCCCTTGCTGTCCATATTTCTGCATCCAATGCATGTCTTCCTACTTCCCTTTGAGCTTTTTCTAAATAATCTAATATCTTTTTACTAACATATAATGCATCATTACCATATGTTAACCCTGCTACTGCAACTCCTTTCCATATAATTCTAGCTACATCATATTTATTATATGAAAATACTGTTAATTTCTTTATCAATCCCTTTCTTTTCTTTGCTTCATTTATCAATTTTTCTCCCATTCATCCAAATAATTTTTCTGATTACTTAAAATAATTCCCAAATAACTATATCTATTCACCACACTTAACTTAATATCTCCCAATAAAAATTCTACATCTTCTCTTTCCTCAGTATTAACCATCATTATATTTGATTTTTCTTCACTAAATTTAATCCCCATCTCTTTACCCACCCTTGCACATGTCCTCAACATAACTTCCATATCTTCTCTTCTTTCTGCACACAAAAATATATCATCTGCAAAAAAAAAGACCTGACAAAATATATACTCCCTTACTACCTATTAACGGTATCTCTATCCCTCTTCCTAATATTTCTATTGCTCTTTCCATTTTACTCAAATACAACACAAACAAAATAGGTGACATAGGGCATCCTTGCCTTAGTCCCACACCATTTTTAACTTTAATTGATTCAATATTCTCTAATTGATATATATAATAATTATTTTCATATAATTTCTTAATAATATCTATTAAAGCTTCATCCATTCCCAAATTTGCTAAACTTATCCATAATCTATTTCTATTTACTCTATCATATGCCTTCTCTATATCTATAAAACTCATATATAACTGTTTATCTGAATTTCTACTCATATCCATAAGTTGTGTAACTACAAATAAACTATCTCCTATACGCCTATCTAATCTAAAACCTCCTTGCATTTCACCCACTACATTATTCCCTTCCATCCATTTTACAACTTTACTAGCCACCATATACGAGAAAACTTTATATAAAACTGATGTTACCGCTATCGGTCTATAATTATTCAACTTTCTATGATCCTTACCCTTTCCTTTAAATAATAACCTTACTCTTGTATTACTCCAACTACTTGGGAAAACTCTATTCTGTGCCATTTTATTAAAACAGGATAATAACTTTACTTTTGCCCTATATCCTAAATTCATTACCATCTCTGCTGCCCATCCATCTAAACCTCTTGCCTTCCCCACTTTTCAATTTCTTCTCTACCTCATTTAGTTCATTTTCTGAAAAACTAATATTCCCATTACTATATTCTTTCATATTTTCTAATATTCTATCATTCACATCTAACATCTTTTCTATATTCATTACATAACTATTTAAGATTCTCTCTAAATCTTCTCTAGAACTACACTGAGTTCCCTCATCATCTAGTAATACTAACTCTCTCTCCCCTACATTTCTCCTTTTAATATAATTCCAAAATTTTTTACTTCCATCTCTTCCACTTTTATTAATATCCTCCAACAATTTACTATTCAATTTCATTCTCTCTCTATAAATATCTATTTTAGCCAACTTCTTCTTTTCTAAGTACTTTTCCCATTTAGCATTAATATCTTTTTCACTTTCCTTATTCTTAATAGCACACTTATATTCTCTACATGCTTCTTTCCTTTCTTTTACACTTTTACTAATTTTAATTTTTTTATTAATTTTATTCTTTTCAATATTCAAACCTAAAACCCTATTTGCAACTTTTTCTTCTTCCTTACACCAATCCTTATACTCATTCCCAACCCACTCTTCCATTATTTCTTCAACTTGTATTTTATACTCTTCCAACTTATTCTTATCACTTACTCTCCATCCACATCTTTCACTATTATTTCTACTTTTATTTCTATTCTCCATCACATTACTAACCATTTCAATTACAATGAAATTATGATCACTAGTGCATACTTTTTCTTCATTATCAAATACCTTAATTTTCCGTATTTTATTTATTCCCTCTTTCTCTACCAATACATAATCTATTGTGTGAAATATATTATTTCTGGACCATGTGTATTGTCCCTCATAAATATTTAATAAATTTCCAATACTCAAATTCACTTTCTGACAAAAATTCTTCAAAAGCTGTCCATTTTTATTATCTACATCATCAATTTCTTCAATATGTCCATTCATATCCCCTATAACCATTATTCTCTTCCCCTTTTCTTTAAAACTTTGTATATCCTTAACTAAACATTCGTATATGTTACTATTCCACTCCAATATAATTTGACTATCTCCAGTAGCTATATAAACTATAGCCACCATCCATTCTTGTCTACCCAACCTTATTTCAAACCACAAGTGTTCTTGACATTTAACAATATTTAAATATTTTTTTGATATAACACCTATACCACCACCCCTTTTTTCTTTTTCTTTTCTATTTATACCCTGCCATACCAACTGTTCCAAAATAGGTTCTTCTTCTTCTCTTAAATGTGTTTCCACTACTGCTAATACCTCAAGCTCTTCATTTTCAATTGTTTTATTTAATTCCATCCACTTTTCTTGATAGTACTGCAGTGTCACCTGGTGGTACGATACAGCATGTCAAGCAGTACCTTTTATTTTAAATGGGAGGAAAATGTCATTTTTTTTTAAATAAAAAGATTGTAATTGTTTTTATCCAAAAACCTTAAAAAGGGGAAACTCTACACAACTCTTCTTCTTGTAAATGAAATCTTAGCAACAGAATTATGTGATGTGCAGATACAAGCTTTATTTGCCAATCTCTTAATAGATTATTTCTAATTGGATTGTATTTCCAAATGTGTTGGCATTTAATCAGGTTGCACTAAATGGCGATATAAACTATTGCCTCTAACAAGTCATTACTGAAGTAATTTATAAGTTTATGGCAAGAATAGAAAATTTAGGGGAAATGGAGGTTTTTCAGAAATGGGGTTTAAAAAAACAATAACTTAAGAATGGGTACCTGTTTATATTCTGCACCATCAAAAAGCATTATTTTGCAATCATGTCAGAAAATTAACAGATTTATTTGTGTATCTAGATGTCTGTAAAGTCTTCATTTTTTCTGTTACTAGTACTTTCTTGATGCATTTTTCATAGCTATGGCATCTTTTTTAAGACAACTTCAGGAAAGCAGAAGCCAAATCATATTTTTACTTGTTTCTGCATATTGGCCTTAAACATTATATTATCTCTGTGCATTGGTTACATGGGTAGGGTGACAGGCTTCATGTAGTCCATTCTACAAGCAGCACGACTTAGTTTTAGATTAGTGGGTCCTAGCAATGATTAATTGCAAATATGTATTTTTTGGAGATACTACATTATTATTTAAAAGATTATTTATTTGATAATATTTTATTTATTATCATTAAGCTTATTTTTATTTATGAGTCTTTTTTTTTTTAAAAAAAAAGGTAAAAGATGAACTAGAAATGGCAAAAAAAAACTATGAGGCTTTAAATGCTCAACTCCTAGATGAACTGCCTAAATTTAGTAAAGTTGCTTTAGAAGTATTTCACAGTTGTATGGCAGAATTTATCCAAGGACAGAAATCCCTATTAGGAAACATTCTCGTTCAAATTGATCCTTTAATTAAGGTAAGAATAAATTGTATTACATGTGCAGTTTGTGTATATATATATATGGATGTGTGATGGATGGATGGATAAACCAAATAAAAACTTCTGTTCAGATTTAAATGCTTCATAGTGCAAGTTAAGAAAAGTTTGAAAATGAAATTCTTATTTGAAGTGCGAAATTAGAATAGCCTAAAATGGAATTCTTATAGTCCTAATATAGTTTGAATCACTGAATATCACATGATTATCATTTCTTATGCTTGCTCATAATTGTTATTAAACAGACAAAACTCTCCATACAGTAGGGCCATTCAGTGCAAGTCATAGTAGTAACCAATGCATGCTATAAGGTTTGTGCTTAAAATCTCTATCTAGTGTCTACTCATCCAATATCCCCAGGCTAGTCAGTGAGGAACCTTGGATCTGAGAGCACTGCACCTATAATGATTCCAATTCAAGCTCATTTGCTTGTGTAGTCATGTAGATCTGAATACAGTTCAGTATCCATATATTTTGGTGTCTTTGGTTTTTCAAAAACCACAGTCACCTGTATCTTATATGCAGGATTGGTATATAACCAACAAAACATCATGTGATCACCATAGGAAATGGTGGTTATGTGATGTTTCATATGGCATCATTCTATAAAATTTTCATCTTTTGGCATCACAACATTATAAAGGATTGATTATACTTATAAGTTAAACTTTGAGATGTAGTTAAATGGAAGGTAAAGGTCAAAGTGTGAGGTTCATTTTTCATATATATATATAACCAAATTTTGAATAAAGTTTGCAAATAGCTAATGTATTGAAAGAGTTTTTTGAAAAATGAATTTACCATGTGAAATTTTAAAAAGCTTACAGTCTGAATTTATTTTAAAAAAAACATAAGAAAATGTTTAATGCATAAATTTAAACCCATCATAAAAACATAGTAAAATTGAAATAATCATTACAGAAATACATAGAAACATTTTTTTCATTGTGGTATTGGAATCAAAGCTTTGATGCTTTGCTATTTTTTAACTGCTCCTGCTTTCCATATACAAAAATGAAAACAAATATAAATTCACTGCTTTTAAAAGGAATCATTCAATGCAAAATTGTATTAATATTCTTTGGCTTTTGCTCATATCATTGTCATGATTTAATATTATGTGGTGATTCCTATTAGGGCAAAAGCACCACTCTGTAATGTCACATATACAGAGCATTAAAGATTTATACTTACATTATTTTGCAGAGATTGAGCATTACAGAGAAAAAGATTTCAACCTTGAACTGGTTTTTCCTTTCACTTTGATATTTGACTAACTTTTTAAGTTTTAATCTATTAATAAGAACAACAATGAAGGATACAGTGGTTCCTTGAAATTTGATACAGGACTTTTCTTCCAGTAGTGAGCTTCCAGAGAGGTAATTTAAGAACAGTAACAAACTCCATAGAATAGTGCCACCAAGTACAAGCCAGAGTAATCATTGGATGCAAGATTTGTGCATAAAATTGCTATGTACTGCCTACTCATCCATTATCCCCAGACTATTTTTTAGCTTGTGGCTTTCATCAGTGAGGAGCCTTGGATCTGAGAGAACTCTCTAGCAGCCACCTTTTACCTATTTAATTAACTACAAATCTGTGAGTCCAAGAGGAAAACACAAAAATGTTTTCAATCCAGTTCCAAAATATATGGAAACTGAACAGGATTCAGATCTATGTGATTATATGGTGAATGAGCTTGGATTGAAAACATTTTTGTGTTTTAATCTTGGGCTTACAAATTTATAGTTAACCAAATAGCTAAAAAGTGGTTGATGGAGAATTGCATTAGTTCCTAAAATCTAGATACAGTACTTTCAGATCCAAGTTTTTTCTCTGATGAAAGCTACAAGCTGGAAAATAGTTTGGAGATATTGGATGAATAGACACTGGATAGAGATTTTATGCACAGACCTTCTTGCATCCATTGATTACTAAGGCTTGCACTGGGTTGCACTACTGTATGGAAAGTTTGCTACTGATTTTAACAACTTGTGCAAGCTTAGGAAATGGTGATCATGTAAGATGAGATTTCCTCCAGAAATTGAAATAGGTAAGCGGAGGATAGCTTATCGGACAACTAGTAAAATTTATTCACTTGTGTAACAATTCTTTTTTTCTTGGTTGGGGATTTTTGTCCAGGTAGCTGAGTATTATTCCAGTGAATATTTCAGATGTTTACCCAATTATAATTAATTAAGCTAATCATTCTATTCCATTGGCTAGTTGATTAGCAAATGGATATCTAGTTGCAGCTAGCTGGTAGTAAAAGAAACATTGGACAGATGATCATATGAATGTTGCATTGGTGGTTATAAAAAAAGATTTGGTTATAAATGTTAACATTAGAAATAATAATTTACTCTGTATGTTCTACTCTATTATTAATAAAAAATAATTGGGGATTAATTTGTCAGGTGGTCATGTAATGTTCGAATACCAGACATGCTAGGTTAAGAAAAGATCTTAGGGTACACAAGTTCGTGATATGATTAATAGGAATATGGAAGGTGCTTATGTTAATAGGTGGGATGAGGTATCTCAGATGTATGCTTTTTCAACCTAATTCATTTTGCTGTCTGGGGAGTGGAGTAAAGACAAATAGAAGCTATAATACTCTATTCTTATAAAAATGGTATTGGAAATTTTTACTTTTGATAATTTGTATAGAGTTGAAGCAGACTGTAATTTAAACAACTTTTCTTTAGTGTTTTGATACATTAATCACTCTATGCTAATCTATGGAGATCTCCCTTATCGAAGAAGGCCAGAAATGAGAAACTACTCAATGGATTTGGATTCAACAGTATCTCTTGATTTTTCGAGATCATGATCATCTTTCTGGAGAAGAACGGTTTATTTCTTCATATTTAAAAAAGTCATGTAATATTTTGTATGAAACTGCTAAACATCACATGATCACTATTTCTTATGCTTGCTCATAACTGTTATTAAAACAGGCAGAACTCTCCATACAGTAGTGCCATTCAGTGCAAGCCGGAGTAATCAATGGATGCCAGAAGGCTTGTGCAGTGCTCTCAGATCCAAGGCTCCTCACTGATGAAGGCCAAAAGCCAGAAACTAATCTGGGGATATTGGATGAGTAGGCACTAGATAGGGATTTTATGCACCTTGCTTTTTGACATCCATTGATTACTCTGGCTTGCACTGAGTAGCACTACTGTATGAAGAGTTTTGCCTGATTTAATATTTTGTATGGTTAACAAAATGTGATTAATCTTATGTAGAAATTGGGGGAGGGGGTACACTTATGAATCCTGAATCTGTGGTTTCATATATCTTATTTATTGTTGTTCATATCTTTTTTATGTTAATCTTTCTTATAATAATTATGATAAATAAATTGTTATAATTATTATAGAAATATTAATCTGGTGGTCAAAGCATTCAAAGCATTTTTTAAATTTCCTCTCCTACCTCAAATTATTTTTAATTACTTTGATCATGAATAATATTTTGAACATGGATAGCTTACCATTAATCTAATTTCTGGTTTCAACACTTGCATGGATTAGTGAATTTTTTGGATTTTAATAATATGTCCATCTCCCTCTCACTATAAAATCAAACTTTGCTGAAAATATAAACATTACATTTACTGTATCGATCGAAATTGTATGTTAACTCAACACAATTCACAACCTGGGTAGAAGTACCTCGAATCCAACCATATGCAAGATCAAAAATAAACATTACTTATGGATTCTGCCCTGTTTACCCACTCTCTAAATCTGCAAACTAATTAACAACATTTTCGAGGCAAGCAATTAATTTTTTCCACACTCCAACCCACTACCATCAACGGTAGAGCATGAGCCTCAACTAATTCGTATGTCTAACTCTAATTATTAACTTTAATTAGACTATCTATTTATTTAAATATAAAATGGTATGTGTGTGACCTTGAGTCATCAGATAGCAGCACAATAATTAATTAGAAAATACTAATTTTAGAATGAAGGAATAGAGACGAACCACAGGTAGCTTAAATTCACATATATATTTAATAAAACATTTTTATAATTTATCTAATGTCTCTGATTTGATTTCATAAAATTATTTAATACAAATTTCTATTCTGTCATTTATTATGCCTCTAGCAAGAGAGCGGTATATTTTATATGCCAATATAACAAATGTCACGATTAGCGATTTATGGAAGATGCCCGCCCAAGTCTGAGATATCGGAATGGATATTTTAAAGAGCTATTTTAAACATAATTTTCTTATGATTGAATTTATTTTAAGAGAGAAATGATTAACTCAAACTATAGCAATTGGTGTCGGAGAGAGTGACACATTTAAAATATAAATGGATCGCGATATTCGCAAATAAATATTTCAAGATTTAAAATACATAAATTAATCAGATCGTGGTCAATCCACCATAATGTGCTCAGACAAAGGAAAGTGAACAAATCCCAGCATTCGATATTACATTACCAGCATAGACTCAATTCACCTGCCCCCATTCCCATGATGCCAAGAAATAAAGAAAGAATGGTCTGCACCATTGGCAAACCTAAAATATTTCAGGTGAAAGAATGAGAATTGCCAAGGCTAGCTAAGCTCTGCTTACCCTGGGTCTTCCCATTTTAGCTTTCATATCCTGATAAGAAAATTTATGGCCAGTGAAATTATCACGTGGTCTAGTTATGATCTAGCAGTCACACAGAACAAAAGACAAGTAATTAAGCAAAATACCAGCAAGGCAAAATACGAGTACTGGAGAATATATTTTAGCATTTAAATATATAATTGTGCTGAGCTATAAAGATTACATAAATGCATATGGATTGACCAAAATCAGACAAACAATAATAAAATAAGCATTAATTATTATTACGAATATTTGCAATTAGCAAACCTTCTCTCCCTTCAACACAAAATCCTACTAACATTTCAAATAACATTCTATTACTCTTATTATTTAACAAGAATATAATTTTATAACTCCTCCCCTTCACTTTTTAAAAATGAAATAATTTAACTAAATGAACTCTCATGCTTGAATCTCACGTCTCCCCACAACTAAACCGTGTACATATAAATATAAAAAAGACACATAATATAAAATGGTTTCATCTCAACAAAACAAAGGTTGCTCCAAAATCTTCAGAGCTAGGGAATTATTTATTTTTATTTACCGACAAACATTGGTCGGGAAATAGGCAGCAAAATATTTATTTAAGTAAAGCTTTTGTCGAGATGGAACAAAAATTGGCATATATTCATTTTATTTTAAGTAATTAATAATAATATTTTCTAAACCGCAATTAGAAGGAAGTTTAGCATTAAGAAGAGGCATAATTTTAAAACAGATAGAAAGAGAGCAAAGACATTAGATTTTAAGTAATAGCAAGTATATTTTTATAGAATATTAAATTAAATATTTTAAATTACATTATGGGGATTACACTTTAGAAGACATTACAATTAGCAGGAGTTACATTATTGGGTCACTGGAGTTTAGAAGAATAAATTAGGTGGTTAGAAATAACAAATTGGAAACATATTACCTAATTTATTATGAGTCCAAGTGGAAGTTGGAATCCCACGATGAAAACTGAATTTCCACACAGGCATAGCTAGCTATGAATTGAATAAAAGAGTTCAACAGTTCATTTTTATGAGGTTTCTCCGACTTATGGTATTTTGATGATCATATTTAGGACACGGGAGACGGGCAAGGTTGACGCCATCTAATCTGCTATCATACTTCGGAACATTTTTATCATTATTTTAAAAATTTGACTGGCGTAGATTTGCCAGGCAATTGCTGACAAAAACTGGGACTGGCTGGCTTCTATTGTTCTCTTTGGCTATTTATACCTTTTTCAACTATTTTTGGGAAATTCCCTTTTTCATATGCTCCAGGCTAAGTGGCAATGTTGGAATACCTAAAGTATATTGGTATTGTATTCTTGAGATCAACTTTCCGATAAACCCAATGATTTAATTGTTTCAAATCTATTTTTAATTAAATGTAGATTTGCAGAATTTATATTTCAAATTATCTTTTCTATTTTAATTTTACTTTAATTAGAAAATCCATTACCATTTTGTTAATGGATTTTCTTTTGTTTGACGCTACGGAATGTTAGTAAGGTTTATCGTGAAAGCAAATCTCCAGAATAAAATACTTAAAAAAAAAATATCATATTAAAAATTTATATATTGATTTTTATAAAAGTTTCCGTCTGTAATTCTATATATATGTATTTGCGTATATATATCTATCTGGGCCCCTCTAATATTTATAGTAAAACATTTTAATAGAAAATTAATTCTTTAGTAACTTATTTACTGGCCTAAAATTTAAATGTAGATAAAATGGCAGATGGAAAGTTTTACAAACATCGTAACAAGCATGGATCAGGTTTGATCCTTGTCTAGTAATCTGCTTCATTGCTATCTATAGTCTTTTATAGCGAACTGGTTTTTATATACTGTCTAAATATATTTTTCACTTTAAAATATAGAATATACATATATTTATGTGATAAAGTTTTTATATAGCAATAATTAAAGCAATAAATTAAAACAATGCTTTGTAAATCTATTCAGGTAATAGATGTTTTTGAATTATGGATTTTTTGATTAATGATAATCTTCTTGCGTAGACATAAAATCAATCAAATATCACCAGACTCAAGCTTACAACATTACTGTTGGTCATCATTTCTTCTTTCACTATTGTTACATCTCTTAATGTAAGCTTTAGTAACTAGTAGATTCCTGATGATAATCCTTATTAAATTCCTGTTCAGCATAGTCCTATCCAATATACCCAGAGAAGTAAATGATGGTTGCTAGAAGGAAGGCACATTAGATCTTAAAGTTCCAGGTACACTGTTCCACAATCCAAAGCCCTAATTGATGAAAGAAT
Organism: Epiperipatus broadwayi; assembly: GCA_028023455.1. NCBI lineage: Eukaryota > Metazoa > Onychophora > Udeonychophora > Euonychophora > Peripatidae > Epiperipatus > Epiperipatus broadwayi. The sequence goes on from JAQFVV010012706.1 coordinate 962,537, forward strand.
AAGCTTGAAACTAATCTGGGGATATTGACAAGAATAGCACTGGATAGGGATTTATAAATCAAATGGTATAGCAATGGTGAAAGAAAAAATGTATACATATAGAATGTATGTAGAAATGCTTGTGAATGAAAATTTTTTATGTATACTTGCTTTAATTAATTGAATACTATATTTGTATTTGTCGTTCTTTCTGTTGTTGAGCAAGAGTAAATAGGTCATCTGTATATATATAAAATGTGCACGGGTATATACTTGTGTGAAATACTTATATTCTTGTGTTTCTTATTTAAAATACTATTTTTAATGTATAACTCCTATTGTCATGGAAATGTGAATAATCTATCTATATATATTCACTGTGCATGGATAAATATTTGTGTGAAATACTTATATATATATATAATAGTAAGAAAACCAAGATATATATATATATCACATTACTTAATTAGCTTCTATTTACAAATATAATATAATGAACATGCTAATAGCTGTAATGAATCTTTTTGATAAAAACTGCAAGAGAAAGCATTTAAAATATCTATCTAGAATTATCCCTATCCCCAAACTGGTTTCAAGCTAATGACATTCATCAGTGATGCACTAGAATGTACACACACTAGATCGAAAATACAAACTCAAGCTTTAATTAGCACACTCATTATATTACATTTGTAAATACAAGCTTATTAAGTCACATGTTTGACTTAGTTTCCTTATTATTATAGTTTGGCTTTTAAGGCTTTGGTGATATTATATTGCTAAGGCTATTAATATATGGTGTATCTGAATTTAGTTCAGTCCCATATGACTATTTAAGTTAGATTGCTGGATTTGAAGAGATATAGATGTCTGAAAATTACTTAATAGTTAAGTATTCGATAAATACTGGGCTCGAGTTTGCATTTTACATCTAGTGTCTGAATGTCCTAGTGCCTCACTGATGAGAGTCATTAGCTCAAAACTGGTTTGGGGATAGGGATAATTCTATACAAGAGATTTAAATGCTTTCTCTTGGGGCATTTATTGAAAAGTTTTAGAACTATTAGCATGTTCATTATATTACATTATATATATATATGCATTCTTTATTTATTTAAGTACTTTATTTACAATTATAGCTTCCTTTATTATCAAGCAAGGGTGGACCTATGGATAATTTTATTGTCAAAAATAATTTGGTGGTAGATAAGTTAAGTGAATTATCATTTGTTCCTCGAAGCTTTAATCCTAATAAAATTGACAAAATGGATAAGGAAAAAGTGGATAGAAAACCGAAGCGGTTGTCAGTACAATTTACTCCTGCAAGCCAAACTATCAGAGTAACACCAACTGTGGTAAGTTTATTGTCAAATAATTTATTTTATATAATACATATCAGGATCACAATTTTCATTAAAAAACAATAGAATATTTTAGGTAGGATTGGATAAACATGTGAAAGGTTTTATGCATGTAATTCAGTTTCAAAAAATTTAGATCTATTAAATAAAACATGTCTTCCATTTCAAGGTTTTAGTTTATTGTAAATTGAAAAATAGCAGTTATGCAATGAATTATTTGAGTCTAAAAATTATTCATAATATTAAAACATAGCTTCGTTTTTTATTTTTGCAAAGTGATTTTTTTCATTACATCATAAAAGAAAGTAAACTTTGATAAACTTCTTACATGTAAAAATTTTCAATTTTAGCAGTTTTATTATGAAAAAGTGCATTATATAATAATAAGCTTTACATACATATAAATATCGAAAATATAATAAAATTTCCACATATTTATCTAAATAAATTTCCACAATGATGTAAATAGGTGAACAACAAATTGAAACTGGCAATTGCAAACTGAAATATTATCTAGAATTTCGATTTGACTTTATTAATTCCATCTTCAGTTCAAAGGTGAATCAGATAAAAATACTATTACTAAATGGTGTGATTTCAATTTGCAATTTCCACTTTTAAGTTGCTGATTATGTAAAATATCTTAATTGAAGGTTTTTTAAATAAATAAACAGAAATTCTTGTAATACTTTTAAAGTTTTGTTCAGTCTTATATAGCTATTTAAATTAGATAGCTGGATTTGAAGACATATACATGCGCGAACATTTCAGATTTTCTACTTAATCATTAAGTATTCGATAATGCTGGGCTTGGATTAGATCTAGTGTCTGAATATCCTAATGCCTCTCTCATGAAAGTCATTAACTTGAAAAACTGGTTTAGGGATAGGGATAATTCTAGGTAGAGATTTTAAATGCTTTCTCTTGTGGTGTTTATCGAAAAAGCTTGTTTAGAGTTATTAGCACGCTCATTATATTACATTATTAAAATTTACATCTATATAAAGTCAAGAAATCTAATTATTATATATATGTGTAAGGTTGGTCAATCAGTTCCAAATACTGTGACATATAATCAAAGAAATAAATTAATTTGAATGTGTTGTAATGTGTAGTAGTGGTCGTAATGGTATCTTTAAATAAATGTATTATGTAGTGATATAATTTTAGTCATTCATTGTAAAAAATTTAAGGTGTTAACTTATCTGGATCAAAAGTTATGACCTGAAATATTATTGTATGTTTTGTGTCATAACCTACCATGGAACAACATGTTTAAAATTGGTCAAAACTGCGATTGTTTGAAATGATTCAAACTGTATGCGAGAAGTCATGAGTGACAAAATATTTCCAAAGATCTTACAATGCCAAAGTAAGCATTGAAGTTGATCAAGACAGATACAAAATATTCAATTTTTATGTATACAAAATATTCAATTTTATGCTTAATTCATGGTCAAAACCTTAAAATTTTTATGGTGAATAACTAAATGATGTTACTACATTACCCATGCATGATTCAAAGATAGAACTTAAGGAAATTTGGAAAGAAAGCCAGCCAGTTACCTTCTCACAGGAACACACTATGTAAGTATGTACAATAGCAATTTATATTCATAACAGAATGGAGTCTCGACTATCATCTTTAAACAGAATTTACTATTAAATGAATTAGATCTTTTTTTCTTTCATAATCTCACATTTTATTATAATTATACAGGATGTGAACCAAAAACTATATTGCATAATAATACTTCGTTTATGTAATTAAATATTTGTAAACATTTCAAAAAAGAAATTGGAAAACAATAATGTAATTGCAGACAGAAATCTATTCTACAATTTTTTATATAATTTACATGAAAAGTAAGCCTTTATTACTGTGATATATTAGCATGGCATTTTTGAATGGTAATTAAAAACCATTACTATTGAAAATATTTTTATAAAATATATATGAAAGAAATACATAGATTATTTGAATTAGCATATCTAATTGTGTTTACAATAAGAAAATATTTTTATAAATCATATTTTAAACAAATATATAGATTATTTGAACCAACATATCTGAACGTATTTACAATAATAAATGCTTTATAATTAGCAATTTTATGATTAATGAAGTTAATAACTTCTTTAAAAAATTAGAAAAAAAATATCAAGTTACTTTTTTGCTATTTGGATGCAAAAAACAATAGGGGAAATATTTTTATCATACTCTTCTGGCAAAGAACAGCAAAAAAAATATAATTTTTTTTTTAAAAAATAAAACAAGGAAGTAGAAATTATTAATAATTTTATTGGCCATTAATTAAACTGGAAATTATCCAGTTAATGAATAATTTTTCTGTAATGTTATTTTCACTTCCCTATATTGCGTGAGCGGTATAGTAAAAATTATACTACAGAAATATTATTCATTAAGTGGATAATTTCTGGTCTAATAAATGACTAATAAAAATTATTAATATACTTTCAATATGTGGTTTGTATCAAAGTTGTGAGGTCATTATGTCTGAAACTTATCAATTAAACTGTTATAATTAGTTCTATATATACTGATCAATGATATGTGTAAGAGATTGTGATCTGGGCCAACTGATGAGTGCTGGTTCAGCAAGAAATGTGCATCTTGAAGATCATACATCTTTTTCGCATATCTTTGGTCATATGTTTATGATTACACTTCCTCCCCCCACAAGGAGTTAAAAGTGGATAGCAGTCCCTGCCTTGCATAAGAGTGGTGTGGTGAAAATTACACTGCAGAAATATTATTTATTAAATAAAAAATTAGTTTGCAGTTCAGTCTAATTAAAAATAAGTTTCCACTAAAAAAAGGATTTTTTTTAATAAAAAGTATTTTTAATTTGATTTATTTTCTATACTTTCTGTATATGTTTATTATATTATTAAGATAAAGCTCAATGGAAAGTATTTAATGTTTTTCTTTAAATCTGTTCCATATTTTTATCACATAAAAATATTGTAAATTATCCAAAGAATTTCTAGTTTTGTGCAAAACACTGTATAGTGTCAAAATAATTATTAGTTTGTCTCTAAGCTTTGATGTGGGTAGTTAGTTATTAATTTGTTTATACCTTTGAGTGTAACTTGAGTAACCTAACTTTGTTTCATATAAATGTATATATATATATATATATTGCACCCTCACTTCCAGGAAATATGTAATAATAATAAATTCATCTAGCTCAGACAAATAACTATGTTCATCTAAAATATATCTAATAAATAATAACTATTCTTTAATACTATCTATTATTAATTAGTTCAAATTAATAAATAATAATATGGTTCTATTTCTTAAATTAAATAAATAAATATCTAATAAAAATCATGAGACTATGAAGTGAGTTTACAAGTGGAAAAATGAATACATTAAGCTAATATCCCACAGGATATTACCTCATTGGCATAAGAATACTATCCTTACTCTTATTACTTAAATAATAAATCTATAGTACTCCTACGTCTTTAATCAAAATTAATTAAGTAAATGACTCTTGATAAATTAATCTGAATATCTCTATCAAAATGATTTAGCTCAAGTTATCTCAGGTTTTTTTAAAATAATTCTAAATAATTATAACTTCTGTAATTAAGTATGATAAGGGATTTAATATCATTCCCAACTACATCTAACTAATACCAATACTAATAAAATAATAATATTAATTTTCAATCTATAATTTAATCTTATATCTTTTCTACTTGTAATATTACTTATGTATATCACATAATAATAATGTAATGTAATCTTCTATTATCCATATGGCATCTTAAACAAACATATATGGTATGATATTATAATCTGAGAATATGTGGCAATCATTAATAATATAATTCTGTGTAAATCTTTTGTGGTTATTCTATGATCATCATAATGATATAATAAATGAAATTTCTTAAATAAAATCATATCAATAAAACATTATAACTCTTAAACAATAACTTTATTTATGTTGTGCAAATATCATGTCTTAATTCTAATTATCTGTGATTATGTAATTGTGATGTGAAGAAATTGAATTGACACCAAGCTTTATAACAAAACTTAACAAATTTATTAATAAACTTCAACAATAAATTATATACTTTATATACAATATGAATGAACTTTGTTTTACTCCCATTTAGGTAATCTCACAAAAAAAAAAAAAAAGAATTAAATAAAAAAAAATATCAGATACAAAAAAAAAAATATTGCTTTATAAAATTCTTATTATTACAATATTACCATAATATCTTTATAGCCTCCATTAAGTTTCTTTAAATTATTACATTGTAAAAAAAAATATTTAAATTATTAATTCAATATGCCTTTATTATTTATTATTTAGCTTTTAAAATACTTTTATTATCTCATATAATTATTCCTAACCTATTCATAATGTAAATAATCTTAATTAATAATATATCCATTAATCTAGACTGCTTATTACTCATCCATATAATGTCAAATAAAATGTAAGTATTGATGTGTTATTATTATAAAATAATCTTTTTATAAAATTATGATCACTTATATTCTTCAAATGTTATTTAATTATATCTCTTTTACTTGTAAAAATATGCATTAAAATTGAGTTTTTGTAAAACTAATGATTAAATATCTTTTTAAAAAAAAACACATTTCATTCATCATTTATTTATTTGTAATAAATAATAATGAGTCCCAAACATAAAAAGTTTATGATTCCTTATTAACAAGTTATAATCTTGTACTCTTTACGCTTACTCATATCCTTACTTTAAAACAATATAACCCATCTTATCTTCTTTAATAATAATTCTGCATTTTAAACTTATTCATCATTTCATATTTTAAAATACTATCTTTTACGATGCAATCCAAGCAATATCGATAGTAAATACACAAGTAGGTGTATGGAATAAATTAGATTTTAATTTAATAGCACTTCTATTAAATAACCATCATGGTCACAGTGTATCATAAATAAGGTATGACTATTTTAGTTCATCACCTCTACTAATAAACATAATGTCCAAGCTATCTATTCAGCTTTATGGAACATTACAACTTCAACATACAGAAAATAACACTACCATGAACAGATACAAGCTATAGGGCTAAGTTATCTATAGTTACACAATAACCACTATTGTCTACACTTATTCCCATATGAACAAATCCTACCTAAAATATTATCTTGGTCCTATTTAACTTAATACCAAGCTTACATCGCTAAATCTATCCTGACATTCTTATAACAATAAATAAATTCCTGTCTGAAATAACCATCTAACCAATCGATAAGAAAAGATTATTTTATCCCTTAGTAACTTTAAACATAAATACAAACAATCAATATCGAAATCCCAGTTTATTATTTTGATCACTTAAAATAAACCTTAAATTCAGTTATAATAGAATCATATACTTATATTTTCCTTATATGAAAATGTACTTATAATATTATTAAAAATATGCATATTCTTTAACATGAATAAACAAATTATAAACTATGTATATGCATTGTGTTTTTCATACTCATTTCATACATCCACACTAAAATATACAATAATAAAATACATAGTAAAATGATCAATACTTTTATAATTGTTACCATCAATAATATGTCTTCCTTGTAGATTATTCCATTAATATTTCTGGATCACGAACTAAATAAAACATTTAAATATCACTCATTCCACATCATCATACTTTAAAATATTAAACTTTTTTTTAAAATTATTAAATTACTCACTAGGTTAGTAAATAATTTAATGTTTTTATGTTCCTACCCTTTTCTAAGCATTATGATAAAAGTTAGTAAAATAAGATTTTAAGTTTATATTTACAAAACACCGACAAAGTTCATTATGGAAAATGTCCTTCTCCTTCTGCAGCATTTGTTGACAAAAACATCTTCCTTTAACGCAAAAAAACTATGCATGCTCCAATAATTCCCCCTTTTCGACATGTCCAACGATTCTTTTAAGAATAAATAAAATAAATAAAAGTAAGTCGACTTGTAAAATACTCCAATTGCAATACAAATAGTTCTGAGTTCTTCTTTTATTTCCAACAGTAATTGTTAAATGCATTTTTAATCCTCTATTACAACATATATCTTTTAAAACTTTACTGCTTTCAGTTAAATTTCCCATAGGTCAATGTTCCTGGGTACAACACGGCATCCGTAATATTATTATTATAGTTTTAAAATATCTTTAGAAATACTTTTACAAATATATTCTGTATGTCCAGCATACAACAACTATTATTTTGAAGATTTTTCCAATATAATATCAATTATTTTACTAATAATCTTCATTTTTTAATTTTTTTTTAAAAATTATATTTTTCAAAAATCAATTTCAATATTTCTTTACAAAGAAATATTTCAGCATCTTAAATAATTGTTATTTTACATTAACAGTTTTTTTTTAAAAAAACTATTCTACTTTAAAATAGCTTTCAGAATAAAAATTTCATATTTTTCCTTTCCATCTCTGATGAGCTTTTCTGAATCTTCTCCTTGAAGTTCTGTTTATTAAATTTACTATTACGTTAGCACGAACGCTTAACATAGGCAAAATTATGTGCCTATTAGGAAAATAATAATTCAATATTTTCCTCCATAAACTTAAGTTCAATGATGACTCCTCCATGCTTAAGTTGATGTTAAATTAGATAAAATAGATTAGCAAGTAAGGAATTATTTATTTTTTTAGCCACACATTTCCATATCACGATCTTATGATAATGAATAAATATCCCCTCTTTTAGAATTTAAAAATGATAAAATTGACTATTACTAATATATGTAATTAACTAAAGTTGCAGTAACAGTAACAACGATAGTAAGAATTAAAATAATAGCAATCTGCAAAATCTGTACAGCTCTTATATACTCAAGCATACTCCACATCTGATTGGACAATTAAACAATGTTTTTTTTCCAAGGACCCTGGCAAACAACACTAGTTAAAGTTAAAACAAATAATAATTTACTAAATATTTATTTTTTATCATATTATTCAATTCTTAATTAATTTTCATATTTTATTCACACTTAATAAATACTTTAAAATAACTTTTAAAAATCACATTACACTATTTATTACTATTTCTATCCTTCTTTTAATAAAAACGTATTTATTTTCAAAATAAAACACAAATCTGATTTTATTTATTATATTCACTTTAAAGACCCAATTTAATATTTATAACAGATAATATTATTTTATCCCTGAATAAACAAATCTACTATTTTTTAAATCTTATCTTAGAATTTTAAAATAGTTTTACTTTATTAAAAAAACTTTGCAAGCGCACGTGTGAACATTTACTCATCATGTGGTTTACAAAAATACATGAGATGCTAATAATTTAACCAAAAAATAAAATAAATAATTTAATTTACAAACATAAAAATAATATTATAGCAAAATTTAAAATAATTATTCCAATATTATAAAATCAACTATGCACTTGTCCCACACTATTACTTTTAATCCAATGATTTTTTAAATATAACTATTAAATACAATTATTATTATTAAATAGTCTATTCGTTTAACTTTAAATTACTACGTTTAAAATTTACTTTAATCATTTACTTATAAGACTTATTAAATCAGTATTTACTATGGCCAGTTTTCCCAACCATACAATCTTATAATGATTTTTAGTTAACTGTTTTCTTTCAAATACTAACACAATATTATACATCAAATATTTTACTTGCCCTAACTAAATTATTAAAAGATCATCAACACATAACATACATCATTCCCTTACTTAACTTTGAAATTTAAAATTTTCCAGTAAATTGATAGAAATAATCCATCCTTACCTAAACAAAAGGGTACAATATATATATCAGTTAATACAAAAAAAAACATTTTGTATGGAATATACAATATATGATAACTTTATACAGTTTAGGAACTTATCAATAATAGCTGTGAATATTGTAAAGGCAATAGTGGACTGAAAAGATAATATCATGCAGTATAAGTCTTGATTCAAATCAAAATTATGCATGCATGTAATTAAAGCTGCGTTATTAGAGAAAATTACCATTAAGCATTTAACCTCTGATGTGAAACACTTCAATATATATATATATATATCAACTTGGCCATTATGAATCATGTTCATTAAACATGAACTGTGATGTTGCCGAACACTATGGCTTTGAATGTATTTGCGATAAGAATTTTGCATTCAATAAATGCCAAACGTACCTTATATGGAAATAAATTTCTACAAGATTAATTAATCGTATGCATAATTAAAAACCCAATGAGGAATTTAAGATGAATAACATCAAGGATGAACCTTGGATTGTCAGAGGCCAACTGTGGAGACTATAAATAGTTTGAGCAACAAAGTGTGTTGTTTCACTTCCAGTGAGTTACCAAGTGGACAGTTACAGAGAAATGGAAGTGCATGGAGCTGAAAGAAGCTTAAGTGGTAGTGCAGCACTAGAGAAAAAATTAGTATGTGAAAACAGACTGTTATTTCATGTATAAAATTATATGTATATGCAAATATCAAAAGAAGCATCAGTGACTCTGATTACATTCAACATCTGTAATTAAGGAAAATAATATGATGAAATCAATCAATTCAAGCGCCATCTATTATCAAAATACGAGTAATCAATGGGCATTGTCATTATAAGCCAATAGAATATCAGCAATCCATTGTCAAGAAAATGCTCCATTTACAGCTTACTTGTAACCTATTGTTAATAGTGTGCCGGTCGGATTTGTATGTTCACGTAACAAGATCTAACATCTAGGCAAAAGTACTTTGAATCCAATCATGCGCAAGATACACAGGTCAGGAACACTCATGAACTCTGCCCTATTTGCTTATTTCCCAGATCTATAACATTATGAACAGCAATCCCGATGACATTGATCTAATTTACTTCTCACCGCCGGCATCGATCATCGGAGACACAAAAAGACTCTAGGCTAAACTTTAATGATAGATTAACTTAATAACTAACTCTATTTTATGAGCGATGAAGGCTGTGACCTAGTATATTAATTATGTATTTAGCGGAGATCATCTAGTCATATTGAGCATCATTAAAAACTTAAGATATTAACTTAACTAAAAGACAGCAATTTTTCGAGTTGATATATATATATTTAAGATTTATTAATAACAAACATTATGTCGGGTTATTTATCCGACATTAGCCTCACAAGTATTATATATATATTTAATTCATATTTAACGATAACATGATATTTGCGGCTATGCCAATAATATATATGTGTGACTTAATGAATTAGCGCTGTTGGGATACATTACTAAAATACTATTACACCCCCAGAGACGAAAAGAGCATTTACTTGATTTAAAAGGAAAATAATTTTACAAGCAGATATTACATTTTGTTATATTCAATATTATTATTAATTTGAGTTATAAATAATTAATGCACGGGATGGATAATGAATAATTATATAAACGATACTAAATCTATCGCATTGATACGTATAGTCAACTAATGGAAAGATATTTGTTTAAAGAAATCATCTCATTACGAATTATGGCTATTTCTGAGTGACTAATAATACACTGAAAGGTGGTGCATGCATGGCGGCAGATTGGGTTGGTCCAATTATGGATCCTGGAGTGTGCTTCATGAATTTTAAGAATGAAGTTGACCGAATTCCTCTGCAACGTAGGCAAGGTTGGTATTGAGACGAAGGAAGGTCGGCTATGTCTTTATTGGGCTGGTTTCCCAGATCGCTCCCCATATAAAGTATGCACATAAGACCAAGTATGTCCCCAGGGTGGTTTTACAGCCTGGTTCAAGGACATTGAGAATGACAATGGGGCTCGACTTAGCGAATACCTCCATGTAAGAAAGAAGCACGAATGTATATAAACGAAGTGGCCTATATGCACACAACGCTTACTAACATAATATAACTATAACTTTAAAGATTAAGTAAACATATTTATTGCCCATAAATTATGAAATACTCGGCGTAATGGTATGGTTTCTTCATTAAATAAACATTAATAATAATTCTAATTAACTATAAAACTAAGATCTGAAGACCCCTCCCCCTTACATTATGTTACTTAATATTATTCATTACTTCCCACACATTTAATAAATCTCAATCTTGGTTAATCAATGCCCTTAAGAAAATATATAAATTATTACACAATAAATGGGTGGTGGTAATAGCTATGATGGGTTTTACATATATAATATAATTTAATAAATAAGAGATAGCGCATTATTTAGGAAGGAAAATATAAAAAACAGATGTCAATCTGTTTTTCTACAGTAAACATAAAAATATAATTAGTTTGTTTAAATCGCGAGCACCTGGGTAAGTCGAATAAGACTTGTTTTGGTTAAGTTATAAATTAATTACCCGATAAATGATGGATGGGGAAAACGAAAATGAATTATATGCTTGCGATTTTAGAATATCATTGGCATTTCTTTTAAAATATAAATACATAAATCTAAATGAAAATTATTTGCTGCTTGGAAATAAAGAAAAGAAAAACATTTTAGGAGGCTTAATATTGGTTAGTTATATAGAGTTATAAGAATTACATATTTTGAAGACATTTAATATAGATGATTAGAAAATATAAATATTACAGAGAAGGCAGGATTTAAGAATTACGAGTGGTCAAAGTTCTCTTTACCTTGCTATTTGGAAGAGCGATTTTACTACAAGTCAGTCCATCGGTATTGTTTCACTAGATCTAGGGTAGCATTATTATTTGATATTTAGCATTTCATTTTCACTGGAAAAATATATAAAGTTCATCAGTATGGGATGCAGAGCTTCGTTTATGGGAACAGCATATTAGAACGGAGGAAAAAGGCGAAATTTCCCCTACTCACGGCACATTGAGTGAGAATCAAAACTGGCATGGAATATGTCTAGCAACATAATTATTTAGTGGTCTCCTCCTTTGTGGATTCAAATCCAGCAGTATATATACTTTTATTTTGAAGATGTAACTTAGCAACTACTTGTTAAGACCCTTTAAGCACTTAAGGTTCATCTGGAATAGTTTGACTGCTGCTCTTATCTAGTAAGATGTTTGAAACAATGCAATTTTGTTATCAGTTTCTCGAACAATTGTTTTAAAATAAATCTTATGTATTTAAAACAAGCTAGCGTGGACAATTTCCACTAATGTGTTTATTTTATTATTACAAAATCGTAATCTTTTACTTTTATCTAAGGGATCTTCTGGGTAATTGTTTTTCGAGAGACTTTTTAACAAGATTGCATCATTTCTGGCTACAAAATTATATGTGAAAAAATAATTAGTTTCATATATGATACCTTATATATAATATAACTTTATTAATTTTTTCGCAATCTCCTACACTGAAATATATATAGATTTAATACTTACGCCTGTATACACATGAGAATATTATTAAATAAAATATTTTTAAATTAAAATACATATGTGTTTACATGATTTATGTTATAATACTAAGCAAAAGAAATATATATATATTATTAGCTATGTATATACGTGTGTAAAGGTGGGTTTGAATATAGTTAGTTGGTAGGATATTGGATGTGGGCTGTGAAGCAGGATCTGAGCATCAGATCATCTGCTTCAATAGTCTATTGTTTTTCTTAAGCATGAGGGTTGTGGATATGTGATTTATATTTGATAACTAGTTTGTTGTTAACATTTGTGATTTAATATGCATGAAACATGAGTATTTTTGATGTCACTGGAATAGGAAAAATAAAATAATGCTTACAGCAAATGAACGAGTAATGATTGAAAATAAAAGAAAATGGATATTGAGCAAATAATATATTTGTGTGGGTGGGTATGTTCCATTCCAAGATAAATTTAAAGGAGAAAGCATCATTGATCAAAATCGCAATCTTAAATAATATAGCAGTTTTTCATTATTGATTAATTCTTTAGCTAAAAGTAGTCAGATATCCATTAATTAGTCATATTTATATGACTGGTTGATATGTAAAATGATGTGGGATGAATTATTGGATATCAATGCAATCAATAATTTGTAATGTATACCATTACAATTGTCAATTTCCAAGTCATATTACAAATGAGGATAACTAGAAAGATCTTTCTGCTTACCCTGAGCTATCTTCATTTGTAATTTGACCTTGAAATTGGCAAATGTAATTATTGATTGCTTTGATATCCAGTAATTCATCTCACATCACTCTATACGATTAATTAATGGATATGACATATTAGGATTCTGACCATTAATATTCTATAATAGAAAGAGCTGATCATCCAGCCATATTTTGTGTTTACAGATAAGGGATTTGAACTGAAATTTTTTGGCCTACTTAATTAGTCTAGCTCTGCTAATAGACAGTTATCCAAATGTTCTTTCTACCCAAAAAATTCATTTCTCAAGGACTGTGGATCTATTTAAACTTCCATCCAGTATCTATTTCATACTCATGCTTATATTGGTATCTCAATAATAGAATATGAGGTGATTACTGTTGCCAATGCAATTAAATATAATTTTGAGAAGTCTTGTCTATATACGTCCTTCTTTCACTGTCTTTACCTTTTGGCCAAAGATTGACTGTCTTCTGAAAACTGGAATGAAGTAATTAATATGAATCCAATTTTGTAACACCTCCCCCCCCCCCCAACATCCAGTTGGAATATAAATAGAGAGTTGTCTAATTATTTTTAAATATTGTTCTATCAGTTATCTTCAGCTTTTTTGGATTATTTTTCTGTGTCTTAAGGGTCTCTAAAGATCAATCAAGGAGCAAAATAAATATACAATATACTTCAAAATGTATATATAATGGGATTTATTTAATAATAATGATTCTATAGTAAAAACAACATAAAAAGTTAATAGTCCATTAATATTCATAGCTATTTATTTTTCTTAAGTGAAAATGGTGTATCTTCACACCAAGAGATAATCCAATTATATATTTGTGCTTTCAAATCATCTCGTGAAACACAAAATGAGCATATCTTATTTCCGTATAGATTAAACTATTAAAGTTCACAATATTAATGCTTACATTGGCTCTCACAATTTATACGTTTATATTAGCCATCTCCCTTCCATCTTCTCTCTCTGATGCTTGCCACTATTTATTTAGACTTGGTCACTACTAGTTGATTAACTAGTCTATCATTGAGCCAATCTTTACTGCTGATCTGTTATCGCTTCAAACCAACACTAACTTTAATTTCTTCCCCTTTCTCATTTACAAGGGGGGTATCCAAAATGAAAGCATCCAGCATTCATAATTAGAACTATTTTTATATTATTTCTGAACATGAATATCACACACTTTTATTTTGATTGCATGATATCAAAGCTGAAGAAAATTTCGTTTTTACTGTTTAGTCCCTTTTTAAAAACTTTTTAGTATATTTATGTGAATAAAGTTATTTCTTTAATTTATATATATACTTTTGTTTAAAGAAAAATGGGTAGGGAACGTTAACTTTATCTAAATTTACGTAAAAGTTTAAAATAGTCGTATGTCAACTGAAATTAATTATCTAATATAAAAGATCTTCACAATCATTTCACAGTGCTTATTTTTTGCTGTGCTGCAGATTTTTCCTGAAATGATACTGTAAAGCACTCTCATTTTTGCTTTTATCATTTGATATTTTGGAAGAGATAGACAGCAGAGATTCAGACCTGATAAGATGAAGAGAGTAATTTTTTAAGTAGTCGTAATTTAATGTGATTAAAATATTTGACTTATTGACAGATCATTATTAAAGTGAAGATCTGGCAATGGATTCTCCAACAGATTGTCTGCTTGTTTTAATAAGAGGGTTTTTTTTTTAAAAAAAAATTTGATATCGTTATGATCACACTATTTAATGCGATTTAAGATATTTCACATTTTTAACTTCTTATATAACAATCAGTGTATTGTAAGAACATTATTCATAAAGTATATTATCAACTTATCATTCTTTATGCATTGATAAGATTATAAAAATTAAATTAATCCATCTGACAGTTTCAATTGCCCAGCAATCTTTCTCAGAGCTGCAAGACATATATAAATACATGAATAAACAAATAATTATATAAACATACAACATTATATCTGCTTGTAAATGACATGTCTTTACATATATCTTATTACCTATATCTTATAGATATACATGCATACGTACCATATATATATATTCATCAATTATACTACACATACATATATTATCCTTACTTATATACAATACCTAAAATTATTCAAACGGAAGTCAATCTCCGATAATGTGCTATTTCTTAAATATAAATTTCCATGCATTTACCGGCGGGCGAGTGCGGGAAAATTTATATTTAAGAAATAATGCATTATTGGAGATTGACTTCCGGTTTGAATAATTTCAGTTTTCCGCGCTTTATAATAATAAATAAATACCATCTTCAATATATTTATACCAAATATATAAATATCTTATACATACACTAAAGTACTCTATCTATATCATTAATTATTATTATTAGTCCTTAATATCTATTAATTACTTTATATCAATTAATATTATCTCGCGTACAAAAACTGCAAATGATGCTTAGTAATTTTTGTTGAAAACTGATCCTTAATATTTCTTTTCTGTTTTTATTAAGTAATTTATTTAAGCTCTTTCCTTAATTGCTCAGTTTGGAAGTTTATGTTAAATTGTCACAAAAAGTAAAATCAGCAATTTGTTTCTCTATTTGCAATACTTCTGGCATTAAATAAAGTTCAGTCCATTTCTTTATTATTTCCACTGCATATTGGTTTATTTGATTGTTCTACCAAGCTATAAACATGATTGTAATTAAATCAAGTGAAATCTATTTAAATTGCGCCGGAAAATTTCTTGCAAAAACAAAGAATCGTTTCACCCGTTTGATTGTCTTGTAGTAATATTGACATGTTAACATAAGTGCTTTTAGTTTCTTATGGGGGATAAAAGATTGTAATTTTAACGCAATAAGAAACATTGTAAGAAGTTAAGTCATTCATCTTTTGGTGACACTTTTTTACACTTTTTTTCTTTCAGATACTTAGTTTTTTTTTTTTTTAAGATGAGTCATTAGTTAATTTTTTCCAAATTTATATTAAAAGATTATTTTTTCTACGATAAAAAAAAAATTAAAAGATTATTGATTATTCTTTGCAAAAAAAGGCTAAGTAAGAATGTTTATTATTATGAACAAATTTTCTCTAGAATCAAGAAGAAAAAAAATTCTTACTTTGTAATTTAATTTCTAAAACGGAGTAGTTAGCTATTTTTTAATTTTTCAGTATCAATTGTTTCACCAAGCTGTTTTAAACTGTACTCTATGCGTATCGCATAATATGGCAGACCTAATGATACAAAATTAACACATGTCTGCATTCTAGATTCGAACCCAAATCAAATATACTTGAAAATTGTTTTAATAGACTTTTTCCCAGATAACCCATTCACACCTAATCACCCAATAAGCAGCAGCGATTTAAAAATGATTATGGTCATTCTAAATTCAAAAGATAAAGTGAAAAACAATAATATACTAGCTATGGGTTTTGCATTGACTATATAAAGCAGTGTGAGAACTATAAATATGTTCATAGAACATGTTAGGTCATTCTATTTATTTGATATTTAGCAATTGCTGTCTTACATCATAATTAGTTATAACTCCCCAAATTGTCTAATATAATTGGGGGTTACCTCTCATATAAGCCCTACTTAAGTTCACCAAAAATACCCAATATTAGTCTGTAAATAGAAATCTAGCTATTTTTAACTTACAGGTAATGCCAAAATGACAGTTGGAAAATGGTGTATGCTGCCTTTTTCCTTCTTTGTTTCTCTATGGGTGGCTGTTGGAAAAATCTTTGCCTCAGTAATGGGCTATTTAAAAGTTGTTTTGCTTATCTTTATAGGATAGCTGTAGTATTTTAACGTATCATTGCATTGTGAAAATTATGATCATGAGAGCTTCTGTAACAATAATCTGGCAGTGGATATTTAAAAAGCTTTTCTAATCCAATCAAAACTATTATGGGCATTAATAATATTTATTAGTCATCCATTAGATTAGAGATTATCTACTATTTCTATAATATAATTTTCACTACATCACTCTACAGTAACATTCATTAAGTGAATAATCTCTAGTCTAATAAAAGTCTAGTAAAAATTATTAATATATTTCCATTAAGTGGTGTGTGTCAAAGTTGTGAGCTCGGTAAGTTTGACACTTATCAATTAAACTAGTAATTGACTATCTATATATACTGAATAATGATAAAGATATGTGTAAGAGATTGTGATTTGGGCTAACTGATGAGTGTTAGTTCAGCATGAAATGTGCATTTTGCGGATCCTACATCATTTTTACTTGTCTTTGGTCATATATTTATGATTACACCTCTCTATAATAATGTTAAAAGTGGATAGAAACCAGTCTGTACCTTGCATGAGAGTGATGTAGTGAAAATGCACTACAGAAATATTATTCATATAATGTGCATTAATTTTGATTTTTTACTCATCTGACATTTTTAAAAAAAAGTCAATCCTAAATAAATTACTACCCAACGATATTTTAAAAATTAAACATTTGCACAAATATGCTTCTGCTTCGTATTTTGAAGCTTGTTAGAAAATTATCAAACCATTGTTGTAATTTACGGATTTTATTTTTTATTTATGAAGAGATGAGAAGTAAAAAAATTGAGGTAATTTTTAACCATTAACTTTGATTATTATATATAGTATTGGCATACATACAAAACCTCAAATGACTTTCTGTTTATTTCAGAGCCACATATTGTAAGCTTGTATAGACAATGGTCACTAGATGATATTGCTATTATGGCCAAGTTCCATCCTAGCTTCTGGCTTAAAGTTTTTCCTGTGAAATGCATTGACTTTGTAATTACTTAAGCTTAAAATAGATGGCTCTCAAGAATGTAAGGAGAGAATGTCTTGAATTGTTTCTGGCTATTTATCGTCTTAATAAAAGGATTAAACATAACTGTAGTTAACATAAAATTGAAGCTATTAAATTGTATAGATACTAATCTGCTTTCATATCTACATAAGTAAGCAATAAAATTGATGTAGATTCAAAACATTAGTGTTTTGTAATTTTAGATTATAAAGATGGCGGCTGGATCCATAGATGCATTAGATCCTAAATCTCCTACTTAAGAAATATAGAAACTAGTCATGAATGTAGATATATAGTATTAGATCCTGTATCCATTGATTATTCAAGGGTGCAACAGATGGCACTGATATAGAGCAAATGGATTGCTCTTAAAAGCATTAAATATAGTATGGCTTACATATATATTAACTTTATTTATTTATTATTGTTGCTGGAAATTTTTTATATTATATCCTGAATAAATTTTTGAAAGAAGCATATATAATAAAATCGTTAAGAATGCAAATAATTTTTACTTACCATGATTTTTTGTCAACTAATTTCATCACTGTTTTTGATGATAGTGTTCATGCCATAGAAGATAGACTGGGATTGTATACCATTTATTTTGATCCATCTACAGCCTTTGACAGGGTAAATCATAATATTTTTTTCCAAAACTTTAGAAATTAGGCATTAAAAATTAAACGTAGAAATATGTGTTCATTATAATAATATTTCTACATGATATGATTGTAATTTGGGTGTGTCACAAGGCAGCATTATGGCTTCTTATACTAATTATTTATATGCATGATATTCTAGAAATAAAATAATGAACATGTTATGTATTTGAACATATGTGATTAATGTATAATCTTCATGAAACTCACTTTGAATTTTTTATTTGTTGTCTTTGCACTTGTTTTTCCTTCCTGAGAAAAATTGTTCTAGTAATATATGAACGTTTCAAATTCTTGATAGCCATATGTAATCATCTAACGATAAATCAATAAATAAGGATTTAAATATTTTTAGTTACAGCATAAAAGAAGAAAAGTAAAGCCCTGAAAACTCTCCTCATCTTGCATTTTGCATGTTTTTAGAACAAACCTTTATTCCAGTAGGATAATTATTTATATATATATAAAATAATTTATTTAACATTATATAAATGTCCACTATGGAAGTTTTTTTATGATCTTTCAAATGGCATCTTTTGATGGTGTTTAAATGGAGATTGGGTTGCTATGTTTAATGGGGTGCCAACTCGTTGGTTTTCAGACTTCTGATGATGTCAGCTATAACAGAAACCAATGTCCAGAAGATTCTCACTTGATTTTTTTTTCATTAAACGTTGCTGTTTTGAAAGATTATGAAAAAATTCTATAAATAACAGAAGTTAAACTTTACATTAGTAATATTATTGTGTGTGTGTATATATATATATATCATTTGTCTTATCATGTTCTTTTGAAATTAGACAAATACCCAGAACGATAGTCAGCGATCGTATGTTCGAGGAATATATGCTGATCAAGCATATACTGTTGTTCAGTCTTACATTCCCACAGATGTTATGGATTTAGCAGTAGCAGAAGGAGATGTTGTTGGAATTATAAAAAAACAGGATCCTATGGGAAATACTGAAAGATGGTTTATTGATAATGGAAGTAAGTTGACACTTTGCTTTAGCTTTTTGTTTTTTTAACTTCTATCAAAATTTTGGATAATTCTATTAATTATTATTTTAAAACACAATTTTTCCCTGATGAATGCATTATATCTTTTTCAAAAAAATCCAGTTTGAAATAATCTGCCATTGCACCACATAACACTGGACATAAGTATCATTAATATAATTATAGATGATCTTATGGCATAATGGTTAGTGTATCTGATATCCCATAAACTAACATTGGCAAAGTTTAAGCCATGTGAATCCAGGCAACCATTGTAGTTTAATTCAGTATATAGCTATTTAACTATTATTAACTAAAGGATAAAAATATTTATTGATCTCTGAGTGTAAAATCTAAAATATTACTATGATATAAAAATCTTTTATTATTGATGGAGAAAGAATTGCAATTCTACAGGTGTGGAACCTGTATTTTTATCTTTATACATATATATTGCTTATAATACTTCTTTCATATACACTTCCATGCAAACAATTTTCTTAAAAACTTCTTTATTTTCCTTACAGTTTCGACTGTCCAGCAGTCTTCACAAGAGCTTCATCCTGGGTAAAGCTCTGATGAAGACTGCTGGACAGTTGAAACTGTAAGGAAAGTAAAGAAGTTTTTAAGAAAATTGTTTGCATTGAAGTATATATGAAAGAAGTAATATACTATTTTTATCTTTATTTGAATATATGATACTATTATTTACTGCTGCATTTTTTATACTCTTTTACAAAATTTAATCAAACCTATAGCTGCATGGTTTTGTACAGTTAGTAGAAAGTCCGGCTTGAGAGGTTCCAAGATCGTTTCCAGCACTCACAGTTCTAGTCCTCAAACTTCTTATGAATGTTTGAGTAATAAAGCCCGATAACTTATTTACTGCTGGATTTTTGTTATACTCTTTTACAAAATTTAATCAAACCAATAGTTGCATGGTTTGACACAGTTATTAGAAAGTCTGGCTTGAGATTGAGAGGTTCCAAGATTGTTTCCGACAATTGCAGTTCTTGTCCTCAAACTTCTTATGTACTCATGAGTAATAAAGCCATTATCATATTTTTTTTTACTTTTAACAAACCAATCTAGTCATATACTTTTACCAACATTGACATCATGCTAAAATAATCAATCAATCGATTTTTTTAGAACAGTTATTTCTCACTTTATAAGGCTAATCTTTAGCTGGTGGCAAGTCCAAAGCTAGTGTTACTACATTGTATAGAAATCCTGTCTCATATCAAGACCAAACTCAAGACCCATTAGATTTTAAAATGTGAAATAATCATAGTGTAGATTTCTTTTTTTGTATTTAAACAATAACCGCTGTTACTTAATCGCCTGATGCTATTCAAGTGTGTTAAAAGCTTCAAAATGCTGCCATCAAATAACCACTGTTACTTAATCTTCAGTTACTATTCAAGTGTGTTAAAAGCTTAAAGATTCTGCCATCAAATAAGCACTGTTACTCAATCTTCTGTTACTATTTAAATTTGAACTCTAAATCAAAATAATGTTCTTGATGGATTTTTATGCTGAACACATTTAAGTGCCTACTACGAATGATTGGGAGGACTTTGGTAATTATTTTTTGTGTATTCCTTTTTTACGTTGATTATTATTTAAATATTATTCATCAATTTAGATATGCCATAATTTGAAAGCCAGATAACAATTAATTGTTTTATAGCTAAATAATCCGAGTTATTTTTGGATAGAAATTCTTCATTGGGGGGGGGGGGTATGTTTGATAATATGCCATAATTTCAAACCAGTAATATTCTTTTTAGTTTATATAACCGTTGCTTTTAATTATTTTTGATCAAATTTTTTTTATTTGTATTTTAGAAGAATTATTTTGATTTAATTTGTCCATTTCAGTTATTTTTGGATAGAAATTCTTCATTGGGGGGGGGGGGGTTACGTTTGATGGGATGCCAAGCATATTTGCAAATACTCTTATTTTTTAAATATTGATAACATTTAGTACATTTTTTTGGATTTCCCGCTTTTTGACCTCCATGCTTGTTTTTGGATTAATCATGGACTTATTTATTTTTTAAATTTGAATTATTACAGGATTTTATACCATTTTCTTGTTTTTTTAAAAATAATTTGTACTTTCGATGTATTTCTTGTATATATATATCTTCAGGCATTTTTATTTTTCGATTTAAGTGAAGAATTTTTAATTTTAGGGGGGATAGGTCTTTCTTATATTTTCATCGATTTTTCTTTTTTTAATTTGAATTCATAGCATTTTCTTGTTTGTTTTTTTTTTTTGATAATTTATACTTTTGACATATTTCTTGGATATATTGCCTCAGGCATTTTTATTCGTCAATTTTCAGCCACTTTTGTAAAAAAATTTATCACTTGCAAGCTTCGGGCCGGTTGTTGATGGGTGTCACAGCACCATCTGACAGCAGCAGTATGGTCCTTCCTCAACTACCATAGGAATGTTTCAGCTTGACATAATTCCTTAGTACTTGAACTTCATTTGATTTGAGAAGCAGCTCAACATATCATGTTTTTTTAAAAAATAATACATTAATGTATACATGCATGAAACAATAAGTCCATGAATTATGAATAAATAAATAAATAATTGAATGGTTCATTGTTCAAGAATTCATGAGAAGTTAGCATCAAAAATGACAAAACTGAGCATCCCTGAATGTGGTGTGCCAACGTCTGCCACTACCACTGCACCCAACCATGCATGACAGCAACCTTTTCTTTATACACATCCATAGAAGGGTAAAATATGTATAGATATATGACATTTTACATAAATCATAAGCATAAAAAGTCAACATGGCTTAAATTATTAATTAATCTGAAAGTAGTAAACAGATAAATGGATTTTCATTTATAGAATTAGATATTAGAAATGAAGAATATACGTACATGGTTGGTATGAATTTCACCAGTCACCATAAGAAAGTTTGATAATGATCTATTTAATGTACAAGTGTTTGTGATTGTCTTTTTATTATATTTGGCATTATTCACCTAATTGGTCCATGATTTGGGAGTCTAGGTGTGAATGTAAGTTGGGAATTCTTATAGATACTCTGAATGATTGGATATTTTATAGCCTGAAAGTGAACCCAGTGTAGGAAATATTTAAAATTTATTAGCCTAGTGAGTAACATTTTTGTCTTCATCCTGCAAGTGGATGTGATAGATATCTTTGCTGTATTCCAATTAATGGTACATAAAAGTTGCAAAAGGTTTTATTTGTAATTTTGTTTTAGTGTGTCTATCTTAGATAGCTTTCATAATACTGTTGTCATCATTAGAAAATAAAAATATAATAAACAACTGCTTGTAAACAATATAGCCATTCTAACGTCAAAGTAACAGATTGGAGACAAAAAGAAAACAGTTCTAGAAATGAGCTTTGTGGTGATTATATAAATCAGCCTGAACCATAAATAGAATCACATATAGAACATACTGTCCATTTTTCTATTTGTTTAATAGTTTATGTTGTTTATTAATTTCTTTAATGGAAAACCTTTCATTCTGAAATTATTTAATTTCATAAAATATTGTATAATAAAAAGATTTTTGCAAAAATAGTTTTAATAAATCTACGGAATACCAAAACTCAAATTTTGGTTGTCGTCGATGAGCAGATATATCCCACTGGATGGCGCTGTTTTCGCACTAAAACACATAAAAATGCCATTTCCGTGGCCGACACCTTCGAACCTGAATTTTCTATAATACAACTTTTTGTTGTGCTACAGATTGCAGGCCACTATGTCGTGTCGCAGTACAGCATGTATGTTTTACGCAGCAAATACATTTTCTGAATTCACACAGTTTATAAAATGATTACGGCTTGGGGAGAGGGTGTGTTTTTTTGAATTGGATGGAAATGTTGTTTTCATTGTATTTTTTTATATTTTAAAGTATTGAAATGTTCAGATTTTGTAAAGTAATAATTAACAGACTTTTTACACCGTAGTGTATTGAAGTTTTAAGTAGTAAATGTTGACGAGATATATGTATAAAGTTATTTGGAATTAGGTAACGAGTCAAGTAACGTACTATTCGTAACATTCCATGAGACATTTTAAGATTGTACAGTGTGTATATTTTTGAAAAAAAAAAAAAAAGCGTTAACACAAAAATATCCAGTAAGAAAAGTACAATTGTACACTGTTTTTTTAAATGTCATAAAAGGCATATATTATAAACATTATATATATATATATTTGTCATTGTTTAAAAAAGTTTTAGTTTCTTTCTTTTTCTCCGACTACTGTTATTCTTTGTTGAATATAGTTTACGTTTATTGTTATCATTTATTTTATAGATGTTATTAAAAAAAAATATTTACAAAAATACGATTTTGATATTTTAACTGTAAACCTAACCCTAAAACTAACCCTAAAGCTAACCCTAAAGCTAACCCTAAAACTAACCCTAATCCTAACCCTAAAACTAACCCTAAACGTAAACGTAACAAGTTTTACTTTTAGTTATCATTCTATTTGAAATAAAAACTAGCGGTAAACAACAACAAAAAAAAGCCGTAACCCCAGTAAAAAAATCTCCGATAGAAAATTGATTTTTTCTAATAAAAAGAAAACTAAAAAAGACGAATCAAATTGTAATTTGTTTATTTTATTTTACATTTATTATTATCATTTAATTTGTATACGTTAATAAAAAATAATATTTAAAATTAAGTAATATTTAAAAAAGACTATTTTCTTTTTGTTTTTATTTTCGCATTACAAAAAACACATCAAAATGATTATAATTAACGGCCCGTGAATGATCATATTTTATAATTTTAGCGTGATAACTGCGCCATCGAATGGGATTTAGCAGCTATTCTACGACAACCCAAATTTTAAATACAATAAATTGAATATTATTCAAATTACTGCAATTTTATTTTACTATATTTAGAAGTAATGGTGTTATTATCAACTGATACACTTCAGTATTTTTTCCATATCAAATAAAACTTAACTCAGGTAAAATTTAACAAATATGAGTTTATTAACTCAACACAGTGAAAAGCATAAGACTTCATTTTTCGACTAGCTTGCAGGCATAGTTGTTCTCATGGTAAACATGTATAGATATAATTATCTATCTTTTCATATTAAATACATTACATTATGTATTTGATTAGGCGTGGCACATCTTCACATACAGAATTACTTGACTCTGTGTTTCACTCACATTCTTACTGTTACTCCATGTTTCAGCTGATTTTTGCGGTTTTTATTATACATTGCATAATCTTCATAATTAGCATATATTTACATAATTAGTCTACATCTGCATACTTTGCATACATTAATTTTCTAGAGTGTTAACCAATGGAGGAATTTATTCAACTTCGTGTCTGATTCTTTGTTTTTAAAAACATTTTAGACAATTCTCTCCTTCCCTCACTCTAGAAAATTGCTCAACATGTTTAATTACAAATATAGTCTTTTAATCTTTCTCGTTTTCTAGGATCTCTCACTCATCTTGGTGATGGTACAGGTTTCTCTTTCTCCACCATCCCAACTCTTCTGGCTATTTCAAATTGAATAAATCCACCACGGGTAACTTCTGATGAATTTTTCTAGACTGGTTATATACACTGAAAAAATAAATTTCATCCATCATCTTTATTCTGAGCATTTCTTCTTGTACTTCTGATGATATGCCTTCATAATCATCTTTTATTGGATCAATCATTTCATTTACTAGAAAATCCATTTTTGCAATCACTGGTTCTTTTATCTCACTTTGACAGCTTCTAAAATGAATAATGTGTCTTCAGACTTCATTTCCATCCGTCAGTTGTACCAATTTTGATTGTTTAGACAATACATTCAATAAAACTCTTGTTTTCTACTGTTATTTTTATTATGTCACATATCCTTACTATTTTTCCAGCATTCTACTTTGTTTTCTAAATTGTTCGTCCTTCATTTGACCTTATAAGAGTCTAAAACTAATACATGCAGTGCAGATGTTTTAGCTCAGCATTTTAGCAGGTGTTTCTAATAGTAATGTGTAAAATGTTGATTAAACATGTCTTCCATTAACATTAATATCCTTATACTGAATTTTATTCAACGTTAGCTTCAATTATTGCACTATCTTCTCAGATAATCCATTGGACTCTTAAGTAATATGGGAGTGTCAAAACAAGATGTGTCTTGCTAACTAAAAAGTGTTTTATGAATATAGTTGTATGACATGCAAACAGTTACTATTCTAATGGTATTTTCCACACTCATATTTTTATCCCTCTGTATTTAGTACATTTGAATAAGAGTCGATTACCAAGAAAATATATCCATTGAAAGGGTCAGCCTGATTCATATGTTTTATCTATCATAGTTTGGTGGCTTCTGGTTACAATTCCAATTGTTTAAAGAGTAGCCTAGCAATGAAAATTTTTCCTGGACTTCCAATTCTAGCATCACTCTTATTATTTTTTTATTATTCTGATCTCTTGCCACAATATATAAAGGTAGATTTTTCACTTATGTTTTTACTTTCACAATCCTTGTATTCAGTTGGATTTCCATTTCTGTTGGTCACTACTATATCCATTTCACTAGTAGTGTATTCTCCTTAAATTTACTTGAGATATTTGACCGTTGAGTCAACTATTGATCCCCATTTTGATTCTCTGTTCACAAATGTGCACATCCAGTATAATTGTCAATACCATTTAACTTTTTTATGTTTCTTTTTTAACAGGTTCCTCCCTTCAATTTACTGTCCTGTAATAGCTCATCTTTACTCTTTCTCTGCTTATTACAATAAGCATGCAATAAATTGTTTTTACTATCACAACAGTAACAGGTCCAGATGTTACCATACTTTTCTGTTTTGTAGTCTGCTTTCACTCTGTTTACAGTTATTTTTGATTTCTTTACTACTATACTATTCTGAAACTCTGCTGCATTTTCCAACAGAACCTCATACACTGTAATTTTTTCTGTAGCATGGTTGTATGTTAATCAAGTTTCACTGAGTGATACTTGTCTGAGCCTACTGCCATGCTTTCTCATAATAATTGGTCAAGAAGCATGTTATCCAACTCAACATTGAAGTTACATTCTTTTGAAAGTGTACACAATTTCACACTGTAATCTAGAATTTTTTTCACATGGTGCCTGGCTTCTGTTTCTAAACTATGGACATGCCACAGCTTTAGATGTCATAGATTTGAAATGTGGATTTAGCTTAACTTTTAATGCATGGTAAGATATTTCCTGCAATACCCTTGGCACAGATAGTTAGTTACTTGTAATACTTCTTCACTGACCATCGACATCAGTTCTGAAACTTTTAGCTTGTCATCTGCTATATTATTAATAAGCATATATCTACATGAGTGACAAGAATTGTTTACATCAAATTCACAAATAGTTGTGTTGAACTATCAATCTACTATAAGCCCAGAGGGCTTTTTTCCATGATTACTCAGGTTCTCTCCAAGTATTAGACTATATTAATCAGTTATATCTCGAAGTGTCCGATTGTGCCTAATCTGCTATTGGTCTCAGGTATTCTGTCAACTGCACCATTCTGCTATATATAGATGTAATATTAACATTATCAAGCTATATAGAATCAATATTTTTCATATCAAATAAATTTCAACGAAACAGTATTAATCTTCATTTTAACAACCAGCTTGTTTGCATAGTTGTTGTCATATTAAACACTTATAGTTATAATTACCAATCTTAGATATAGTACATTATGTATTTGAGTAGATATGGCATATCTTTACACACTGTAGTATTCAATCTCTGTGTCTCTTACACGCTTATGACCACTATTGTTACTCCATGTCTCAAATGATTTCTAAACTGGAAATGCTGAAGAACAAAAACTGCATCTATGAAATACCATGTGAATGTGGAAGGAAATACATTAGTGAGACCTGTTGCCCTGTTGAACAGTGATTGAAAGAACACAAACTAATGGTTAAAAGAGAAAAAACAAATGTGTCTACCATAGCAGATCATGTATGTACTAATGACCACGCGCTTAAGTGGGAAAATACAAAGATATTGGATAAAGAGGAAAAAATGCATAGAAGAAAATTCAAGGAAGCTGCTCATGTGACAATGGTAAATAATCCTATAAGTCAACCCAGTGTGGCAATACACAATGTATGGAAGCCTCTAATTAATCTTGCTCTTAGGAAAAAATAAAAGTAAAAATAATTAGACTTGTTAAAAAAAAAAAAAAATTATTGAAGGACTCAGAAGGATTTGAACCAACCCTCATATATAAATATATCAAATTTCTACTATATGTTGCCTTTGACAGAATAGCTCAGTTGGTAGAGCATTTGCCTTAAATTCAATATACAAGAATCTAAGGATGCCAGTTCAACTTCTAAGCGAATATTGTCAGTGCATATAGGCCAACAACACCTGAAGAAGAGTGGAGAATAATACTACTCGAAACATTGTGTAATTACTAACCTGTATTGTCTTTTTGTGTGTTATTACTAACAAGTTGTTTGTATTTGAAAAGTTTAAATAAAGTTTAAAATTTTCTATACATTCAACATTCACTCATAAATGATGGAAATAGTCCAACATATTACATCTTCCACAATATTACATTTTAATCAACTAATGCAGATTTATAAATGCGAAAATTCTTGAACTCACATCATTGACACTGTGTGCTTCAGGTAAATATATTATCATTTTGAGCCCAGATATAAACTTTAAACTCATTTAAGATTCTTTATTAAGCAATCATATGCTATAATTAATCCAATTACATCCTTTTGAATTTAAATTTATTTAAACTTGTTTTCCTATGTTTTAAGAGTGTTTCGTTGAATAGAAGTTTTTAAGTGTATCTATTGATTAAGTTTTCCGTTAAAATACCCCCACCCATTCTATTAAAAAAATATTTGATGCTTAATTTTCCTTTCAGTAATAATTTTAAAATCACTTCAAAATACACATTCTGCCATGATTTATCAAATAAACAAAAAACATCAGTTTGATTTTTTTTCCCCATTTATACCTTGCTAACATATCTGCAAATCCTTTCCTCCAGCATAAGGTCATCATTTCTTGCATAGTTCTTTGTTGCCTTCTTAGAAAGTGTTCATAAATTAACCATGGTCTGAAGGAAGATCCAGAGATCTATTAATTATGAATAATATTTACTTTGTAGAAGTTTAACAACTTCAGGCTATATGCCTCATTTTGTGGCTGAGTTGTGTGTATGCGTGTTTTGTTCCCACCCAGTGAGATATCTAGCGGAAGACAACCAATGATCCGTGATGCTGAAAAAAAATATATATATATAATATGAAATTATTACAACGTTCATTCACAGAGTGAAAATATTTTTTTAGGTATGTGTTTTATTATTAATCATCAATAACAATGTAATATAAGAGGTGTATTAGAAATTAGATTTTCCCTTTCCATCTTCCTCCTAAGTGAAACTGATAAAATTTGAATTCCCGTATCTCTGAAGATTCTAATGGAATTTTTAATTCATTCACTTTATTTGCTTGATTATCTTTTTATATATGTCTTTAATTTATAAAAAGTAATAGCAATTTTTTTGAAAAATAAGTAAATATACTTTTTCTTTATTTATTAATCCACCAATCACTATTATAATTTTTTTTTAATGAGAAATCTTAAAATTAATCATTCTTCAACAACGAGAAAAGATATGTTTACGTTATTGCATGGTCACTTAATAGGAAGGTGAAGTTATATTCAACCACCAGTAAATAAAATAATCAAATGAATAATTGTTTGGAAGTTCAATTTAATTATACCGGAAGTGATGGCGCCACATTCCTTTAATTTTGAGTTCTGCTTGAAAGCAGAAAGGGTACAGATAATGAAGTTATGGGAGAATAGATTATTAACAAAGTGAGTATACAGAAAGTGAGTTTTGGTTTTTATGCTGGGTTTGCGAAAAGATAAGGGGGATTTAGATATAAAGGCCATAGAGTTGACAAACATTATATTGTGGAAATGGGATGGGGCAGAATATGGGAAGACTTAAGAGTGGGGAATGGAAAATAAAGTGGCTAACAGGTTTTTCTGGGCATAATTGCTGAGATATTCTTGACTTCGTTTAAGGAGAAGCTAAAATACATCACATCATATTCCTCTCTCTCAACTACTGCACTAAATTATGCAAAGTTCCATCATTATTAATCAAAAACTGTTCACAATTTAATACGTAACAATAGATTAAAGGAAGATGTAGCTGATACCAATTTTGAAGCCTCTGATTTCAACACTCGACTACTATGCAGCATAGAATGGATCTCAAATAAAATTGAAAAGTTAGTCATATTAGTTATAGTCTGATGGATGAATCAATACTTAGCCGAGTAAAATTTAAAAAATCATTTTGATCCATTGAATAAAGCCATTATTTCTTCTGTCAGAAACATTCATCAAATCATATAAGTTAGAAATGAATCATGCTACAAAACATTCTGTAATATGCTAATCCTATGCATTACATATTCAAGCAGTAGAAAAAGTTATTACGTGCTGCAGAAATTCGTAATCAGTTAGAGATTATCCAAATATTACGTTATTGGAAAAAATTGTTCATTTTAAACAATCGTTTCAATTAAACTGCTATTAAAAGGAGGAAATATAAAAATATCCCAGGTAATACTTTTTCTGCTTAAATGTTTTTATTATGGCTACTTAATCATCTAAATGCTGTGGATAAAATAGTCTTTTCTAATTGCCAATTGAAGGGAAAAGACATTTCTGGCAGCTCTGCAAAAAGAAACAGTGAAAGAACAGACATTGCATATTGATTCTTAGTTGGTTTTATGGATCTTAAACTTGGACATTTAAATCTGCAATGGTAAGATTTCAGACTATGCAGTAACGTATGGTCAGTTTTATACTGTTATACTGAACAAAAATAAAAAATGTACTAAAAAATTAAATAGCTAAAATACAGTTGTGTTGAACATTTAATATAATATTATTAAATATGATCATTCAACTGCAACTTGCTCTTTTTTGCACGTTACTCAATGTAAATAAAATATTTTATTATTCCAAATGGCTAAGTTTCAACTGTTCAAATCTTCTAAGGAAATGTAATATACACACTAAATATGTTATTATAACAAAATTAATACAGTAGAGGTCATGACAATAGATGGGGAGCTGAAATCTTAAAGTTGATTACAATAATTTGTAAGAGACCTAGAAAGAGACCATGTGTGAGATGGGTTGATAAGCATTTTTTTGCACTAATGTGGAGAAGCTGTGGGCTAGAGAAATTTTTTTTAATTTTAGAGATACTTTAATTTTACAATAGGATATCCAAATGACTAACTGCATTTGCTATATATCATCTCTCTGAAAATATTCTGCACTTAAAACTTTATGTGAAAAAAAATTCAGCTTCCATCTGGAATCTATCTGACAAAATGAGCATGATGTATCAATAATTATAAAGCAACTTTTTTTTTATGCTAGAAATTCTCAATAATAATAAATTTCGTCTGACAATTATATGGTTTATGGGAAAATATATTTGTATGAGAGAATGTACATACACTTTATTGGATAAAAGAAATAATAGTTTATAGATATAATAAACACCTCCATACTTCCCCATTCTTTTGAAATTCACTTAAATAAAGGTATAATAAAAGACAAATGACCCCCAAGATGCATTTCATGCTAAACCAGCACTCATCAGTTGGCCCAGGTCACTATCTCTCATATATATCTTTATTATATGTAAAGTATTTATCTAGAGCAAATTGCTACATTTTCATTTACCATTGTCAAACTTCCTCCACTCACAACTTTGACGCCATCCATTTCTGATAAATACAATAATGCTTATTAATAATCATTTTCGAAACTAGAGATTATCTAGTTTAAAAGTCAGCTAACATTTTTAAATTTTTATTAGTAATGATTACTATTTCTGAACATTTCTTA
The DNA here is from genome assembly GCA_028023455.1 of Epiperipatus broadwayi. NCBI lineage: Eukaryota > Metazoa > Onychophora > Udeonychophora > Euonychophora > Peripatidae > Epiperipatus > Epiperipatus broadwayi. Next base: position 994,462 of record JAQFVV010012706.1, read on the forward strand.
TTGCTGTAGAGATATGAAGAAAATCACCTGTGCTACAGGTTTTGCATTCCAAATGCATTCTTTTGCAAATCAAATTCAATCTTTTGCGTATCAAATTGATAACATATTTCCATTGATACACTAATAAAATATGTATAAAATAATAAATATATACATATGTAATAAAATAACAAAATATACATTGTATTCTTTAGTTTTCCTTTGCTCAGTTGGTGATTGGATTGAGGCATTTTAAAGTAATTGGAAATGGCTTCAGTGAATTATCAACTTCTAAGACAAGTTCTGTAAGTTCATTTCCAATGGATTCAAGCAAGAAAATTACATCAGAATCATTGAGATCAAGGTCAAGCAGTCCCGTTGTTCCACATAATTACTCAGCTGTGTACAATTCTATTAGTTCTGATAAAAAGGTGTTCTAATAAAATATTATAAAGATGATAAAACAATCAATGAATTGACAAAAAATACTAACATCAATAAAAACTGCAAAGATCAATTATAAATCATTACAATAAAAATGATTATGTGTTGATATAACATGGTTGTATAGTAAAAGGAATGATTAAGTACAATGCTATTAAATAAAATCGAGCAAATAGTTGAACTAAATACATTCCTAACTTTAATAAGATTCTGGAATGGGAAGCTGTAGAATGAAGCATTAGTTCCATTAGGAAAGGATGGAAATGGTTATGGATCCCATCAGAATGTGCGTCAGTACAAATTGGCCATTGCAATTCACAAAGAACAATTGAGGCACTCAAACTATATGTATTACAATTTTCTCACTACGACCTGGGAAAGTGACAAAAAATAATATACATTGATGAATCAGGGTTTTATTATCATCTTCACCAAACAAAGGCATGATCAAAAGTTCCTGTGCTGCCAATGATTAGAGAATGAAATGTTTCCCTAATTGTGGCAATAAACATACAAGGAATAGAAAGCATGAATTAATTGCTAATTCTATGGTTACTTCAAATATTTTTCGCAACCTTCTTTGAAGGTTACTTCAGAAATTACAAGACATGAATAATCTCAAAGAAATAAGGTTAATTTTGGACAATGTAAGCATCTACAAGACTTGGGTGCTGCATGATCTTATTGGTCAGACATGACATACTCCTTTTATATCTCCAATGATGGACCTCATCAAAGTTTTTTTCAAAAATCAAATTGTGCAAGAACTATTTTATCTGTTCTTTCCAATTACGAACATTTGGTAGGTATAATTAAAGACTTTCACAACTGTTATTACCTTATTGTTACAACTATTACATGAATATGTATATAATTAGTTATCAGCAGCTGCTTCAGGAGAACCATTATAGGTTAGGTTATGTAGTATGTACACTACCCATACAGTCCACATGTGCACACACCTCCATATACATTTGATTTTTTTCCCAAAAAAGTTTAGGAAAAAAAAAAATTTATACAAAAATTTGATTTGCAAATGTATGACTTTCAAGCACAACATTTGTGTTGCTAAGGTATGTTTACATATTAAATAGGTTAAAAAGGCAACATTTCATAAATCGTAACCAAGTGAATAGATCTTAGTTTACTGACAATCTCAGATTCAATCGAGGAGTCTAAACCATATGCTGTAGTAGCTTTTGGCTAACAGAGAGAATCCGAAACTTAATTGATGTAATTTAAACCAAATTCCTTTATATGATAATGTATCAAACTGAATAATTAAAAATGGAGCATAGAGAATTTTCAAGATCATGTCTAGTTAAGAAAAGAAAATCATTAAAAATGTAAAAATAAAGCAAATTGTAAATAATATTTAAATTATTTCTTCAGTTTAAAATTTCATCAAATTAATTATAAAATGATCCATTACCTTAGTGTTAGAGAAGTTTTCTGGTGAGCAAGTACTTGTTTCAGTATAAAATAGCACGCTGGTGAGTATTTATAAAGTGAATGTGTTTGGTCTGTAGTTAGATTGTTAATGTTCAGTTATAAAGTGAACCCTTTGGTATAGGTGGAGTAACTCGTTACAAAATAATTGTCTCAGTAGTGGTGTAGTTTGGTAATTAATGATAAGATAAGTAATTGGCTTTGTAGTGGGTAAGCTGGCTGGTAATTGATTGAATGTGTAGAATAGCTTGCTGGTCAGCAATTGTGTTAGCTGGTAAGTTGTATGATAAAGTAATGGTCTCGATTGCATATTTCTGATGAACAATTGATTTGGTGGTAATGTAATTAGCTGATGAGCAGTTGTTCCTAAATAGAATATCCTAGTGGTAAATAGTTATATAGAGAACAATTTGTCCAGTTGTAATTTACTGGTCACCAGTTATAATATGAAATGCAGTAATAGTAATCAAGTATTTGCTAGGTTAGACATAGGTTAATTAGTAAAATATCTTGCTAGTAAATAATTCTAAGACTATTTTATGGTTCGCTAATCAAATAGGTTAGTGATTTGTACTTATAAGGTTAGTTGCCTTATGGCAGAGTAGCTTTTTAGTAAATGAGCAAGTCAATAGAAAAATAATTTTTGATGAGAAAACTTGCTATTTCCATTTATAATTGAAAAACAAAATTGCAGTTATGTAGAATGAAATTACTAGTCTGTTACATTTATTACAATTAAGAAAACGTTAATCTAGCTGCAGATAAAAGTTGAACAGCTGCCAGAATGTGGGAGGAAAGGTTTTAAAGCAATACATAGAAGTAAGCAATTATTGATGGACTGAAGAAACTTGGGAATTATATTAACAAGACTCGGAAATTATATTGACAAGACTCGTTGGGAATCATATTGATAAGACTTGGGATCATAAAACATATTCATGGATAGAATATTTTAGTGGCCATTCTACTGCATAGATAATAGGATTATATTTGCATTATGTTATGAACCAGTTATAATCGACACATATCATAGGAACTGATTTCTCTATAACATCTGACAAAAGATCTTTATTACTTTGTGTTATAAATAACAAATAATATAGTAATAATATAAAATATAGTGCACAAAGTAGAAAGCTATGAATGATATTTTTGCTTTAATTGGATATATATCATCCGCTAAAAAGATGATTCGTTCTCTCCCAAATTTTTTGAATATTGTCTTTGAATCAATGCATGTGTTATATGTTGGCACAGCTATTCACCCAAAAAATGTTTTAGGTACCACCATGGCTGAAGCACAAGTTATGATGTAAAATATGACCATGTGTTTCTTTACTATTGTGAAATCTTGAAAACCATTTGAGAATATTATATCTTTTAGGTTCATTGCGGGACATGGTTTGAATCATTTCAAATGTTTCAATCACTTTTGCTAGCTTGAAACAAAATTTAATTTTACTGCATTATCCCATTATAGGTTAATTTGTAAAAATATTTCATGTTGTAACTCATGGTCTTGCACCTGTAAATTGTTTTGGTGAATAGCTAAACTATGTTACTACATAATGCATGCATTAATTTAGAGATGGCGCTGCAGTCAGCTTGGAGAGAAAATCAATCAACTTTTTACTGTGACACACTGTATATATGAATGAGTTTCTGTCCAGTGTTTTAGTGCATGCATGCCAAAAAATTATGGTTTAAATCCAAATTAAACATGGAAATTTAACATATTTGAAGATCTTCAGCAAGCAGAGAATTTTTTAGTAGTCAACCCATCTAGCCTTAATTATAGGTTAGTAAAAATAAAAAAATCCTCCTCGCTATGATGTTTTGTCAACGGTGGTAAAGAAACTTGCATTGCTGCTATTAAATCTTCATAAAAACCATGTCGTAATGCATTTTTTTACAGTACTAAGATCTAAAAGATAATTGTATAATTTGTCTTATATGAACATAGAATAATTTTATGTCTACACATATTGTCATATCTGACCTTGCTTTTAGAAATGGACTAGTCCAGATTCCTTCATCATCTGAACGGTTTGAGTACACATTGCTAACTAATGTGTAAACATGTGGAAAACCAATATATAAACATGGCCAAAGGGTGAAACATAATGTGTAAACGTGGATAAAGTCCTATCATTGGTTAGTCTCTTGGAATCCGATTGCTGCCAGTAAGGGAGATCTGGCAATAAAGAACCTTTTTGGAGGCAAATCAGAGACTGCCTGTCTAACCTAAACAATAATACAAGCTCTTATGAGAGGACCTTTGTCTATCTGAATGACCTAATATGCTCTCCATTGAAACCACTTCCAACAGTGGTGTTTCTACTATATTCACTACTAGTATGTCTACGCAGTGAGGCAAGTCCACAATAGGGCTGGGAGCTGTTGTGACTACAGAAGACTAAGCAAGCTGTCTAGTACAGCTGGAAGTCATTTAACAAACTCTAGGAAAGCTAATATATAAAGCTGGATGTGAATCCAGTCATTCGGCATGACCAGCTTATTATTGGCTAAGTTATATGTCAAATTGTATTTATTGATTGTATAATATGTACATATATTTATTCTAATACATTATACGTATTAAATTGTAAGTATTCATATTTTGTAATATTACTGTTGGTTTGAGTCTGAACACTGCAATTCAGCCAAACACAACACATATATTTACCATGACTAAATTAAATAAAATGTTGAGAAAAATGTATTATGTGAAATATAAATTTTTTGTAACTTTTTAAAGATTATTTCGTTTACCGATGTTTATTTATTAATTTTTCAGCTACAAGATAGATTGAAATAGTTAAACAGCAAGATACTATGATTAAACAATATTTGATCTTCAAGTTTTAACTTTCCCTATATATAAATAAGCATTTATTTATATAGCGCGATGTTTATAATTGTAAATACATTAAATATCAGCTTTTTACAGCTATTGTACATGCGCTTTTACGAGTGTTAAATAATAAATGAATACTTTCACTGCCAATATTCTTTCTTAAATGCTATATCTTGTATTGGCAGTGAATGTATTAACTTTCCCTATAGTAACTATGATTTTACTATGTTTTAATTATTTTTTTATGTTCAGCACATCAAAGATCATATGAATATTATGGTTTGTTCAAATTTTACTTTATCGTTCAGAAAAGAATAGCTTGATATTCTTCCACGACCATTGTTTAATGATGAATTGGTTAAATATGGTCAGAATTTGTCCAAGAATATTCAGCTATTTTTTGTAAAAAATATCCACTTCTTGTTCATATTTGAATATAATATGGGCTCAATCACAGTACCAAAAATATCTTTGAAATCATACTCTAATTTTTTTTTCAGATCAATAAATGTAATTTTACTAATTGATTATTATTAATTAGTTATTAGCTTATTTTTTTTTTTAAAAAATGTGGGTTTGTTTTTTATAGTGATGAAGGGCTTTGTTCCAAGGTCGATTTTGTCTACTTTGCGACCAATTTTAGAAGAAAATTCAACACGATTGCTTCAATTTGACGATCCATTAGACGCAGCACCATCATCAAAAGTACTTACCCCTTTACAAATTTCCATTCCACCTCCACCGAGTCACACTTATGATTATCTTCCTGAGGTAGGGAATAGTTTGTTCAATTGTAATTTTTATAAAAACATATAAAAATACATTTGTAAATACTTTTGTATTTTATTCGCCCCTTTATTAAACTGAGGTATGATATGAAGATAAATTCATTATAAATGAAAAGTGGAATAATGTGGAGTTTGTTGGTATATCAAAAAAGAATGATAAGATTAATGATTCAAATTAATGGAATATGCAAGTACTAATAATGAAAGTTTATGTCCCAACTAATTCTCATTGTTATGAAGAAGTAGAGGATTTTTATATGGATACACTGGAAGACTTTAATTTCAAAATTGGTAAAGGATTGAAAGATGGTGTTATAGATAAATTTGGTTAAAATGATAGAAATGAGAGAAAATACAAATTCCTTTTTTGAGAGAAATACTAAATGGACATGGAAGCATCCAAGTGAAAATACATCAATTGGATTATATTTTGATTAATGGAAAATATGTTCATCATGATTATAACATTCTTATTCCATCACTCTATAACTGGACTAAAGCACAGAGCATGGCTGAAAACAATATATTGGCCAAATACTGCATAAAAAAACTGGAGATTATAATTGATATGTAGCATAATGAGAAAGGGAAAAAGGAAATGGGATCTAGAGATATAGAAAATGAAAATTACCAGTACACCTGGGTCTCGTTTTACGCGATAGATAGGTTCCTCAGAAAACACATGCAAATGAAATCCGCAAAAATAGACGTAACTTACCTTGAAAAAGGGGGGATATGGACTGTGATTTTTCAAAAATCGTGTAAAAGCAAAGCATCAACGTAAAATTACTTTAAAATTCACGCAAAAAAAAAAAATAAGGAAATAAAATATGACTAATAAAAAATTTCAAATTTGAAAAAAATTGATACAAGACAAACTTTTTTTAACTATAATATTTAATTTTATTCAAAACAATATATTTTTATGCATAATTTACAGTAATTTACATTTTTTTATACACGTTTTAATTATTATGGCTATTTGCCGATAAACAGGTTCGTTTGCAAACTGGCAAAAAATCAGATTCTTCACAAGAGGAAATACAACTAGCGCCAACGTCACTCTCAGGTTATGTTAATGGTTTTCTGGTGACAATGTAATTAGTAATTAATCTAACAACTAAAAATTAAATTCTTATTTTTGTCTTTAATTTTCAATTTTAATTGTGCCCCTAGCTATTACTCACCTTTTAAAAATAAACTTGTGGACACTAAATGATTAATAATTGATTACGTTCTTTTTTAAAAAGCAAAAACAGAATGTGATTTAAAATGCAAAATTAACACACACAATGTTTGAACAAATTTACATTATAATCTTGTAAAATTTAATGTGTGTATACATAAAATGTAGAAATCATGATTTTAATTTCATTATTGCATAAAATCTTACTATTATAAAGCACTGAAAATATTGAAATTACTAAGATGAAAGTCGAATTCCGATAATGTGCTATTACTTTCAATATGACATAAGTGCGCGAAATTTATTATTTAAAGTAATAGCGCATTATCGGAGTTCGACTTCCAGAGAAACGTGAATCGCGTAACTTCAAAATCGCGTTAAATAAGTCCGCGTAAAAAGAGACCCAGGTGTATTTTGTCTTGTTATGAAGAGAAACTATCTGACAAAACAAGTATTGGATCAAGTTGGAGAGATTGTATCGGTGTTGATATGAACTAGAGATAACAAAAGTAACAATTTCATACTTTTTCGTTTCAATACTTATCTCTTTTAATGTTTTGCCAGCCTATCGTTCTTTGTTATGGCTATAAATGATATAATGTCATTTATAGATCTGATGAAGTATGTTAAATCAATTGAAATGGAAAAGAAAAACATTGATATAAATACTAAAAATTAAAGTAGCACAAATGTTCTAATGAGTATAATGAAAAATTAAAAGAAACACAAAGCCGAATTGTCCCTGTATAAGATAGAACAATGACAACTACAAAAATAATAGATCAAATGTAAGATAAATGAAGAGACTAAAAGCAGGATTGATGACCCAAAACTATTACCAAATTGTAAAATTGGAAGGGAATAAAGACTTTAGCAGAATGATACAAAGTTAACTTAAAAAGACTACAGAAGAAATGAGATAGGAAAAAGAAATTGAGTTTTTAAAGAAGATAGCTATGAATCTATATAAAGAATAGTACAATTTGATAAAGATGACCGGAGTATGGCTTTGAATTTTACCTAAATGTTATATGTAATGAATAATAAAGTCAGTTAACTATTTTCAATAATTAACACTATTAAATTTATATACACAGCAGCTTGGGTTGGTTTATTTACCTTTAGTTTACATACAGGTATTGCTATAGATGGTTTGGCTGAAGGTGGAAATGAATAATGGAAAGCAATTTGTGTGTCATCAGATGTTTGAACACTGGAATACTACTTAACGTTCTTTTCTAATTGTCATGTTATTTACAATGTTTATTCTATACAATAGCATTTGTTTTTGAGTGTTTATAGTATATTCTAATTGATAGCATTTGTTTATCATGTGTTCTAGTTAATAGAATTTATTATTGTGGTGCAGTTCAATTAATAACTTTAACTATATATAATGCCGTAAGCAAATAACTTGTTACTGGAGATATATTCCTAAATATAATGGCAAATGTATAAAAATGAATTCCAGTTTTTTCTAACTGTGATAAGGTTATTTGTGTTATAAACTTTTTTTCCAGTAAATTTAAAATTAGTATAGATCACTGAGTTAACCTCATGGATCAGATGTGCAAGCCATTTTCATCAGAATGGAACAATTTCTTAAATTGTTTTGTGAAGTTAGTAAAATATTGTTATAAAGTGGCAAATATTTGATTGTCATTACTGATAGGTTGCATTGCCTTTCACCCTTCCCCCATCTTTAATATTTACTTACATTATAATCTTTAAAAAAACTATGAAAATTTATTCTTGAAATGTAATGAACTATAAGCAATTTTATCATTGTTTCTTGCAGGGAAAGAATATAACCTTCATTGATTTTCATTGTCAAGCAGAGAAAACATATTAGCGTTATGTTTAATGTTACTGCTATGTATCTGCTAAAAAGAAAAATATCACAGATCTTAGCAAAATACATAACTGGTAATGAAGTAAATTCAAATACCCAATATAATGAAAATTTACTTATTGATATAATAAACAACACCACTATGAAATCCTCACTATTACTTAAGGTTCGACTTGACAAAATACTCATATTACCCTCTGGTAGTAATTCCTGAATGAGTCTTCTCAGGCATATCAAAATAATAAGATCAGGGTGATCTGTAAGGAATCCTAACCATCTTATTAACTTTCAGGACTGGTGCCTGGGATTGGAAACTCCTTGATGACTGCAGCTAACACTCATGGTGATCTTGTTCCATTAAATTCTTGATGACAGAGAACGTCTCCCATGAACAACTACGAAATGCAGAACTCGTGTAGCAACAATTTTTCCCTATTTATGTCACGACATATTTTCTTATCTTTGCTCTAATTAAATCTTGACTTACAGATTTAATTAGTGTATTTTAATTTAATCAAAATCTTGTTTTAATTTACATTTTTTCTTATCACTATTATTTCTCTAATTAACGACAAACCGTACTTTTGCTTTATTACTTTAAACAATCTTTTCTCTATAATTAATTCTATCTTTTCTTCTGGAGTACTTTACTATTTCTTTTTATATAAATATAACAATTACTGATATTTTCTCCGTGTAAAAGCATATATTTTAATCGCATGTAATTTATTTATAATCTTTATTCAGCTCTTTAAATCTTTTATCTAATTGATTATTATTTACACAAATGTTCTACATAACAGATTTGAATACTACTACATAATAGATAGAGCCACCAAACCTGTTCTGAAGATATTAATCGATTAAAAAAACCTTCAATCAAATAATTTCATTTTTTATTGTATATTTCAAAAAAACCAACTTGTTTTCCAAATATACTTTTTTTTTTCCATGTGTCAAAGCATCAGCCGGGAAGTGAACCCAGGACAGCTGCTTGTAAGGCAGCTGTGCTGACCACTGCCACCAACGCTTGACTCAACATACTATTATTTTGTATGAATTAAAACTGACAATTTCTGTTTAAAGAGGACAATTTTAACTAAGCATTGGATTAAAGAAAAAACATATTATATTCAAATTATTCAACCCAGTTACTTTCACTGTTGATTAGGATCCTTGAAACAAACAATTCTTTTTCAAAGCAAACAGTTTTTGATATGAATAAAAATTTATCATTTCTATTTGAAACTAACAATTTCAATTATTATTTGGATGGACATGGCATATTTTCACCGCTTTGTCTCTGCAACTGACATCAATTTGTTTTCCAAAATAATTTTCAAAATAAATTGGAATTGACACTTTCTTTTTAAAATTTATTATTTGGATAAAAGTCTTTGCAGATGTGTAGATTTTAGTAGCAATCAGATGCTACATATTGCTCATCACACAATAAGCCTCATTTGGATCACATCTATAAAATATGGTAGATCATAAGAGGTCAAGACCTCTTCATAATGTTTCTATTAGACATTCACACAACTTTCCATCAAACAAATAATATGATCTGGGAATGTTTTTTTTTTGCTTGTTTGTTTATAAAAGTAGGCTGTTTATTGTCTCCGTTACTTTTCGTATAAAATGGCATTCTAATTTTCATTAATTTGTACTGCTTTTTTTATAGTTACATAATAAATTTTAAAATTACATCACATGTTGAAATTAAGTTCACATTAACTTTTTTTAAAATTTTTGTCTGCAGTTTATTTTGAAAATATCTTGTATAGCTTTTTTATAAAAAGGTGTGATGAAGTTTAAAATTGTTTACATTAGTTTAATAATAACAATTATTAGTATATTGTAAATACTGAACTTTAAGCTATAAGTAAAAAGGATTTGAACACAGACTTTTAAGCTTTCTTCACCTATCCTTTCCATCTTATATAACCAATACACATGAATATGATAAATGATCTCCAGTGTATGTATTTTGTACTGAACCAGCACTCATCAGTTGGTCCAGATCATCTCCCACACATATAAATAATCAGTGCTCAGTTTATATTAAGATAGCAAATCTTCAAATTTTATTGGGTAGACTTCAGTCTTCTCCAACCTCCAACTCTTCAGCCATCCATACCATTGAAAATCTGATGATGGTCATATATATGAGGGGTCAGTGTGACTTAAGGTCAACATGGGTATGACAACAATATTGGGATTTGAGCATTCCATCATATTTTCAATGATATGGATGGCTGAAGAGTTGAAAGGTGGAGAAGATTGAAGTCTCTCCATTAAAATTTGGAGATTTGCTATCTTAATATAAAGTGAACACTGATTATTTATATATGTGGGAGATGATGATCTGGACCAACTGATGAATGCTGGTTCAGCATAAAATATCTTTATTTACATTAGTTTGTGATTTTTAGTAAAATTGTGCATTAGAGACCTGAATGGCCATTTTGAATTCCCAGAAAAAATTACAGGACATACAATTTTAAATGAAATGTCTAATTTATTACAATAAATAAAAATATATATATATACATTTTTATAAAGTGCAAATATGAAAGAATGTAATGAAGCTGATAAAGTAGTCATTACCACAAAAAAATAATAAAAAAAAGGATATTTTTCACATTTTTAAAATTTTTATTTCTATATTGGTTCACAAACTCTCAATTTTGAAATGTATAACCTAAAATTACAATTTCATAGACAGCTTCATCATATTCGTCATAAAATGCAGAAAAAAAAAATATAACATGACCTACTTTAGTTACAGTTTGTTGGTGTAATGCGGCAAAAGGTGACAATTTCAGTTTCGCTTTTTTACTAACCAGCCTATATGTTCAATTTTTGCAAGCAGTTGTTTTTCTAGGCCCTCTATGTGGGATATCTATTAGAAATGCAAGGTTTTAGTGTGGATCAAAAAAAAATAACAGTAATAACTTTAGTAAAGTGTAAGTTATGGAAATAATTACTATATTATTGGAATATCATGGGAGAAAGGGCGAGCTAAATTATGCATTATTTCATAGGAGACCATAATAGCAAAATATGCTTCAAAGTAATTAAAAACTTATCTACAATGAAATGAATAAAAACATAGTATGTGATGAAATAAATTAAAAATTTGTTTCTAAAATAAAATGAATAAAAACATAGTAAATTCTAAGTTATGGGTGTAAAAAATAATTACTATATTATTGAAATATCATGAGGGTGAGCTAAATTATGCATTATTTCACAGGAGACCATAATAGCAAAGTATGCTTCAAAGTAATTAAAAACTTATCTACAATGAAATGAATAAAAACATAGTAAATTCTAAGTTATGAGTGTAAAAAATAATTACTATATTATTGGAATATCATGGGAGGGAGGGCAAGCTAAATTATGCATTATTTCATAGGAGACCATAATAGCAAAGTATGCTTCAAAGTAATTAAAAACTTATCTACAATGAAATGAATAAAAACATAGTAAATTCTAAGTTATGAGTGTAAAAAATAATTACTATATTATTGGAATATCATGGGAGGGAGGGCAAGCTAAATTATGCATTATTTCATAGGAAACCATAATAGCAAAGTATGCTTCAAAGTAATTAAAAACTTATCTACAATGAAATGAATAAAAACATAGTATGTGATGAAATAAATTAAAAATTTGTTTCTAAAATAAAATGAATAAAAACATAGTAAATTCTAAGTTATGGGTGTAAAAAATAATTACTATATTATTGAAATATCATGAGGGTGAGCTAAATTATGCATTATTTCACAGGAGACCATAATAGCAAAGTATGATTCAAAGTAATTAAAAACTTATCTACAATGAAATGAATAAAAACAGAAAATAAAATAAATAACCCAAAGGAATTACAAGCAATTATTATATATCAGTGGGAGATGATGATGATGACTGTTGATTCAGCATTGGGAGACATTGTAAATTATTTAGAATACCAAAAAATCGATCTCGGGTCATAACTCTAGCACGTTAGCAAGTACCGGTTGATGCAAATATTCATTTTTAGACCAAATAAATTTTAGTTTTGGTATGCGTGATATAGTACAAACATGAATAATCATACCAAAAAATGCATTCAACTCAGCGGGTGACAGACCAACCCACTTTGGTAATGCCTTCCACTCTGAAACATACCTATTGCTTTCAGTGCAAATATATAATTTTGTATAAAAAATAAATGAAATAGATCAGGAATTGAATACTCACGGCTAATGGTGAAATATGACGAAACCTCAGAATCAAACACAAACAAAAAAGTCTTCGTCAGAATCAATCAAAATTACATTCAGCAGCAAAAGAAGCCATTTGTGCGGTTATTTTGTTTATACATTGATAAAATCTAGAAAGATAAAAAAAATTTATAAAATTTTAATAACGTACTTTACAAAAATTGCTATAAAAAATCTAATTTTCATCACACAGAAAAATTTTTTAGACGTACAAAAAGATAAAAAAATGGCGGAGAGAAAGGAAAAAAACCATAACTGTGACTTATATGGTTTGCACGCTATTGCGGTCGAAATTGCAAACTTTTTTTTATGCGGAAAAAAGCGGTTTTCGGTTCTAAAGGGTTAAGTGTTTTTCTGTGGTTTGGATGGGCTTTTTTTAAAAAATTACACCTACAAATTTAGAATTACTTTCACTTAGGCAAATATTAAATTATTTTTACCAAAAGCATTCCATCTAAGCTTATTCCATCCTTTATGTTTTCATCTGCAAAGTTATATATATATTTTCAACATTATTGGTTTCATTCTTGCAATTTTGATACTTGAAATGTATTATATTTGGTAAAATGTAGTGGCTAGAAGAAAATGGTCCTCTTGGTTTGTAAAATACAATGATTTGGAGTATCAATACTTTTATGGTTGTTTTTTTTACATAGATTCCACCTTATGAATTTTAATATATGTATATGTAACACCGAATTCAAAATTAAATAATATATTTTTTACCGGAAGTACTTTCGATTGTTTCATTGACAATCTTTATCAACCATTAATACAAATGTACAGAAAATAAAATCCTGCATTATCCAACATTCAATTTATTCAAATTTTCCACAATTCTGTTGTTTTTATATTAGGTGATGGTCTATTCATTAAACCATCTCTATTCCTAGATATCATCATTGTCTCCTTAATTTTTCAAATTGAGAGATGTAATGAAAAATTAAGGAGGCAATGATGATATCTAGCAATAGAAATGGTTTAATGAATAGACAATCAGTTAATATAAAAACAACAGAATTGTGGGAAATTTTAATGGATTGAATGATGGGTAATGCAAGATTTTATTTTCTGTACATTTGTATTAATGGTTGATAAAGATTGTCAATGAAACAATCGAAAGTACTTCCGGATATTATTTAATTTTGAATACTGTGTTAAATAAATTTGTTTGAATTATTATTATATGATTTAAAAATACAGACATTTAATGGTTATAGTTATATATATATGTGTGTGTGAATATGTTTGTTGAAAAATACATTTTTTTTACAAAATGACACAATTATACTTGTGAACCTTATATTATTGCGTTAATTAATTGCCTGAAAATGTGTGATTTTTTTTATTATCTAGTATTAATTGCTGAATGTCTAGAAAAATTTGAACTTTATTTAAACTTTCTAAATACATTCTCCTTTTAATAATAGCAAACAAATTAGTATTTCATGTATTATTATCCTGTCTTCTTCAAATGTTGCTGGCCTGACCAGTGACAGTATTAACATAAAAGTTGAATCCCAATTTTCTTGAATACTGAATTAATGATGGTATGCTAATGAAGTAGAATATAATAGAATACTAGTTAATTAAAGTGTGAGTTTAAAGTTTAGTGATCATAGATTTACAACTTTAGGAAAATAATGTTACTGGAAACATTGTTATATATTAACTTATGTAATTATGTAGGAAGAAAATTAACCTCTGATCATGCACTGTTTCATACCTATTATAAATCACTTAAGTTTTTAAAACTGTTATTAGTGTGTGTGTACGAAAATTTATAATTGTTACGAAACAGTGCATGCTCAAAAGTTTTCTTCCTGCATAATTAGACTTCTCAGTATTTAATAATAGTAGATTTAGCTAACTTATGTATGTGGAAGGTTTTAAAAAAGTTTGAATTATTCTAAAGAACATTCAACAGTTAATTCTATATGATGGAAATGGACTAATATATAATTACAAATTATTAAAATAGTTTATAATTGTTTTTACTTATTCATGATTCTAATATATTTTTGTGATTTTGTTTATTTTTAGTTTTATGTTGCAATGTATGAGTTCAGTCCAAATGGTCCACATGAATTAGGTTTGAATGTAAATCAAATTGTTTTGGTTTTGCGCCAATCCGATCTGGAGGGAAATTCTGAATGGTGGCTTGTTGAAGATGATGACAAAAATAAAGGCTACGTACCGTCAAACTACCTTGCTAGGTTCCTCGGCTGATTTGACTAATGAAAACTATGCATGAATAATATTTAAAGCGAAAGAGCATTTTCATGTAACTATTTTTGCCTCTTTAAGAAGAATGGAATTCAGAAGAAAATATGATTTGCATAGTTTCTATTTTAAAGACATTTTTTTGGATTTTTGTAACATAGAACATTGAAAAGTTCACAAAATGTATTTCAAAAATGTTATCCGAAGGTTTTAAAATAACGATATATTTTAACTAATATCAAAGAAAGAATTTTAAATAATCTGAAATAAATAAATAATATTGTAAAGATTTAATCTCTTAAAACAAAATTTGGCTTTTTTTTTTCATATGTCATAGCATTGTCCGGGAGGGGAACCCATCTGCAACCAACTGTTTGCTTGCAAAACAACTGTGCTGATCTCTTGGCTAACAATGCTTGATTAAAATTTGGCTTTTTTTAAATCAAAAAAGAAATGTGTGATTTGCTAATGACATGTGAAATTGTTTTGATCTATCTTTTATTTAACTCCAATATTTTTTTTTTGTTCATGATGAGTTTTATTAAGTCTTATGTAGAAAGTTCTGTTTTGAGATTTCTTCATTAAATTTATGTGAGGATGAGAAACTTGTACTGCCAATGTATTGAAGTGCCTTTTTATAATTTCTGTGTATTTTTGCATCTTTTTTCCTCTTTCTATGAAAGTTTGTTTTATTGTTCAATGGAAGTAGCATTTGATGTACTTCTGTGAAAAGAAATATATTTATTTCATTTTTTTAAATATGTTGATTAATCCGTTTTTTACGTTTATATGTATTGTGTCTATCCGTATTGAGAATACATAGGGGTTGTTGTTTTAAGTGCATAATTTAGGATTATGGCATCAAGAACTGAAAATTGTAAAAAAATTGTTTAAATACATCAATACTGAATGTAAACAGCATTGTATTCCCCATCACAAATTCAGTTGTGATTTAAATTTTAAATATCTTGTTAGTTTTTTATTAGATTTTAATTTACAATTCTATGAAATGAGTTGTCTATTACAATTAATTTATCTTCAGATTTATTTTTAGTCAATTTTATGACTTGAAATATAACTGCATGCAAGTCTATGTACAGAGAATCTATAAAATTATTGTTCATATCCCACAATGCATTAGGTTTTTCAAGATGGATGGATAATGTAAATCACTTGTTTGGTCTAATAAAAAAAATTAATATTGTTTTCAATTGTTAAAATGAATTTTATGGGTCAAATTTTGAAAATTGTGAATGCAGGTAAAAAAAATGTTTTATATTTATAAATCACCTCATTCAAGCCAATACTTAAAATTAACCAATAGAATATCAGCAGTCGAAGTGTTGCTTTGAGAATAGATCGCTGACTTAAAATTCACAAATAGAATATCAGTATTCTTAGTGCTGATTTGATAATAGATTGATACTTCAAATTAACTCAAAAAATATCAGCATTCTTACTGCTGCCTTTACAACATTTGCTAATATTTTATTATATAATTTTAGGCATTGACTGATATGATGTGTTTTACGTAGATCAGTAGTGTGCAACCTTTTTACACTTGTGACACCCATACTCTGATTGAAATTTTACCCTATCCATTATATGTTGTTACACATATAAGGATAGTAATAATAAAAGTTGGTTTACTGCATACAACAAAGATCTTTATATTGTATTTCAATATATACAATTTGATATAACATCTTTGAAAAAACTGCAAAATATAGAGTAATACTTTGTTCTTAGAAGATCTGCTGAATTGTAGCAATTACAACTTTTTTAGCTGTTTTAGAAAATGTGTATATTCAAGGAAATGTAGTACCATGTATTAACACTAGGTGAATACTAGCAGGAAGAACAAAACTGAAACTGAACAAGAGAAATGAGAGCAATATAAGCGAAGTGCCATTATGATGTGCTGTTTATTCAAAGCAGATTGGATTATAAAGAAAAGTGTTTAAGCACCAAAATGGGTAGATACACAATAACGAGTTGAACCGTTTTCATGTATTCTTTAATAGTGTTTAAGTTTTTTCAATTAAAAATTTTCATGACCCCTCCCCCCCCCAACAATTTTTCTGCGATTCCTTGAAGGGTCACGACCCACAGTTTGTGCACTGCTGACATAAATAATTTATTAGTTATGTGCATTTATTGTTTATGTATATACCCACATAAATGGAAAATCTACTAGCATGAATTGCAAATAATATTTATTGCAAAAAGTAAATATTTTTTTACATTTATAATTTTAATATTTTTTAAATTATTCTGACTAATTCATTGAGCTTAGAAAATAATAATTATATGAAAGATGATGGACAAAAACTTGTACAGCATTCTGTTAATGAAGTTTAATTGGAAAGTATAACACAATCTACAGTGCCTGTGTGTATGCATTTGTATTAGTTGGTTTGGTGTACTGTGGCCACTTGGCGATGCTGCAGTACCATCAAGAAGCCTTCAAGTGATAAATTTTTATCCAAAAATCACTGAAATTGAAAAATTAAAATGCCTAAGGCAAAGTAAACCGAAAAAATCCTTCTAAAATACAAATCAAAAAGAAATAGAAGAAAACACTATAAAATTCAAATTACAAAAACAGAAATAGGTGAAAATATGTCAAATGCAACACACACACCTCCCCCCCCCACATGAAGAAAAATTCAAATTACAAAAACAGAAAAACTATAATACTAAATCTCAAAAAAATTAATGAAGCTTCATTAATGGTGGTTGGTGGGAATGCAGTACATTTTTAAAAAAAATCCCTCTGACTTTCAACACTATTATGTGGAGTGTAATATTTCACAAACCTTAATAACAGATTAATACTTATTAAGTAATTAAATATAGATAACGAGCTCATAGCTATTTAAAAAATAAAAGTAGCTATAAATTACAAAAACAGAAATTGGTATAATATATAACCCCCCCCACACACACATGATCAAAAATATGTACTTTTCAAAAATATACTAAATTTCATCAATATTTAAAAAATAAACGACTTTCAACATTTGAAAATATATCTGTGCGATCAGATTTCAAAGCAGTGATTTATATAAGCTAAAAAGCAATAAGAACATTACATTGGAGACCTAATTGTCTTTCCCAAAAATTTATCAAATTAATTATTCTCTGCTTTGAAATTATAGCATATCATTTAAATATAAGTTTTTAAAATAAATGTATAGAGATCTGCAGTGAAGAAATATTACCAATTTTCTTCCAGGCTGAGTTGTCCAACATTTGTAGTAGGCACTTGATGTTTGCAGCATAAAAATTCATTAAAGACAAAGTTCAAATTTTGAACAAAATTATTTAGAGAAGCTTTTTTCAAACAGATTGCAGCACAACTAACAGCAGATTAAAGAAGGTAGTTCAGCAGTGGTTATTTGGTGGTTTAAAAAATAAAACAAATGGTAGAATTTATTAGCAGGCTTTAGCAAACAATTATTTAAAGAAGTTCCACAAAATATTAACACTTCAATGCAATTTAAGAGGGCAGAACACTTTGGAAGAACTCTGCTGCAGCAATTTTTGAATAGAAATTTATTACAGGCTTTTTGGGGGTTCTTGATAGTACTGCAGTATCACCTAGCAACCACAGTACACCTAACCAACTAGTACCCAATAATATATAATTCATATATTTTTTAATGTTTCTTTATTTCAGACAGTTAAAAAAATTCACTATTCTATGTGAATAGAAAATGCTTATTTTACATTTAAGTGAAATAGGACATGATTTACAGTTCCTTTTTTTAATTTAGAGGTCATTTGAATTCATATCTTTAAATTCCCCTTAGTCATCCACTCTATTAAACACAACAACATACATGTGAGAAAGATAAATGATCTCCATTATACATATTTTGTGCTGAACCAGCACTCAACAATTTGTATGGCTCATCATCTCCCACACATATATAATCAGATTTCGGTTTATATTAAGATAGAAAATCTTTAAACATTAATGAACAGGCTTCAGTCTTCTCCACTCTCCAATTCATCAGCCATCCATGTTGAAAATCTGATGATGGCATATTCAGAGCCCTTGTTTATCAATTTCATTGGAAGGTTTGGGTTCAAATCCCCTCTACTTACATTTAGCTTAAAAGTATATACACCTGGGTCTCTATGATTTTGAAGTTACGCGATTCCTGTTTCACCGGAAGTCGAACTCCGATAATGCGCTATTACTTTAAATAATAAATTTCGTGCACTTACGTTATATTGAAAGTAATAGCACATTATTGGAATTCGACTTTCGTCTTAGTAATTTCAATATTTTCAGTGCTTTATAATAGTAAGATTTTATGCAATAATGAAATTAAAATCATGATTTCCACATTTTATGTATACACACATTAAATTTTACAAGATTATAATGTAAATTTGTTCAAACATTGTGCGTGTTAATTTTGCATTTTAAATCACATTCTGTTTTTGCTTTTTAAAAAAGAACGTAATCAATTATTAATCATTTAGTGTCCGCAAATTTATTTTTAAAAGGTGAGTAATAGCAGTGGGCACAATTAAATTTGACAATTAAAATCTGATTTTTAATTGTAATTAACAATTTAAAAATTACTTACAGTGACTTGAAATTAATGTGATGTAAAACAAAATTTGATTTTTAAACGGAATTGAAAATTAAAGACAAAAATAAGAATTTAATTTTTAGTTGTTAGTTTCATAAACAATTAATAAAATCATCATCTCAAAGATTAATTACTAATTACGTTGTCACCAGAAAACCATTGACACAACATGAGTGTGAAGTTGGTACTAGTTGTTTATGTTTTTCGGCAAATAGCTATAATAATGAAAGCATGTATAAAAAAATGTAAATTACTGTACTGTAAATTATGCATAAAAATATATTATTTTGAATAAAATTAAATATTATAGTTAAAAAAAGTTTGTCTTGTATCAATTTTTTTCAAATTTGAAATTTTTTGTTAGTCATATTTTATTTCCTTATTTTTTTTTTGCACGAATTTTAAAGTAATTTTATGTTGGTGCTTTCCTTTTACACGAATTTTGAAAAATCACAGACCACATCCCCCCTTCTTCAATGTAAGTTAAGTCTATTTTTGCATGATTTCGTTTGCGCGTGTTTTCTGGGCCTATCTATCGCGTAAAACGAGACCCAGGTGTATACTGTATTTGTATTCAAAAATTACTTTTTTTGCAATTGCAAACAGAAGTAACTATTTCCCACTGAGTTATATAATGTCAAAAACCAATAAAAAGATAGAATATCATTTTGTCATTGGGCTCTGTTATATAAGTTTAGTTTTTGACTTGATTTTTAAATTATAGATGAATTTTGTCTATTGTTTTAATTTACATACAAGATTAAATGTTTTGCAATCACTTAATATATTCAAAGGATGACAAACGACTCTTAATTTATAATAAATAGTCATAACTTTTAAATATCTGTAATTGCAAAATGGAAGTAACTACCTCCCATCCAGTTATATAACATCAATCCTGATGTACCTCAGTGTGAGCAGCTAGTTCCATTTTGAAATTAAAAATTTATAATTATTACAATTACTTTTTTTTTTACAAAAATGAAAACTCCAATTTATTTATTATTAGATGGTTAAACAATTAATGAAACAAATATTTTCATTATTAATTTTATTTGATTGGGGAGATGTGAATTGGCCTTCATTGACAAAAACCATTGTTGCCTAATTCTTAATGACAACTTATGATTTAATACTAATATATAGGGTATATGAGCACAGACTTTCACACCACTCTATCTCATAACACTGATACACTTGAATACATATATGAAGGAAAGAAATAATCACCAATATAGGTATTTCATGCTAAACCAGCAATCATCAGTAGGTCTAGATTATCATCACACATACATGCAATAAGTTCTAAGATATATATTAAGATAGCCAATCTTCACACTTTAATGGACAGGCTTCAATCCACTCCAACTCTTCAACTGTCCATCCAATTAAAAATCTGATGATGGAATGCTCAAAGGCCACCCTGAGGTCGAGATTAATTAAAAAGGAATCTTTCTATGTAAATTCTAATCATACTGTATAACATTAAAGTTATTGCTTAAAAATTATAATTTTTTTTTGTGTAAAATTTGTACAATAGAAACTTTTAAACCATCAAACATCACATGATCATTCTTAACGAGAAGACACTAGATAGGGAGTTTATGCACAAACCTTCCTGCATCCATTAATTATTCTGTGAGCTACTATTTGAAATATATTGTTTGCCAGAACATTACATAAACTTAAAATTTTTAAATTGTTTTTCAGTTTCATTTTTGTGCAAATGGTGAATATCTAAATTAGTTTGTGTGTTGCAAAAAATTATATGTTGTTTCTCAATTATTTTGCATCAGATCTAAAGAGTAGAGTCCAGAGTTGTTCAATTATTTGACTGTGAATATGGAAGTTGATAAGTCTTTTTAAGCAACAAGAACAGTTATATTTATATATATATTTAAAAAATCAGTACAAAACTGGATCTATTGTTCACTCCAACTGTTGAAAAAGATTTTTTATTGAAAATTTTAAAATCTACTGTTTAAATTTATATGTGTTTTTATTTTTATGTGGAAATAAAACAAATTTATATCGAAAAGATATACATTGTATAGGCTTAAACCTGCATTTATATATGTAATATATGCGGAGTTCGAACTCTGACTTTCACATGACACAATTATTTATCTTTTCAACATGTGTGTGATCAGGTGGGTCAGCAATATGAGATGGCACTGAGAATAGTGGGTTGTGTGAAAGTCTGAGTTTGAATCCCGCATATATCAAAAATATATATATATAAAAAATTTCTATTTTGTTTTCCAAGTGTCAAACTTTCTTCATCCACAATTTTGACCCAATCTGCCCTAGATAAATATATTAATGATTATCTTTAAACATTTATGAAACTAGAGGTTATCTCTAACCCATATATAAACTTAAAACTTCAATTAAAGATGAATACATGTGTTTTTGTAATTAAGCACACATTAATTCTCTTTCATTTTTTCTTTTCCATGTACTGTACTTAATCTCCATTCCCCCCACATATTCTTCAAATGCATGAATAAAGGCATCTTAAAAGACAACTACTCCAATGATGCATTTGATATTCAACAGCACTCATCAGTTCAGATCACAATCTCGCACATATATCTTTATACATTCAGTACTTGTCAATAGCAAATTGTTAAATAATGTCCTTTATAGGTTGATTTTAATACCTACACTGTCATATTCTTTAAACAAATGAAGAATGGCATCTTAAAAGACAAATGACTTTCTATGCTGTACCACCACTCATAAATTGGCGTTGGTCACAATCTCCTACATACATTGTTCAGCAATAATGACACTGTTAGAATTATTTATCTTTTAAGACTTCATGTGTTTCAAGAATATATCATGGAGTATACATTTATAAAAGACATTACCCATGGAAAAAAGGAAATAAAGTTGAATTACAGTGTGTGATTAATTAAAAAACATATAGTAATCTTTAACTGAGATTTAAAGTTTATGTATGGACTAGAGACCATTTCTATTTTCATAAATGATTAAAGATAATCCATAATATACTTACCTACAGAGGATCATATCAAATTTATGGATGGAGTGAGTTTAACACTTGTAAATCAAAATGTATTAACTTATTCTATGAAAGACTATGACCTAGGCTAATTAATGAGCACTGGTTCATTGCAAAATACATCTAGGGGGGTCATTTGCCTTTTAATACATATTTCTTCATTTGTTTCAAGAATATATTGGTAGAATGAGTATTCTTAAGTATATCTATAAAATAATTATGATTTTTTTTCTCAGTGATGAAACTTGATTCATCAAAAAAAAAGGTACAAATATAATTAAATAAGAGATTTACAAAGAATGGTAAAAATGAAATTCAGAGCAACATGGTGAAAGTGGAAGGATACATGTGAAAAAGGAAAGGGTGTGTATTAACTGTACACACCTTATTTGTTGATACTAATTGGGTTCTGCTTCCTATGATTGAATTTTAGGTCTTGATTAGTAATCAAGGATTCAGTTGTATAATCTGAAAGTTTGTTGTTAAACTTTGGAATGTTCTCAATAATTATTGCTTGAAAAAGGATGAATAATTTGCAGCTTCAATGTCTCTGTTTAGGTCTAAAACATGATTTGTACTCATTTTGTCTTTGAATTATTACCTTTTTGCTCATGAATCACTTCGTTGTAATTCTGTGTTGATTTGAAAAAAAAATAATTTTTTTTAAATAATTATGATTTGAGAATATAAAAATAGGGTAGTGTAATACTTTTTATTGTTTTATACTTTTCAAAATATTATTCTGAAAATTTAAATATACATATTTTTTCTTTTTTTTTTAAAAAAATAAATGCTCTAAATTTATATTGCCAATTTTTTCATCAATGTACATCTTTTTTTTTTATATATTTCTAAAGTTTCTATAATGGATGTATAACTAAATATTACCATATAAATTTGGTGTTCCTATTCAAGTACTTACATGTTACTACAGTTAACATTTAGGTGCTTCTTATGTTATCATCAATTGTTTAATATTTAAAACAATGACTGAAAAAATATACAAATTATTTTGAATTTTTAAATAATGCCACTCTAAACATCACATGATGATCAAAGCTCTTAACACAGGTAAAAAATTTTTTTACAGTAGTGCCACTTAGTGCAAACTAGAATAATCAATGGATGCAGAAAGGTTTGTGCATAAAATTCCTATCTAGTGCCTACTCATCCAATATGTCCAATGATTACTCTGGTTTTTCTTGAATGGCATTACTGGAAAGAATTGTGCCTCTGCATACAATGCCACTCTGAATGAAGAACAACTGAAAGCTAATTATAATATATGACTACTTGCTTGGAAAGAAACCCTTATGTATATACAACTCAGTATTATTTTATATATGTGTTATTGTCCGTGCGTGTATGTAAATAATTCTATTTACCACCCTTGTGGGTTTAATTTAGTGATAGAATCCCAGATTTTGGGGCATTAAATTTTTAAATCGTTTCCAGTGATGGCAATTTTCACTTAAATCTATTATGAACTCCCAATCCATAAACCCATTTGATTATTTTATCTAATTACCACATTATTTCAAATCATTGCTATTCTATTTTATAAATTGTTAAATAGTATTTTATCAATGAATCTGAAGATTCTATTGGATATTCAAACTGTGGCGGCCATTTTGAATTTAGTTTTTAATTCAAAATGGTGGGCATAATTTGAATGTGCAATGGTTTCTTTGATTTTATTAATATAATGTTATTTTCTTTATTACATATATTTAAATAATTAATTATAAATATTGTTTCAAACACATTTCAATAAATGTATTTGTATGTTTTATTTTGAGGTACTTATAATATTAAACAATCATCAGATGTATATATATGTGTGTGTGTGGATACATATATATAATTATAGACAGAAATTTTTATAAAAATCAAGAAATAAATTTTAAAATATTTTTTTTTTAAGTCAAAGTATTTTATTCTGGAGATTCACTTTTGTGATAGACTCTAGTGGCATTTTTTATTATAAAACAAAAGAAAATTCATTAGCAAAGTTGTAATGGAATTTCTAGTTAAATTAAAAGTAAATCATAGAAAAGATATTTTAAAGAAAAAATCTTTGAATCTATGTTAAACTTACAATAGATTTGAAACAATAAAATCATTGGGTTTATCGTGAGAGTGGATCTTAAGAAGAGAATACTAAATTTTTTTAGATTAATGATTGTAATCACCTGAGTCAAATATATCCATCTTGCCTTGGGCTAATGTAAAAGGGAATTTTTGAGAAATATTCTGGAAACATATAAATAGACCAGAAGAACAATAGAGGGAGGATTATCATTTTAGTTGAGAAAGCAGTATATTAAATCCATGTTAGTTTTTTTCTTTAAAAATAAGTGCAGCAATATGACTTTGAGGTAAGCGGAACCTGACCTGCTTAGTTCCCTGTGGTCTCAAGTGTGATCGCAAAAATACCATGAAACCAGAAAAATTTTGTTAAATGTTTTATTTTTGAACTGCTGAAATGTGGAACTCTTGAACAGAGCTCTATAGCTAGCTATTTCTATGCTGAAGTAATAAAAGTCAACCTCAAATTATTGTTCTGCGGGACCTAAATTTCAAATGTGGACTATGAATAAATTAGGTAATATCTTTTAAATTGTCTTACATTCCTAACCTCTTAATTTATTTTTCAATTCCAGTTGACCATATAATTGATTAATTTATAAAGAAATGTCTTCTAAAGTGTAATTCTCCCTAAATAGATTTAAAATGCTGTATTAACTAAACTTTGTAATCTTGACTTTAAGCCAATAAACATCACATGACCACCATCTCTTATGCTTGTGTATAACTTTAGTTTGCTGTGTGTGGCATACATATAGTGAGTTTTGCCTGTTTTAATCTTGACTTTCTATAATTTAACTTTAATGTCTCTGCTATATATATTTTCTCTGTCTTAAATTATGCCTCTCTTAATGTAAAAACTCTATAATGAAATATTTATTACTCACCTATAGATATATTGTTTAGATTTATAAATATCTGATTTAAAATTCTATTTATATGCCAATTTGTTCCATGTTGACAAATTCATACCTGCCTTGTCTCTTTTTGTATTCTGATTTAAATGATTTTCTACCTACTTCCTGACCAATGATTGTCGGTAAATAAATATGTATTCATTATAAATGATTATTTAATTAGGGTAGCCTTTTTGTCAAGATGAAATGATTTTGTTTGTTTTTTTATTATTATAAAAACATCATATGACCACCACTTCTTATTCTTTCTTATAACTGTTTTAAAACAGGCAAAACTCACTATATGTGAGCTCATCCCATTTCTTTAAAGTTGGAGATCGAGTGACGGTTTGTGGATGTCCAGTAAGTCATCCTGAATGAAACATATATAAGAAGTTTCAGGATATTTATGAAGACCCATATACAATAGTGTAGCAATATGGGAATAATGCATTTATGGTAGCAGAAGCAGGAAAAGAAAAGGGAACATTCAATGCAAGGCTGTTACGACCTTTTATAGAAATAGCTGATGGAAGAAGTTTGTGAGTGGGAATCAGTGATGCATGAATTTGTGTTTTTTGTGTCAAGGCAGGTGGATGATTGAGTGGAGCTGCTTGGATGCATTGTGTTTATGATGCTCCGAAGTATATGCTCGGCACTATCCAGACCTGGATGTTTAGCTCCGAGAGTAGTCCAGCAGTGTGTATATATAGGCCTCATGAATAGGCCTTGGTCTCATGAATAGACCAAATGAATAAGCCCTTAAGACTCACAGAAGCTGCACAGCATTGGCTCAGTGCCAATTTTTTTTCTCTGGCTCCTACTTTTAGTTGGATGATCCTTCTAGGTACAAGAGAGGTAGTGCTTAAAAATGAGATATTTTCTCGTGACATCATGGGGCAGTGTGTACTAGTAGTTTGTGCTTGACCATCTACTTATTCTGGCATTGGAGGCTACAGTTCATGTATTCACTTTTCCAGCTCATCTTACCCATTTCATCAGCACATCTAAAACCAGTAGAGATGCAGTAATGAGAAATGGTGTGTATAATATATGGAATAAAATCATACTTCCAGGTGATTTCATTCCAAAATTTGGTGGGGGGCAATGAAACAGAAATGCTGTTTCATGTGTGTATGTATTCTAAGAACTATTTTACTCTGCCACCTAAAAAAATGGCAGATGTATAAAAAAAAGTTAATCTTATATTTTTTTAAAAAAATAAATATAAAGCAAAAAGTTTATAAATGTAAAAGAAAATCATTATTTTCTATAATTGAGAAAAAAAGATAAAACCTTCATTATTGATTTTATAATTTTAGATTATGATATAAATACATCACTCGTATTTATTTAAAGCTGGCATTTATTAAAAATATTACATTTTTAATTTTTGAAACAATATCATACAAAGTGTAATAATTGCTTGAGGCAGTCTTGTCAAATTGGAAAACATGGCTTATCCTTATGATTCCTATCTGTCCCGCTAAAAAGTAATGTCAAATCCTTAAGAAGAAAAAAGCACTCGAGCTTAAATGAAAGCTGTGCAACAAATCAGATATAGTGGGCAGTGCTGATTAATCAATCCAGAGATCAGAGTATAAATAGTTGAGTTGGAACTTCAGAGAGATTTTTTAAAAAGATTTTAAAGAGATCTTTTTTAAGAAGATTTTAAGAGCAGATAAAGAAGTAAAAAAAGTGAAGAGTTAAAAAGTTAAAATTCTTATTTAAGTGTTACTTAACTGTGATTTTCATCACCTTGGAATATAACATTTACAGCCACTATTAATGATGAAAAAAAATTTTTAATAAGGAAATCATAATGATGGAAGGCTAATTGGTAACAGCTTCCTCTCTTCATCCAAAGCCATGGTTCTCCAAGATTTGTCTGGGTGAACATCATAAAAGTAAATAATGCCATTCAGCTTAAATAAAACAACCCCTTTTGAATGCAGTAGCATCTGGGAGTGAAGGAACAAACTGGATAAAATGATAATTTCATAAAATATTCAATACTCATGCATTTATAAAAAATGAAACCAAAATGTCTTTCTTGAAGAGAATTACAAATAAATATAGCTATGTGAAAATACAATTTATTAATAATAAATTGTAAATTTTAAATGTCTTAAATATCAATAATCAAAAGGCATTTTATTCAATACTTATATGTGTTTACAAAAGACCAAACAAAACATCTTTCTTAAAAAATAAAATTATGAATAAATAGAGCTATGTGAAAATACGTTTTATTAATGATAAATTATAAATACTAAAAATATCTATAATCAAAAGGCATTTTTTAATAAGGTAAATCATAAATGATTGACTTCTCTTCTGCAGATACATTTGAATTAAAATAAAATAAAAATGAATACTTATAATGGTTTATGTTAATGATATACAAATAAGTACACCTAGAAGAGTCAGAAATACTGAGCTATTACATATAACTATAACTAACTAAATTATAATGTGTTTATAACCCAGATAAAACTAGAAAATATACAAAATGAATGTATTTAGTAAATTTTTATTATATTATGAATAAAGTCAAACATTTAGATATGAATTAGTACGTCAATAAAAGTTAATGGTTATATGCATATAATGAACCACATACTTAAATAAGTTGAAAGATTAAGAAAAAAAAAGTTTTTATTTATTATTTGAAAACTCTGAGAAAAGGAATATAAACACAAAATTAAAACACGTTATATATACAAGTTGAGAAGTAAAAATACCAAAACAATGTGTCATGGTTAAATGTACAATAATATGCCTGGAGTTATTGATGCATATAATTTATATATATGTCTTATTAAATCGGAAATACCAAATAAATGCATTTTCAAGATGAATTGATATATGGACAGATGGAAATAACACACACTTATATTTTACCGGAATAAACAATGGATAAATGGGCTTATATCAACTGATTCAAACCCTGAAATGGATAACCAATGAACCTAGGCTACATGTGCTTATATTATGGATTCAAACCTGGATTTGAATAAAAATGAATAGAAATAAATTTTTTATGCTTTGACTAACTTAAAATTAACTGGAATAATAGAAATGCTCTTGTCTGTAAAGAATATCTTCATACATGAGTTAAATTAAGCCACATTACATGTGACAACTACCTAAAAGACTACAAATCAGAATTAAGTGAAACTCTGAATTAAATAAAATGCTATCCGTTATTATCTCTGTTGTCGTCATATATCACACTCCTCTCTGTGAATTAACTAAATAACTAAAAATGTAAATTGTTAAAGAACTTGCATTCTTTAATTCATATTGTACTATTATTGGATGTATACCAAGATACACAATGGACTGTAAATGAAATATTTGTTTGAATTAATTTGAACTCTGAATTAAATGCTATCAGTTGTCTTCATTATTTCTCTGTTGTCTTCAAATATTGCACTCCTCTCTGTGAATTAACTAAATGATTAATGATGTAAACTGTTAAAGAACTATTGAAAGAAGGACTTTATTATACTCTCAACAAATTACATTCTTTAAGTCATATAAAAATGTTATTGGAAGTAGGCCAAAGAGATACAAGGGACTATCAATGAAATATTTTGTTTGATGGGCATTTATTTAAACCTGTTATTAAATAAAATTATTGTTACTTAAAAATTAATTTTAGTTATCCAGTTGTTCAGTTGTATTATTTTTTGCATCACTTATCATTCATTGCACTTGTTCATGAGAATTTCATGCCTCCTAATCTATGTCTGGCATAACTAGACCTATGTAAGTCAGGTTGTAGTGAGATAAAACTCTAGTGGCACTGTTTGGAAAACCAAACACAAATGTCTTGATGCTTCCACTCTCTATGGTGCTACATCCTCTGATGAGCAGGAAATATTGTAGGGGGGATAACATCTGCATTGGGGAATGCCAATCAATAGTTCCTTCCTGCAACATGCTCATCAGTAAATTGTTACAACTGACAAAGGGATCATTCGTGTCCGGTTACAATATATATACACCTTTACCCTGCTTAGCGATTGACAATTTAGCGATATTTCACAATAGTGATCATCATCAATTTGAACCCACTTCTTCAATTTACAATCGATTTTTCACTTAAACATTCAAGAAAAAATTTTAAAAAAAATTTTGTTGGCAGACATCTTGAATTTTGCATCACTGATGATGTCAGAGATAGCTATATTAAATTCATTTTACCCCAAAGCAAAAGTATATTATTGTAATATGTATACAGGTAATGACTTTGCTGTAATTGTATACACATACAATATTTTATTCATAAAACACTTAAAATATCTATAATTACTGAATCTATAATACTATGTACAACATACATAATAACAGCAAATGTTCATCCACTTTTTCTTTTAAAATACGTATATATGTTCTACAATAATATCAACAAATTAAAAATCCTTTTTCTTTTCAAAAACTATTTTCTTATCTCAATACTGAATATATACAGTATATATATTTATATAATACAAAACTCCAATGTTTCAACATTGATTTGTAATTAAATAATGTAAAAGAAAGAGTAATAAAATATAGCAGTGGGAGAAAGATATCATTGAAAATGACTGCATGAAGATAAACAGTTAAAACATTGGAGTTTTGTATTATATAAATACTGTATATACAGTATATATATGTTCAGTATTGAGATAAGAAAATAAAGTTTTTGAAAAGAAAAAGGAGAAGGATTTTTAATTTGTTGATAATAAAGTTTAATTTTTCTAAAGACATTCAACACTTAGATGATGATATACTCCAATATATAAATACAGTACAGGACAAATAAAATGCCATCATCACAAACTTTCAGGAAAACACTAAATGTGAATATTAAATTGCATGGGTGTGTTTCTTAAGTATGATATATTATTTTTAGAACACCTGGATAATTATGTAAAAATAGTTATTGATTTTGTAACTTTGTTAATAAACATGTTGTTTACACTCAAGATGTTTCAAATCAAAAGTAAAACAACATTTTAAAATGCAAATGTCAAAATAAAGTTTAAAAAGAAAAACAGATTGCATTTAATTAATAATCTTTCTACTTGAACAGGGGAAGAGGCACTATTACATTACTAAAAATATACAGTAAGAAAAATAAACCAGCAGTATGTTGTAGAAAATTAGAAATTAGATTTTTTACTTTTAAAATAAGTTGATTTTTTTTTCTAAAGTTGACTGCTTTATGATAAGCATTAAGCATTTTATTACTGTAGAGTACAGTAATAAGTCTTTAGATTCAATTAAATAATTAAACATTGTTTTTTAATTTGAATAGTTTCACATAAGTAATAAATATAAATGTATAATAGTAATATACAAATTTATAAAAAAAAAAAGCACTTCAGTATGGATTTTTTTTCATTATGATGAAAAACTTTTGTGGAAAAATATAAAAACTTTTAAATGCAAATTTAGTTTTACTTTCTCTTTCTTTTTGCTGTTCTGTACTTTTTAAAGTGAAAATATGCATTTTTTTCCTAGTGTTATAAAATTTTTCTTTTTAGATATATATTTAGTCACCATTGTCATAAAAAAATCAAAAAAATCTTTGAGCTTGGAAACCACTGTGGATATTTTACATCTACTGGAACCGACCAATTTTTTTCCCATAAAGCCCCATTATAATTACATATTTTGTATACGATATTCTTGCTTAACGATGAGTTTTGGAGGACCAATTGCCATTGCTAAGTGGGGTAAAGGTGTAAAATTAAGACCAAGTGAGGTGTTATGTATCAGATTGAATAGGGTATATCAGAATGATTAATGGGTTGGAAGATTGTAAAGATGCAACTATTAGTAGAAGAAAAAATTAAATAAATATACCAAGATCTAGTGAATGTTTCAGGTTAAAACAGTCAACTGGAAAACAAGATCAGTGTGGCCAGCATTGGGAAATTTTTTTTTTATTATTTTATATATTATTCATTGATGTAATTTTGATTAGTATGCAACAAAATTATCAAATAAAGGCAGCAGTAGGATAGGGAAAAGGGTCAGTTGGGCAATGGGAGAGAGTGTGTGGGAATAAACAAAAGACAACAGAAGACCAAAAGCAAATAATCCATTAGGAAAAATCATAAATAAGGCAGCAAGAAGACCAAATAAGCCATTAGCAAGAATAGTAAATAAGACATTAACAAGTATAGCAAATAAGCTTTAGGCAAATAGCAAATCAGCCAGCAGCAAAAATCACAAATAAGCTATTAGCCAGGTTGCATATAAGCCATAACCAGGAAAAATATATAATTAGCCTTGGATAATATGAAAAGGTAGACATGGTGAAAAGTGACACTGAGGACTGCAGCCAAAGTGAGTAAAAATAAGATAAGGAATTTGATTCATTGCGATTTTCTAAAAACACTTAAAATGTTGGGACTGGGAAGCTTTGACTTAAAGTATATAAAAGAACTGTTCAGGAAGAGTAGAGAAGAGACAGGAAGAATGGATGAAAAAGTGAGAAGGGATGAAGAGAAAGCTAGAAGAGGAAAGGAGGAAGCTAGGTGATGGGAGGAAAAAGTTAGAAAAAGGCATGATGAAAATAAGAATTTAATGGAATTGTTGATGTTAGAATTGAAAAGGATAAGAGAAAAGTGTAGAAATGTCCAACTAGGAACTAAGGAAAAATATATATCAAAGACATTAAGAATGTGATGCAAGAATAGAAATGGCTGGCAGAAAGATAATGCAAATCAGAGAGAAGGTAGAAGGGTTAGTCAAGAGCATGGATATCTTAATAATAACAAATGAAGAGAAAAGCATTAATGTCAGGTCTGAGGTTGAACAGATAACCAGGTGTATATAAGTACCTGTTAAATAAATAGAAGTGGTGCAGGAGAAGCTCAGGGAAAAGTTTTATAAATTGACAGAATTGAAATAGTGAACATGTGGTGGCATCCAAAGAAAGAATGGAGATGAGGACCAGCATCCAGAACATATATGGAATGGCACAGAAAAGGCAACAGGCCAAAAACCACTTGAGCTGATGCAGAAAGAAGGAAGCTATGTAAACAAAATAGAAATTGAGTGCATGTTAAAACTAAAAAAAGAATCCAAGATCTGGAAAGATTTTACAACTGATGCTAGGAAGAACAACAATGCAATCCTGAACATCAATATCAGAGACCACCACATGTCAGAATTCCAAACCAAAGGAACTACAAATTTGGAAGCATCACAAGCAGTGTAACAGGGGTACTAGGAAACAGTGCTATTGAAGGAAAAGTAGGGTCAGAGGTAGAAGTTCAAACCCACATGGCCAATGTTATGAAAATCAAACTTTTCAGGAAATAAGTAGGATAAAACCTTCAATCTGACTGAAAAAATCTCAGAGTTACTTTTATTTTTATAAGACAAAACCCCATGTATAGACCACCATGACAGCCAGATCTACAAGGGTATTAAAATGATTGGTGGGGAATACTGAAAGAAAAGCTTCCCACCTTTGAGCTGTACTGTATGGCACTCTTGAATTATTATTGGAGTGAGAAGTGTCAAAGCTGGATTCTCAACACTATATATCAGAAAAAATATGGGTCATCCTTCATTTTCAATGTATTCACTAGATATTGAAATTATGCTGTCAAGTATGCAATCTGGGTATAATAAAAATTTTGTTGCTTTATGTTATTGGATTTTATTTCTTAATTCATAATATTACTATGATCAATCATTTCAACATAATTTTAATCTATATCACTGGGTACATGTTCATAACTCATTTGTCATGTAAAAGCATTTTTTAATTTTTTTTGTTTTGCAATAACAGAATGTAAAACTTGCTCTGCAAATCTTAGTTTCACCATTCATTGTTTTGTCTAATGTCATACCTTACTTAAACCATAATCTATTGTAATATGTATGTTTTATATTTTAATTGTCCATGCTTTATGCACATGTGAAACACTTATCATATATATATATACACAGTTGTTATAGATAGGTGAGTACAGCAATGATAAATTGGTTAATTTAATTTATAATTTGAAAGAATGTTTGCATGTGGGTATATATATATATATATATATATATATATATATACCCATCTCCATGTAGATACAATATATATATATATATATATATATATATATATTGTATCTGATTGGGTTACATGGAGCACCCATAATGATAGTGTGCATATATATATTTATATAAAATAAAGGAAAGGTAGAATTAAACATAGAATAAATTTTTGTAGATATTTTTCTATATTTCGTAAAATAAAATAATGATAAGTAAAGGGTTAAATAACTCTGGGTTTAAAATAATATTTTATTGTAAAATTAAATATTTTTAAAAGGTCTGATAAATATTATTTGTAATCCTAATTTTGAAATGTGAAATCACCATAATTATTTTTGAAATTTTTTAATTAATTAAACAAAATTATTATCTATTAGAAATCCCATAAGTAAAAACATGTATATGTTTTCAAAGGGATTAGAGAGATAAAAATAAAAACTCTGTTTTCAATCAAGGTGTTATTATCACCTTAGATGATTCTATAAAAGGCTGATAACAAAATTAGCTCTAGTCTGGATAGTGATTTTTGAAGAGAACAGATCAGCTGCAGAGTTGGTTACAATATTTTATTGCAGCTTGTTGAAGTTTGCAGCAGTTGGTTTTAGCTGACCATAGAATTTGCAGAATAGCTACCATAAACTGATGTGGCTGAAAGTAAGATAGTAGACTGTTTTCCTTAGCAGGAGTTTGAATTTACATGGAGAAAAATGACCCACTTCTTTGTGCTGAAATTCATAGCCTTAGAGAGGATGGTTGCTTGCCTGAAATCTATCAAACCAAGACAGTTGCTTGCCTGAAATGTATTAAACCAAGACAGTTGCTTGCCTGAAACAGTTCTACACAGAAGGGAGACCAACATTATACATGGATTATACTTTTCCTGATGATGACAAGCTCAAAATTATATTTTTCTGATGAACCAAAAACCAAGCTTACCAAGAAAAATCTTGAAGAAAGTGGTGCATGTATGCTGCTGTTTATCTATAGACACAGGGAACCACAGATAAACACTTCACGTGTATATACAATGAGTTATTTTATGGTAATATTCTTTAAAATGACTTATAAAATTATAAATTAATAACTTAAAGCAAAACAAGTAAATAATTTGCTTGAGTCAAATGTCTAACAGAAAGATGATTTGATATATATATATATATTTAAAGAAATTGTTTTGGTAATTCCTTTTAAAAAAATGACATTAAAAAAATACAATAACTTAAATGCAAGCATAATTTTGTCTGAATTAAAAAGTAAAAAAAATAAATTGTTAAACTTTGAAAGAATTAAGCAACTGGATTATATATACTTTCAATATTAAATTAATTATGAAAAAATATAATATTATTGTAACAAGTTGAAATAGATAAAAGTCAGTGTGTGTATATACATGCATACTCATATATGTAAAATTTTATATTTTTTATTAAATGTCAATTCATTTATTGAATATTAATTGTATATTACAAATCACGTGTCTGTGCATATATATATATATGTAAACCATAGCAATAACATGAATTGTAAATTGTAATTTTGTAAATTAATGTAACAATTTAAATTTTGAATAGAAATTATGTAAACTGCAATGTAATCATTTGAAAATTTGCATTGTAATCAAAATCAAAAATGGATCTTAATTTCAATTTATTTTTTTGTTAATAATAAACTTGTATTTAATTGTTAAAAATTGTTTCCATCATCTCTTGGTCACATACAGTAATAGAGCTTATGTTTTCTGAGCTATATTTGTGCACGGATAAATGGGGATGTGTACTTAGGGCTTTTGGGGCATCCAGCGATGATCAATCATCATCCTGGTTGGCACAAAAGAAAATACTCTTTAAAGCCCATCCAGTATATATTTTATTTTTAATATAGTCTTATTAGAAGTTAAGTTTATAGTTGGCCAGTACAAGTGGACAGAGCATTGATGATGATCAGCATGTTTTAATGTCCCAGCATTATTGTTTTGATTTTTGATTCTTAGGTATTCTAATGGATGGGCACTAAGCTGGTACATCCAACTTATGTTTAAATAATTGCCCAAGCTGGCAAAGGCTCAATAGTTAGCCTGGTCTACAGAAGACCCATTTCTAATCCAGTCACAAGGGTGACTGTTGATTTATATTTTTTTATAGTTCAAATCCAGCCACAAGATGGACTGTTGATTTTTTTCTGATGTATTGTACTCATTTGTTTATTCCTATCAATGATGATGATAGATGGTTACTTATTTTGAGTATTACTTATACCTTTTGATAATGCTGGTTGATATATATTTGATAGTTAATTATGCTTGTAGTTGCTCTTATGATCTACCAATGATCTCACAGACTTTTCCCCTTAAATATTTTATACTTATATATATACTTTTGTAAATTATTGATATTTCATTTTATGTATTGATTGGGAGTGATGATGATTTTGCTATCAACCCAGATTCATTTTCATTTACTTCCACTTCTTTTGATGCCCACCCCATCCCATTACAACAATATATATATATTGTAACCTAAAGAGAAGTCGAAGAAGAGAAAGAACTACACTAAACAATCATTTTCTAGCTCCTCTTAAATATCGATTTCTTTCAAATAATAATCGCTCTCTGATTCTCTTTAATTTATAGACCTTTTCTCTAACTTATAGAAATATTTCAAACAAAACTTGAACAAGTTCTGATTGTTGGGCATATATCTTTTACACAATATCTGGGTTGGGTTGAGACTCTTACAGATAACAATAAGGATTATAAAGTAAACTAAGCTTAGTGGTTAGTTACCTATAAAGAATTAGCTACAGAGATATACAATTAAGACAAAGGAAGGAGTTAACTCTGATAGAATAAATTATTCCAAATAAAACATATAATTTTGGGAAGAGATAAATCTTCAACCATTCTCTAGTAAATAATTTAGAATAAAGTAAATCTCTACCTTTATCCCAATAAAACTCTCTGAGCTATGAATATTTGCACTTTCAAACGTATTCTCTTAATAGGCTCTTATGATTAACAAACTCTATTGTATAGTTTAATATTATCCAATGATATGATTCAACTTCCTTTACATCTTGTAGAATAAAGAAATAATTTTTTCTGTAATGCCAAATAAGGATCTCAGGGTTTTCTTTCTGGTATTTTATAAAATATTTTAACGGTATAGTGTTGCAAGGCAAATGACTGATATTCTAGCAGGCTTTTAGAACATACACTTCCTAAAAGCTAATGCATCTAATTAATATCATAATAATAATATTCACATAGATTACCAAAGAAAAGGCTTACTTTATTAAACAAATATTTAATATAAAAAAATCATTTAAATAAATTTAGAATATTTATAGCCTTATATCTAGAATGGCATTCAAATAATAGAAGAAAAAGGGTACATTTCATTTCCCTCTATTATCCCAAACAACACAGATAAAATACTTCATTTACAATATTTAAATTCTGGTAATAGGTTAATAATGTGCAGTCTGAATTACGGATGGATACATCCATTGCCATACTTAAATGAACAGTTGTCAATCTAATTTTTTTTTAAATTAAAACAAATTGATATCATTTTTTAATTATTAATTATTAGTAAATTTCGGATCATGAGAATTATAATTATCTGATTTGAAAAGATACATTTTATTTCATTTTGTGGGTTTGTGGTACCAAAGAGAAGAATTTCATCCAGAAAAATACTCAAAAACTAATTTTTAATAAATTTTAACATACATTTATTACATTTAGACATAAAAAAAAACAATTATTTACAGCACACTAATATAATTACAGCTTACACATCATAGCTACTAGATCTTTTCTATTTTAACTCTGAGTAGCTAGTAATTTAAGTTCATTTTATGTCAAAACTATTGCTTCTTGCTTTTCAAAATTGTATAATAAAATCTGTGATCATAAATGATTATGATTCCTGGCTAAATATTTATTTGAAATTACAATTTATTCTACCTCAACTAAGGCATTAAATAAACATTAATGAAATTGAAAATAATAATTATAATAGTTGGCTCGCTTGCACTATAAGCTAATTAATATTTTCCCTATATTAACATCCTAAAGCACTTATGATATCTCATTATTAAAATAATATAACAAGATTATGAAAGTTAACTTCGATGTAATTTATTGCTGCTTCTAAATTAGCTGGCCAATATGATGATGATAACTGTTATCCTTACATTACAACTGTGTCACACTATGTTAATTTTAAAACTAAATGATAAATAAAAGCATTCATCAGAAGTCACACACATGTTGCTAATTAACTTATTTAACGTCCACATAATAATATTAAATTTAAAAATTTATGAAATTTACAAAACCCTTCGGCGAATTTCTCCATATGATGTCTATAAATAGCACTGTGTCTGCGTATTCCCATCATGCTATGCTTTAAATTGAAGAATTAAATTATTAAATCTTGTGGATTTACTTGTATACTACTGGCAAAGTGCAGTAGCACAATACGGATATAATTATGATCAACCAAAACACTGAAAATTACTACCTCAATAACTAGCTATCATTGCTATAACTTTTATACATACAATAGTCTACATCTGTGGTGGACAATCGACTCTTACAAATAGCACATGAGGAACAATATCACTAAATAAGCTCCTTAGAGCAAGACAACCTGACTATAATAATGGTGGCTGCCATGTTTATCTCCCAAGGATAAGTGAAGGTAAAGACGCAGTCGTACCACCTAAGAAAAGGAAAACACACCAAAGGCAAATGATTCTCTCTATGGAATCTAACTAAATAATCTATACAAAATATTTTGGAACACTGTCTTCTCATGGCCAATACATATAATAATAATGGGAGATCATTTCCATCCCATAAACATCATAAATAGTATACTATCTGATAACAATTTCTCCCAATGGCAAGATATGAATTTATCCTTAATGATAAAGATTAATAGATTGTATCAATATTTAAATCCACATATTAAATAATATCCAAAACCCACAGTAAAATATAGGTCAAAACGACTATAAATTCATTAAAATAGCATGGTAAATATTTGCATAAGATAAGGAATATGCACACGAACAATGAGCATAATAAATATTTCTGAAATTAAGTGGACAGATTGACGCAATAGATATTGTTAATTAGACGGTTAACGAAATAAATTTGTTCTCAGAAAAATTCATAATATAATTTCTGCTACGAATGATATTAAGAAAAATTACTAAAACTTCTGATAAACACACCTGTAATGATTATTTGTCCTAAATTATAAAAAATAGGCAATTTCAAATTAAACATTTCACCTACATATTTAAAATTACCTGTGTGTAATAAAATCTTTACACACTTTATTGTAAACTTTTTAAGACAATTTCAGATAATAAAGTAAGATATCTTGATATATAAATAGAGCATAAAATATATAACTATTATATTACCTTTTTTAAAAAAACAAAATAAGAATTACAATAATAATGATGTCATAATAATAATCATATGTGTTCAAGTGTATCAGTGTTATGAGATAGTGTGGAGAGTGGTGGGTCGTGTGAAAGTCTGTGCTCATATACCCTATATATTAAATAATAATGACGATAATGATAAATTCAGTTCAATAGTAAAGCTTCCTCAATTGTAGTCAGATAATTTATGGTGCAAGGTCCCACATCATTAGCTATGGGAATAATATCGACACATTAGTATTTTTTTAAACCAACATATTATTTTTTTTTAAAAAAAGAAACAACAAAGCAGCTACAACTTCACTATGATAGTAGACTAGCACATGAATACGATATACTTTAAACATGAACAAGTATGGATCCATTATATGATACAATTTAATATTAACTAGATAGTTTTAACAGATGACAATTATGTACAATTATTATTAACTATAAAATTTTAGTAGTTATCCGCGTTTCACTGGAAATTTTTTATATTAACAGTTTTTTCCGCTCTTTCTGGAGAAGCAGATGATAAAGAAACATTTCCACCATAAAATAAAATGATATGCCAATTTTCATTAAAAATTTTTTTTTTTTACTTTCAGAAGCAGTATTCAATTGATCTATGTTTTTTTATCATTTAGACAATTGTTGGTTTTTTAAAGTTAATAATTAAGATCAAACATTTACTTAAATTATTTTAGTTTTGAACAGTCTTAACATTTTTATTATTATTATTATTATTAATTTTTTTTTAACTTGGTCTTAAATTTACTGCCATGAAAAATGCGATTTATTAGCATAAAATGATTGTTTATCATTTTCCATATGATCTCAGTTAAGATTACCATTTTCATTTGTTAAAAGTTTTTAAAGTTAAATCAGAAGTATTATCTAGGCACATTATATTATGAAATTTAGACCGTCTAGTTTAAATAAAGCATAAAACTCAACACCTTAATATATATCTCTTAGCAATCCATTTTATGTGAAGACTTTAAAGAAAAATATAGTTTATACTGGTTTTAAAACAAATGTAAATAATAAAAGTTACACTGTTTTTTTTCCTTCTTATTAGGACAATCTCCACGATGAAAACTAAAAAAATCAAATCAGTTCCCCGCTTTTTTCTTCAATATCAAAAAAAAAAACCAATATCACGTGTCAGCATTCTGTGTTTCAATTTTAAGGGTTTAATAAATCAACTACTTAACATGAATAAAGTTTTTTTTAAAAAAAAAATAATAATAAACAGAAAATACGTGTAATAATTTACTGATTTTCATATTTGGATTTGTGTTTCTACCAGAAGTTTAGAATAATAAATAATTTATTTGCCAAGTTTTATTATCTATTTTACTTTTAAAAGATAATAAACAAATTGGATATTTTAATGAATAAAATTAAAGATTAAAAAGTCAACATATACATCCATGCATGTACACACACCTAAGAGTGTGAAACTCATCTTATTTAAGGCAATCTTCTTTTAATAATCCATTTCAAATTTAAATAACTAAATGCTATTGAATTATTTTAAGATTTAACTGAGGTATAAATTATAATGGTGATTAAATGAAATAATTTAACTAGCTCATTAGCAATTTATCAACCCAATAAATTTTCAACACTAAAATTAAAATATTCATTCAGCTAGCTTTTTTCTTTTAACTTTTATAAAATTTTTATATTATGAATGCACACTCTATAAGGTTTTAATTTACATATGAATACCAGTTATACATTTTTAATATAACTATTTAACCATAAATATATGAGATATTGCTTATTAAGTGTTACCATTTTATCTACATATTAAATAATATAGTTTTATGTCTCTAGTTATTAGTTTTACTTTATTTTTTTCCTTTTTATGGCTAAGTATTATATACCACACTATTAAAAAATGTCTTAATAAAAGCAGGTGGCATATCACATGTTTACTATATATATTTTTTTTTTTTTTTTTTTATTTTTTTTAAATTTTATTTTTTTTTTTTTTTTTTTTGTTTTTTTTTATTTTTTTTTTTTTTTTTTTTTTTTTTTTTTTTTTTTTTTTTTTTTTTTTTTTTTTTTTTTTTTTTTTTTTTTTTTTTTTTTTTTTTTTTTATTTGGGTTTGGGCCACCCCCCGCCTTTTTTTTTTTTTTTTTTTTTTTTAGAGGTTATTTTTCTTATATATTTTTTCATTATAAATTATGTTTTTTTTTTTTTTTTTTTTTATAAAAAAAAATAAAAAGGTTGAGGGGGGTTGGAGCGGTTAAGGGAATTTAGAAGGTAAAAAAGGGATAGAATGTTTTTTTTTAAGAAACAATTACCTCCATACATAACCAACAAATTAAAATAATTAAAATTTTAAAAATTTAAAAAGAAGAAAAAAAAAGAGAAATAAAAAAATCTAAAAAATTTAAACCTAATTTAAAATTAGTGTGATTTTATATGTGGTGAAAAAATTTTTTTTTGGGTTTTTTGGGGGGTTTTTTTTTTTTATATAATATATATAATATATTTTTTATTTTTTTTTTTTCCCACAAACCAAGGGATAAGGGCCGAAAAAGGACGAAAAAAAAAAAAAAATTTTTTTTTTTTTTACATTTTTCCCCCTTTTTAAAATTTTTTTTGTTAAAAAACCCGAGGAGGCCCCCCGGGGGGTGTGTAAAGCCCCCCCCCCGATTGTTATAATATATATATAATCTCAGCCTACGTAACTTGGCTAATATATTCTTTAAATTATAATTTCATGCTAGGGTAAACACTCTTGCATTTTATTAAAATATTTTTCTTTATATTTTGTTATGATAATATGCCTGGATAACCTACATCTGAGTGAGAATATTTTATTCTTTTATAATGAACCTGCTGCTACATCTCCACATGGATTAATCATCTACATGGCAACTATTTTATGCCAAATCCCTTTTTTGCTCACTAGCTCAGATGTTATCTTTTATTGTGGATTCAGTAAACCCATTGTGTTCATATAATAATTGGTCCATCCATAATGATCTATTTAATATTTATTTATTCACTTAAGTTAAAGTTTAATATATGGCTATTGGTGTGAAATTACTACAGATATATTTTAAACATTCATGATTAAATATGAAGTTTCTAAAAGTTTCTTCATCATAAATTCACCACCCATTTAGTTATTATTTTTATAACAATATTGAATGTGGTTACTGCTTTTAAATTATGTAATCTACCTTAATCTTTAAGCAATGAATATGTAGACATCTTTGAAATTAAGACTTAAGAATAGATTAATTATAACCACACCATAATATGCTAAATTTTAAGAGCAAACTATCATTAATTCTTAATATTTAGCATTTTTATATATTTGTTGCTGGTGCAGATATATAAATTTATGATTATTATGTTTGGTCAATCTTCTCCCCAGGTACATGTGGCTAAGACCATGCCAAATCATTAAGTTTCTTAATCAGAGTGCACATGGGAGTCTCACATAGGGATATAGCTGTTTGATCACACAGTCACAGAGTTTACTTGGGTTACAGCCCAGTCTAGTGATGATGCTTATTGTGATGAACCCTTCATGAACAGATGACTATCCAATGGGCTGAATTATATGTAGAGAAAGCCTCATGATTTCAATGGCACCACTCTCCATTATGTATTTCCATATGGATTCTCCTTCAGCACCACCAACAAGTCTGTAAGCTTTATGTAGAAGCAGTCATTCTTAGCCCAAGATTGAGCTTCATGGTTCCATCTACTAATATTTATTTAAACCTTCCTTCCCATTCCTCTCCTTTATATATGTGTATATTTCATGTATATCTCGGAAGAAGTGTGCCTAAAAATTATAAATTGTAGCTTTTCAATATATTTTTTTACTATTTAGTTTTTTTTCCTTTTAAAGTACATAGATTCTGCCCATATATATATATATTTTGGTTGGGGGGGGTTTTGGGGGTTTTTTTTTGTTTTTGTCCCTCCCCCCCTCTTGGTTTTTTTTAACAAATTTTTCCCCCCCCCCCCCCCCCCCAAGAGTGCCCTCGGGGCCCGGGTTCTTCTCCCATTTTTTTTTTTTTTTTTTTTTTTTTTTTTTTTTTTTTTAATTTTTTTTTTTTTTCTTTTTTTTCCTTTCCCCCCCCCAAAGGGGAGGGGGTTTTATAACCCAACAAAAAAAAAGCGTGGTAATTTTTTTGAAAAAATTGTTGTTTCAGCCGAGGGGGGTGGGTGGGGGAAAAAAAACACAAAAAATATACACATTCCGGGGGGGCAAAGGGGAGGGAAAGGAAAAAAATTAGGTTTATTTAATCCCCCTGTATATAAGAGGTGAGAAAAAAAAAAAAAAAACACACCCCCGCAAAAAAACCTCCCCGCTATAATATATATATATATATATATTACAGGAG
The DNA here is from genome assembly GCA_028023455.1 of Epiperipatus broadwayi. NCBI lineage: Eukaryota > Metazoa > Onychophora > Udeonychophora > Euonychophora > Peripatidae > Epiperipatus > Epiperipatus broadwayi. The sequence continues at coordinate 1,038,022 of JAQFVV010012706.1, forward strand.
CAAACATACTAACAAAATATTAGTTTTATAAATATTTTATTATACATCATTTCTAAAATGTTTTTTTTTTTTTTTTTTTTATTAATTAAACTGTATATTTTTGTAAAATATAAGATGGCAGATGCAAATGTTAATTGTCAAAAAATCATTACAGGAGTGGAAATATAATATTATTTTAGTCTTGAAAAGGAATTTTTAATTAGAGTTTTTCTGAAAATAAAATGGTGATAAAAACTAATGGTTATTTTGTTATAAACATTTTTGTCAAATCTGTTTCCAATCTCAAAAGAGATTTGAATATATTGTTAAACATTATGTAATAATTGCATCTTCAAAAACAATGAGTAAAGAAAATGTAAAATTTTGTTAAATCAAAGATTAAAGTTTGAGCTAAAATTAAAGTTAAAAGCATTCCACAAATACCTGAGCAGGATATAAAATGGGCTAATTTTAAACACCAAAGGGTTACCTACTATTGAGAAAAGTGTGTTATTAACATGACCCACACTGGTTTGAAATTTAAAAATAATGATTGTGTAGAAAGCCCTTCACCTTTCCCAACACACAGAGGTCATCTTCTACTGCCATATCATCCTTCTGTTTTAGAGTTAAGTAAAAGCCTGACCTATGAACTTTGAAATGCTGAGCAGAAGCTGGCTGTTCCCTAAGAACTCGCATGGATTCCTGAACCATCATGCACAACCTGGACTCTTTAATACAGACTCTAAAAAATGTGCAAGATAAATTATTAGATCATGCTGCAACCTAAAAGTAATGCTAGTCTGACTAATCTTCAATCCTGCTAGTAATATTTCTCCTAACAAATTGTTTAATTTTATCTGTTTCTAATATGTAAATATAAATTGCGCTCAAATGATGTTTTTAATCTAATCCTATCTTATATGCTCTAACATTCTTTAACTTTGGTGTGGTCTTTAATTTAAATGTAGTTATTGCTTGATTTTATATGTATGCTCTAGTTATTATTAATATGCCAATTCTCAAAATCTTGCCTTTCCTTCTTTTAAGTAAACTTCCATGAATTAAGATTATTAACTTCCCCTTAAAATATAATGTATGATTAATTAATACACTCATCAGATTGTTTTTATGAATCAACATTTTATGTTGGTTTTTATTATGAAATTGTTATTTGTTCAACTCCAAATAGATTGAAGCAATTCTACACAAGGTAAATCCATCACTCAAGCTAATTAACACTCTGAAATCTCTTAAAATGTTATTTACTTAAATTGTAAAAGAGTGACCTATTAGTTATTTTTGCTACAAATGCTACTTTTCTTTTATTTTTGTACTTTTAAAATATCAAATGCTTAAATATTTTAGTTATTATCAAAATCCACAAAGGATGGAATGAATTATTTTAAATATCAGAAAAATGAGGGGGTAAAGTTTTAATAGACGTTTTATGAAATGAAAGCTTCTCTATACATATATTATAGCAGCATAGCGTATCATTTGTATAAGTCATAGCATTAAAACAAGGGGTTATTTATTTTTAAAGCAGTAAATTCTATTCAATGTTGTTAGTGACATTTATCCATACTGTATTACTGATGTACAGCTTGTCTTTATGAATATATTTGTGCTTTTAATCTGGGTGTTGCAAAAGGATTGAACCCTTGGATTTCTCTATGTTCTTTCCTACAGAGAGTTGAGTTTCCTGGGACCTTCTTTGTATAAAAGGCATCTGCACATTGGTGACATCCATGCCATACCTAACCTTCTCTCTAAGCACTGCCCTAAAAAGGGATCTTAAATTTTATTTTTATCCAAAAGCATGACCTTGTCTTTGATTTCATCACCATTATTTCAGTACCACCACTTCTTATAGTATTATTTCTTTTGCGTTATGACCTAATTTTAGTGCTTTAATATTAAAATTGTGCTCTGCTCAAATATATATGTATATGCTGAATATTACTAATCTTATTAAATAATAATGTTATTTCAATCTTATTATACAATCCCACAATTGTAATTTATTATTTCTGTATTTAGAGTATATGCCTTGGGAAAAATCAAGTGTTCTGTCTCCTAAATGTTAATTAAAAAAATTTTCAATGAATATTTTGTCACATAATGAAATATAATTTTTCAAATGTATTTTTTTCATTTTCACAACTGTAATGATGTGAAAATAGTTTTCTTATATATGCAATGAATCTCGGAATGCTCCCTGAAGTAATATGTTAGTTACTGTGTTTCAAAACTGTAAGCCAAAGCGATAACAGCAATATTATGTAATCTTTTAATAAATGATTGGTGTCTTAATATCATACCCAGCAAAGATGTGTATTAATGTATATATACTATTTAGTTGATAAAAGAGCATATGAGTATCATCAGCGTGAATCCCAATATGTAATTATCTACCATTTGATAGCTCGCTCATTCCCACACACATTAATATATATATATAGTTAATTCATTATATTAAACTACTGTTTAATGTTTAAATTGTTTGAGTAGTTTGAATTCCTTTTTCTCAAATTCCACATGTACAACCATGTGTATGCATGTTAAGTTTTGATGTAATTAGTATGCAAGTCTCATTGTTTTCTCTGCTCTACTAGTAGGCTGTACTTTAGAATAAATTCTCATGTGCCATCAGTACATGTTATCCATTATGTGTTGATCTGGGTCTTAAAAAATAGGTTCAAATCAAGGTAGGTCCTTGATCCAAATCTCACTGGATACGTGAAAGTCTCATTATGTTCCTTGAGCAAACAATGGAGAAAATACTTTAATTACAAAATGCTATAAATATATATTTATAATATAAAAAATGGCAAAAGTTGTATTCTCTATCACACACACATATATATATTAGTGATTTAACAGTCTGTAATACTTGACTGGAGATTTTACATCAACTGTGATATGTTAAGTATGTGCCTATATATATATCCATTTAGTTATCCATAATAACATCTTCACATATTAACTTGTGTATATATAATATCCCTATAAGAGTTTTAAATAATGAAAATATATATAAAACAAAAAATCGTTTCACACTCCATTTATAAGAACAGATTTCAAAAATACTAAGGCAATTTTTTAATTCATAAGATTTAATTTTTATTATAATAAAAAAACAAGCAAAAAGACATACACTTTTAACATGTTTTGTAATAATTAACTGGCAACATTTAATTTACTTTTTATATTGATAAATACAAAAGAAGTAAGCTGACACGTTCACTGAAAAACTAAGTATGTTTATTAAACAACAATCTACGTAGATTATGAGTGGGAATACTTGCAGAATTTCTAAAAGTAAACATATATATAATAATAATTCAAACAAATTTATTTAACACAGTATCCAAAATTAAATAATATATTCTTTACTGGAAGTACTTTCGATTGTATCACTGACAATTTTTATCAACCATTAATACAAACGTACATAAAATAAAATCTTATATTACCCATCATTCAATCCATTCAAACTTCCCACAATTCTGTTGTTTTTATATTGGCTGATTGTCTATTCATTAAACCTTCTCTATTCCTAGATATCATTGCCTCTTTAATTTTTCGTTTTCCTTTACATCTTTCAATTTGAATATTTTTTACATCTCTATTATCAAATTTAAAAACAAAATTAGATGCTCTATTATGATCTAAAATAATTGATGGAGTATTCATATTTACTGAAGATACATTTTCTTTCTGTACATGTTTATACATTCTTTTTTCACTTCAAATAATATAAATGATATGATAAATAATTCTAAAACCAAGATTTCTATGTTTGAATTAAGTTCCGTTACATATATATATGTTGGTATGTGGTTGTGAAATAAAATATATATGGGAATCAAAAGGTACATTACAAAAATGATATAATGATCATAAGACATTGTATAAATGTGTACAGAAAGAAAATTTACCTTCACTAAATATGAATACTCCATCAATTATTTTTGATCATAATAGAGCATGTAATTATGGTTTAAAATTTGATAATAGTGCTGTAAAAATTATTCAAATTGAAAGATGTAATGAAAAATTAAGGAGGCAATGATAATATCTAGGAATAGAGATGGTCAATGAATAGACAATCAGCTAATATACAAACAATAGAATTGTGGGAAATTTGAATGGATTGAATGATGGGTAATAGAAGTTTTTATTTTGTGTACATTTGTATTAATGGTTGATAAAGATTGTCAGTGATAATATCGAAAGTACTTCCAGTAAAGAATATCTTATTTAATTTTGAATACTGTGTTAAATAAATTTGTTTGAATTATTATTGTGATTTAAAAATAGAGACATTTAATGGATATATATATATGTTTGTGTGATGTGTGTGTGTGTAAATACATAAAAGCATTCCAACACTGAAACAGTACCAATATTAATAACAATGAAAATAACTCAGTCATTAATAGACTTCTGTATTAATCAAAAAACAGATGCACACACACACACCATTAGTTAACATGATTTTTTTTTTATTTCACAAAATCTTGCATTAAGAAAAATATAAAGGTTATTTTATTTATTGTTAATTTATATTTGTAACTTAATATTTTTTTTATTGTTTCAAAACTCTGTTCTTAACATTTTCACAAGCAATAAATTCTTGCATATTGTTAAGCTCATTATAAAATAAAAAGCAAAGAAAAAGTTTAAAGAAGACTTCAGAAAACAATTTTAGGTAAGATGGAATAATATTCTAAAACAATTGAATTTACCAGTTTCATTAGATTTCTCACTATCACTTTAATAAAGAAACTTTTTCTATACTATTCAGGAATAAATGCCAACAGTATAATCCTGAAGAACACCAGATAATAGTTTCTAAAATTGAAGGCTAATCGCTCAGAGGTACACCTGTTTCTAACTTTTTATCAACTAACAGTTTGAACTTATTTTATTCATAATGCATAAATATTACTTCCAGAAATCACTGATACAAATTTATTACAATGTATTTTTAATGAATAGTGTGACATTGGAATTACGTATAGTAGTAATAATAATAAGAATTGAAAAATTTATGCTGGATTATGTAATGGGATATTTGAGTGACTCTTATTTAATAAATTTCCTATTCTATTGTGTAAAAAGAAAAGCTAAGACAGAAAAAATATTCATTATAGTATTCTATATTATTATAATAATTATGTACATTAAATTACCTAACCATTCATACCCATATAGGAGTGAAAGAATGCATGACAATAATACTTGATAATTGGTTACCAGAAGGATATACAAACATGGAGGATTAAATAACCTTGATCCTGTTCACTATTAAAAATGCTTTTAAATATTGGAAATTTAAACAAAATAACATTTATAAAAAAACAATAAATGCATTCAAGTACTTGCAAAAGCTGCTTATAACATCTATTAGGAAATCCTAAGAACATTGGAAGTTTTAGTTGCTTTTGCCAAATTTATGTCTAACCTGCAGGAATAATATTTGTATGTTTTAATGTTTGTTATTCGTCTTACCATAGTGAGCTACGTGTGCATTTTCATTTATTTAAAGTTTCAAGTATGAACTAAAAATACGAAAAAGTAAAAAAATTACAAAGGGATCTTTTATTTTAATGACAGAAGGTTTGATGTGCATTTCTTCCTTCGTGTATCATAGATATACAGATGTATTTATTTATTTATGTTTATTTTGACATTAATTTTTATTATTATAGTTTTGTGTATCCAATTTCCTCTATAACTTCTCGGAGAGTTTGCTTATAAGTTACACCAAACCGGTAATATTTTCTTTTGCTGTATTATGTAAATATTATAAATTCCCGTGCTCATATTATTAGTGCAAATTGAATGCTTTACCATTATTCATTAATTAGTTATAGTAAACAGATACATGAAAACATATAGGCCAGTAATGCTGAATGATTAAGCTTATTTAATAGTATTTATACTAGTTTGAAACTCGATGTTCATAAATTTTAAAGATATTGGACATTTATAATTTAGTTAATGCAAATATTGTCTGATGTGATTTGGACATTATTTTATATGGCTTGGTGCCATATGTTAAAGAAAGATGAAGAATTAAACCATATTTCGAATTCTTATAATAATATTTGTTTTTTTATATACATTTCTAACAAGTGTGACAAGAGTCCTCTCTTTCATATAAAATAAATTTAGAGATATATTTCTCAATTATTATCATTTATTTTGAAACAGGTTCTCTCTACAAATGTTTCACTAATATTATTAATCATTTCCACATTATAAATGATCATATCATTATTTATCCAGGATATTCACTCTATCTTTAATTGAAGAGAAATGTATCTGCTCTTATTAAACACACTAACACTGAATAAATAAATTAAATGTTTTTCATGTTTAGATAGTATGCCATTAATTTTAACCTAACCTGACCTTCAAAACGTCAATGATTTTTGATTTCACATTTTTATAAAATATACAAGGTTATTGAAAAAAACCTACATCTGTATAATGTCCAGAAAAAAATGTATTTAAGTATATAATTATGCAAGCAAATTGACTTCAATGGAGAAAGCAATACAGATTATTCAATTTGAGCTGTTATCTTGATGGCATAAGAAAAAATTAAAAAGTGGTTTCTATAGGAATCATGCATTATATCCACAGAATTCCAGTGCACTGTTCAGAAATCCAAAAACTATTCAATGATGAAAAGCCTCATGTGTTGGGAATGTCTGTGTAAGTCTCCAGCAATAAAAAATTGTTAATAATTACCATCTGGCATCTATTGAATACTAAACATTATATACTAGTTAGCAAAAATGTACTGAGATTGAGGAGAAAATACTAATTTTAACATATATATTGTAATCACATGAATAAAGACATTTATATTGTAATTTGACCATTAAGATGAGGATTGGTTCAGAATGATGCCTAGGTTGGGGATCATTTGTCTTTTCAGATTCTGATGCACATGATCAGATGAACTTATATGAAAATATTTTTTTCTTTGGAACTAAATTGTATGAAAAACTGTATTACTAGCACAAAATATATATTGCTTATTATTTAGACACGTAAAAAACAATTGGTATTTGTATTATGTCTAAACTGAAAATTCACATTTTCTTCTAAATTCTATCAAAACAGTTCAATAATCTCAATTGCATATCCATTTAATCCAAAAGTGCATAAAGATGTATTGTCCATGGCAGAATATAGAGCACTAGGATTTTTTTTTAAACTTTAATTATTAAATCAAAGGTTTTTCTTTAGTTTGTTATTCAAACAAAAGAACTATTGCATAATTACTGACTGCATTGATAAGAGCTTTTCTGGAAGAACAGCACCACATCAATTAGTATGTCCAAAATGCAAGTACATCGTAAATTCAATGGGATGTCCTTCCACTCCATTGATGCAATTTTTTTTTCAAAAATCTTTTACATTAATTATTAACCTGATGAAAAAACATGAATCAATAACTTTCAGTGAACCAATTCAGCCTACAGACCGTCCTCTGCCTAGTAAAATGTGCTGGCTTGATCAACTGCGCTTGACACTTAACCAGCATTTAACTATAGATCAAAAATTACAAAAATCAAAAATTACCATCTGGGAAGCATACAATATAATTAATCCGAATTATCCCACAATTGCTCCAAATCTTGGCTTCATCAACTACAAATTAACAACAATTTTTAAATTTCTCACTCTTGAGCCTAAGTACCTTAATTTCATTATTAAAATAAACTTAGAAGCCATACCCACAAATAAATTCCTTCATTTCAAAAGATTTTACAATAAGATAGACCCTATTTGTCAAATATGTAAAAGGCAAGAAGAGTCATTCAACCATATAATCTACTCATGCCCTGGACTCAGTAAAATAAATTTAGCCATATACCAAATCTTAAAGGTGAATTACTATAAAATCATGTCTATAATGGAAGCCTTACAAACAAAACAGTTTCTTATTATTAGACTTTCCATCTTTATTGTACATGCTATATAAAATGGTAGATGTAGGCTATTGTTCACAGTGCCTGTCCCGATCCAGCCAGTCTTTTCATGAACACTATTAGGAAAGTAAAAAACAGAGATTTTATCATTGCATCAAAATTCTTGTATAATGAAACGTGGAAGTTAATTGATGTACCGGATCCATGGAATCAGTAGTAGCTAAGCAAAAGATGAATAATAGATTCAATTTGCATCAATGATGATAGGTGAATGGTAAAACTACATTAGTTTACTATTATTTATCAGAAGATAATCAATATACAAATGGTCCCAGACTGTTGAAGATGTGTAAAACATAATTTTTTTCTATTTTTTATAAGCATGTAAACATTATTTTTCATAAATAAAAGATTTGAGATTAAAGAGCAATGTAATAATTATCACTGCTTAGCACCTAAGAATATCTTTTATTAATTGTATATCTATTTAAATCCTAATGTATGAAATTGCCTATGACACAAAATGTCCTATATTTGAGAAATAAAATTGAAATGAAAGAAACATGACAATGTAGGCACACAGTCAGGTTTATTATAAATAAAATCAACACAATAGAATAACGAATATGTAAGAATTCATATATAAATAAATAAATAAGTTTAAATAAAGATGTTTGAAAAGAAAGGATTTGAATAAGTGTGTTTCACTAATTCTTACTTAAGAATCTGAGACATAGATATTTAAGAAAAGAATAATTCAGAGACTTCAGATTGGTCAAAATGTATGACAAGAATATACTGGGAATAACAAAAAAGGTCAAAGTGATATACATGGATGAAAAAAAAATTCATTGACATCAGTGAAAAATTGGGGATGGAATGAAATTGAATTATACAAATTGTTATACAAAATGATAATAGATTGAAATTTCATGTTTAATGGTAAATTTCAAAATATTATAAAAGACAGAAAGAATTGGCACATGATGTGAATTGATAAATAATCATTTGGTGATGTAAATTTGAAAAGAATGTTTAAGTATCACAACAACTGGATTAAACATTGAGAAATCATTATCTTGTAATTTATTGGAAAATGTTAAAAAATGATAACGATAATGACACGTGAGTATGATGCATTATATATTACAAATAAAATGCAATTTTAATGAAGAGAATGTCATGCATTAAATATGTATAAAAATACTTACGGTTGACATCTACCGCCTGTTGAATTAGGTACGTTATGACAATAATATCCAGCACAACAGGTAGCATTTAATCTGCACTAAATTGACAAATTATAAATATATATACATAATATTAATTACAAATTTCACTTTTTTTTTCATGTCAAAGTGTCAGCCAGGAAGCAAACCCAGAACAACTGCTTGAAATGCAACTATGCTAACCACTAAGCCACCAATGCTTGACTAACATTTGTGCTTCTAATGTACACTAAATTCATTATACTTTTTAAAATAATTTTTGCAATCAAGTAATGACAATCAAAGACACTATCTTATTTATTTACAATCGAAAATTGATTTATTTCGCATTAGAAACACAATCGCTAATGCAATAAGTGATATTATACACCAAACAAAAAAAATTCTTAAATATATATTGTTACAGAGACCTCCAACATCTCTCCAATACCTGTTGTGAACCATACGACCTGATCATAATACAAGCCCTATGATTTTAGCATTATGTATTAATTATCAGATTACTAAATGTACGGTTACATAAAGTGGCAAAATAATTACTACAATCTATATTTTAAATCTCAACGGAAACAAACAAACAAATATGTAAACTTCATCTATCAAACAGACATGACAACTAATCACATACAGCAAGTAATATTCTATGTGTTCTGATTGCAAACCCAATATAACAATACCTATTAGTTCAGATGAATGTATGTAATGAAATAATAATAATAATAACAATAATAATATGAAACAGTAAGATTTG
>JAQFVV010012707.1:600000-865988 GCA_028023455.1 Epiperipatus broadwayi
AAGCATTGGTGGTCGAGAGGTTAACGACAGCTGCTTTACAAGCAGTTGTCCTGGGTTAGCAGGTTCGCTTCCCGGCTGATGCTATGACACACAAGAAAAAAAAAAAATTTTGAAGCTTAATCTTGTGATATGATTAGGAAAAAAAATGTCTGTGTTATTTCCAGCAAAGAATAAGTAATAATGCAAAAATTATTTTTGTATGGATAAAAGACTGGATATTATTATATTCCTTAATTTATTATTCTATTCACGTAACTAATATAAATTTATGAAGAAAAAAAAAGGAGAGGAAAAATTAATTTTATTGCAGAAAAAATTGAATAACAAAAGTTCCATTGTTTTTGTGCAAATTACTGATGTGAACTAATTTTTTCTTTAAAAAAATAATAATAACTTTATAGCAATAAACTATTCTATTTCTAATCCTGACATATATATATATCTTCTTATTGATGTTATTATTTGCAATAAGTTGTAAGTACACATAAGTAAAATAGCAATTTCCACTGAGGAAAAAGTGGAAACAACAATCTTCATCAGATTAATCCAATGCATGATTGTAGGGATTTATAGATTTTTTTTTATTTTTTATTCCCTAGCTAAGAATAACTAGATACCCATTTACAACAATTAAAAATCTGTTTGGAATCTGAAAACATTTCTACACATTGTATAGTCTGGATTCAAACTTTATCAGTTCTGATTGCATAGAAATAGTTTTTATAGTTTTATCTGTTTTATTATGCTTTTTTTTTATTACTGAATTATAGTAAACTTTCATTTATTAAAACTATTGAGGGCATAATAATAATAATAAAAAGCATCTGACACAAACATCCTTTTTCTAAAAAAAAAGAAGAAAGAAAACCATGATAATCAAACTCAGCTTGCAAGCACACAGTAATTTTTTTTTTTCTTCGTGTGTTATAGCATCCACCGGGAAGCGAACCCGTTAACCCGTGAAAACTGCTTGTAAGGCAGCTGTGCTGACCACTCGACCACCAATGCTTGACAGCACATAGTAATTTTGTTGAATGAATTGCATCTTTTCCAAACTTCTTTAATATTGGTGAAATAAGAATTTAGCAAAAAACCATTACTTTTTTTCAGAAAATTGAATGAATAAAATTTTTACATTTATTTTAACGCTATTTATTTATATGCCTTTACTTACTTTAATGTTTATATCTTTTCACTTATCTATATCATTTTTCTAATCTTTTTGCTAGCTATCCACCATTGTTTCATTCCCTATTCCTCTAGAAATGAGCTGAATAACTGTTTCTAGTAATTTTTTATAAAATAATTTTTATTTTTCATTAAAATTTTGATTAGTTTCTATTCATTTTTTATATTATCTGAGCCATAATACTTCTTTTTTTTTTTTTCAGTTGTATCTTTTTTTTAAATTGATTGCAATTCTACAAAACATTAATTTTTTTCTAGTTTTATAATATATCCGTCTATCCTTCAATACTTCATTTCAACTTACTTTGGATCATTGTATATTTTAATTGAAGCTTTCTTCTGTTACATGAAATGTTTCATTCAAATCTAAATTCTTTTATGTTTTTAAATTAGGTAATTATTATATTTTCTGTAAAAACTTATTAATTTTTTATCCCCATTATCTTATTTTATATAGCTTTCTCCTTGCAACTGTATTTTATTCTCCCCATTATTAATTTTTATTTACTGTTTTATTATATTTTAAATAAACGATCGTATTCTCATCCTTGGTGTTCACCTTAAGATGGTGTTGATGCTAATCAAAAACATATACATACAACGATTTCGGGCCGGACCTAAATGATCGATTTGATCTAAAAAGATCTGATTTCTTAGATTTGTAATAAAATATTCTACTAACTAATACTATTATATGATGTTAGTTTTTTTCATTTTTGTAAATGTTTATTAATCTTATCTTGTTTTTGAGTTTGTGTGTCTTTAAAGTTACGGTGTTTTTCTAATTTTTTTTTTGACTTTACGTGTGTCTTTTTAAAGTTACGGTCTTTTTTTTTTTTTTTGGAAGAGTAAATCAATAATTTGATTCAAAAGCAAGACGTAATAAGTCAATGTTTATTAATCTTAGATTGTTTTTGAGTTTGTGTGTGTCTTTAAAGTTACGGGGCTTTTTCTCATTTTTTTTTTGGACTTTATGTGTGTCTTTTTTTTTTAAGTTACGGTATTTTTGGTCAAGAGTAAATCAATCATTTTATTAAAAAAGCAAGACGTAATTCTAAATCTATCAAAAGTAACGTCATTTATATACTACAATTTAGAATTGATACCCGACTACTATTAGTAAGTACCGTCATTAAAAGACTCGATTGAAAAATGATACCCGACTAATTTATAGTTTCCTTTTTTTTTTGGGGGGGGGGGGGGGGCAGTAATGAATCAGAAAGTGGGTTGTTTTTGTTAAGTCTGTCTATATAAAAAAGGGTACCGTTATTGAAATACTAAATCTAAAAATGATAGCCAACTAATTTGCATTTCTTTTGACAGTAATTAATCAGAAAGTGGGTTTCTTTTTTTTTTTTGGTAAATCTTGTGTATATATAAAAACAAACAAACCGTAATTCAAAGACTCCATTGAAAAAAATCAAACCCCGTTGAATTTGCTTTTTTTTTTTTTAAAAGACAGTAATTAATCAGGAACTGGGTTGTTTTTGTTAGTGTGTAGATATAAAAACTAATCTTATTTTGAAATAATAAATGTAACAAAACAAAAAAAAAAAATACCCGACTAATTTTATTTTTCGGACAAGTAATTACTAATAATTAGACAGTGGGCTGTTTTTGTTTGTGCATATATATATATATAGCGAAAGTAACGTCATGGACGAATTCTCGCGAAAATGGTACTTTTCGCGTGATCCTTTAATTTTTTTTTCTTTACGCACCCTTAAAAGCAATTTTTGAGGGTTACCCCTTCGTAATGGAATCTTCAGGACCTTATTACTAAACTTACAACAGTAAAGTAAGTTACAACACATTAAAAAAAATAGACGTCTTATCAAATTTAAAAAAAATACGACCGCTTCAAATACACACACTCTCACCCGAAACTACAGAGAGAATAGATATTCTACTATTACGAGAAAATGATGAACAAAATCAGATACTACGGCAGCCGATCAAGGCATTTTTTTCTCTTTGCTTTTAGCATAGAAAAAAAGCCATAACCGGCAGCCTTCGGGAACTCTTTTTTGTGTTTTATCATAGAAAGAAGTCTCTTTGTGTTGGCTTCTGTCACCGCCTCCTCCATCCAACATAACGTGAGGACTTTTCTGCGTTTATAATGTAGAAAAAAATCCTCTTTGGTTGGGTGAAGGCCGGTGAAATGGTATATTTCTAGGAATTTACCTAGAAGTAGCGACATCTTAAGGCGAACACCAAGGATGAGAAAACAACCAAATAAACTTATAAAAGAATATCTAAAAATGATTGACATTTATTAGAGTATGATTATTGTCAATTGATTTTAATTAAAGTCACTATGCTATTTTTTTAAAGTTTGAACATGAAAATAAAATAGATATTTACTTGCAGTTATTTGCTGTTGTTTTTAGATATCCCCCCCTCCCATATTATGATGCAGCTCAGTAAAAGCAATATTAGTGTGTATTTGATCATATCAAAATCTATTTATGGTATATTTTCATATATGTATCTTCAGAAATAATAAAAAAAGACAAATATTTTTAAAATGTAACATATAAAAAATGTTCATATGAAATACTATAAATGTATGCTTTTCATCTCGTATTACACAGAAAAAATAAATTACACAAACTAATAGCATTATACATCTATAAAACATTAATTATACAAAAATTTCAAGTAAAAAACCCCAGTTAGTTGTTTAGTTGTTTTTTTAAGTAGTTGTGTTCTTTGCTCCAACCCAAATAACTGATTCCTGCTAAAAAAAAAATTTGTGCCACAAGTGCAGTTTTTTTTTTGCCTGTTTACAGCTTTCCTCTATTGACAAAATCTAAATTTAAAGAATAGTAGTTTATATGAAATGTCTTTAAGAGAAACATCTAATTATAATGAAACTAGATATAAAATGAGGATTTTCTTGATGAAGAATAAAATTCTAGCCAATACTACATTAGAATACTTAAACCCAGATAGAATGAGTTATTTTTTTTAGTTACAATATAAAAGCATCAATATAAGCATTGAGTAATATGTTGTGACTAGTTGATAAAGTAAAAAAGTTGTATGTGAACTGTTTTAGGCTAATTGATCTTTTTCTGGCCATTTTTTTATTTTTATTTATTTTATCGAAGCTAATGGCTTGAAAGATTTAAACAACCTATGATTTTCACAAATACTTTTTTTGTATAACTATATATGATAGGTAATGGACCAGATAATTGCATTTCAGTGACCTTAGTTATAATTTAATTATGGTTCCTTTTGGTCCTTAGCATAAGAATGGCAAATGTCTATATTAAGCATCAATGCCTTCTCTACTTTGCATTTACTCTCCAAGCTGATTTCAGTTTGGTCTCACTGATCTTTATGTTACTAATTGTACGGCATGGTTTGGTGTTGTAGTGGTAGAATGTAAAACATTGGAGCTTAAGGATCATAGATGGTTACTCAATTTTGTCACTTTTGGTGCTCAAACTTCTAATGAGTTCCCAACAATAAACCTTTCATTTATTTACTGTTGATTACCTAGCCTTTACATAATTGGTTATAGTATGGATAAAGTCCCATGTAATTTAATAGAATGGCTGATTCAGAACTAAAAATTCCAGAATCATTTCTCAGCTGAATAACGTAAATAAAAAAGAAAATCTAGACTAATTTAATGTAACTGTTAAATTCTTAACCGGTCACTATAATATTCGAATGTCACATGACTTCAGGAGTAATCATACATATGACTATATACATTGAGAATAAATAGGTCAATATTATGTAATGTTTATGGCTTAAATATTAGCTGCTAAAGTTGTGTGATATTTAGTATTTTTATTTTATGCTGTGTGTAGAATTCGCTTGTAACAAATTGTAATGTTTTTTTTAATAAATAGGCAATATTATTCTTTATCATTATCATCTTCCTTTTTTTTTTTTTATTCATTGCAGTTTTAATTTAAAAAAAAAACATTGAGTAGGCCAAAAAATTATTTAAATATGTTTCATGAAATTAGAGTACAATCTGTAAAACCTCACAGGCCGTTTATGAAGAGGGGACTTAAATTTAGTATATGTGAATTTGAAATTGTCAAAAGTAATGTAAAATTCAAATCTCTATAATTCCTCACTAATTTTTATCTAGTTTTTATTTTAATGAAATGTGATATTTATATATGGAGAAAAATAAAATTACAAAAAAAATCAAGTTAGATGTCACATGACCTAATTTAATAAGCTTGTATTTATAAATGTTATATATAGAGCTCGCAAAATAAGCTCTTAACAAGCTTTGAGAATAAGCTCTATATATAACATTTGTAAATACAAGCTTATTAAATTAGGTCATGTGACATCTGACTTGATTTTTTTTTTTTGTAACTTTATTTTTTGCTATTAAGGCTTTGGTGATTTTATATTACTAAAGCTATTAATATATGGTGTATCTGAACTTAGTTCAGTCCCACATGGTTATTTAAGTTAGATAGCTGTATTGGAAGACATACGGATGTCTGAAAATTTCAGATTTTCTACTTAATAGTTATACATTAGATAAGTGCTGGGCTTGTCCTGGTATTTTTAATCTAATGCTTGAATATCCTAGCACCTCACTGACGATACCAATAGCAGAAACTGGTTTGGGGTTGGAGATATTCTCAAAGCTTGTTAAGAGCTTATTTTGCAAGCTCTATATATAATATATGGAGAAATAGATTTTTTAGATTTAAGTGCAATTTTGAAATAAAATCTACCTTTCATTAACAATCTTTTTAAGAAGAATTTTTTGCTTATTGGTGTTAGTTAATTGCTGTCATGTCCTATCTTTTTTAAACTATACACAACAAATCCATTTTAATTATTCTTATATTCTATGTTGAGAACTTTATGAATAAACAAAGTGTTATTCATGTGATTGACATTGTAAGCATTGGTATGAAATGATTACACCTGGATGAGTTTCTTACTTTGCAATTAATAATTTTGTCACTAAAATGAATCAGATATGCTAAATTTATGAGAAACAACTTTGGAAATTATGTTCAAAAACTCATTATACTATTTTAGAAATATAAAAAATAAAAACAATTAATGATTCATTGTTTACTTGTCTCTAGAACCACGTTTGCATTCAATAGGCACTAGACGATAGAGTTATATACGTACATACTCATTATTGGTCAGCATTAGCAAAGGCATTGGATTTTTATCTTATATCCAGCAGCCAGCTTTATATTTTTTATAATTTCTAAGATAATGATATCAGATTTTAAAAATATAAGAATTGAATCCAACTTAGTTGTATAATTATACGATTTGACACTAAATCAGCAACTTACATTTTAGTGATTTCAGTTATAATCTAACTATATTTCTGTACCTTTGATAAAATAATGGTAACATGTCAAATATAGCATAACATGACTTTTCTAGATTGCTTGCAATTTCTTATACTAGGAGCAGAAATTCACTCTTATTTCAGATTCAGACATTAATTATTAAGTAGTCGCTTTGGAATCCAAATTTTAGGATATTTGATTCTCACATTATTATTTTGAATAATATAAAAAGTAAAGGTGGCTTTTGAATGTGTAGGTGTTCTTTAATAAAGATCAACAGGCAAAATTAGTCCAGAGATTTTGATGTGATAGCACTGTGCAACTGTCCATTGATTACCCATGCTAAAATACATAGCTCTGAATTAGTGTAAAAATAATACTGCTCCTAATACAGATTGGGAAAATTCTGATTTTTTTTGCTTATTACATTACTTATATAAAATATAAATGGGGAATTTCTATACATTTCTTATATAGATTCTTCTATAGGTATCATTTTGTTTTAAAGTATGAAATTATGTATTGTCTGACTTATATTTGATATATATATAATCAAAATAAAATATCCATTATATAATAAATATTGTAATAAAAATAATAATGAATATAACAATGATACTATATTATAAATATCACTGAGATGAGCCATAAGCTCAAAACCAATTGGTCGGGGATAAGAATATTCCAGATAGAGGATTTAAATATTTTCTTTTACCACACTTATCAATTAAGAGCTTTTTTGAGCTATTGGTACACTCTCTATATTATATATTTATAAATACAAACTCATAAAAGCAATGTCACACTATATATGACTTGCTTTATTGATTATTATAAACATCTTACAATCCACAGAAGTACTTTCTGTTAATCACTTAACCTTCCTTAATATAGTGAAAGCAAATAGCATCAAGTAATATCCAAAGATTTCGGAATTATAATGTTAGCAGACTGTTGATTAATTATAGATTTTCTATTTATGAAAATTGCCTCTATAATATTTTTATTATAGTTCCTCTCCTCATGAAGAATCTATTTATGAAAATTGCCTCTATAATATTTTTATTATAGTTCCTCTCCTCATGAAGAATCTTACTATTTTCAAGATCAAATGTTAAATATTAAGATTCTTCATGATGAGAGAAATTCATAATAAAAGAAAAATTAAGGAAGCAATTTTCATAAATAGAAATAGGATGTCTATAAGTAATTGACAATCTGCTAACATTAAAATTGAGGAATCTTGGGATGTGACTTAATGATGTTTACTTCTGCTATATTTGAAATTAAATGGCATTTGAAGAAGGTTAAGTGATTAACCGAAAGTACTTCTGTGGATTGTAAGATATTTTTACAATATAATATCACCATTATATTCATTATTATTTTTATGTGTGTAAGTTGAAATATATATATAATTCAGAATAATGTATTATGCTATGTATCTTATACATAATTACACTGTAGTAATAATAATATGTCCTGTGCAGTTTTATGCAGTAATGGGTTGATGAACTTATAGCTGATACTCCTAAATTGAAGCTAATCTCTCATTTCTGGTGTTTGAATGACATATGATATCTTGAGCAATTAATCTTTTCACTAGTAAGGAAACAACAAAAACAATAAAATTCCATAGGAAAATAGCACAAAATGTACATGAGAAATGGGAAAATATTATATATATGAAACAACCAATTTGGATTAAAACAGGCAAAACTCTCCATACAGTAGTGCCACTCAGTGCAAGCCAGAGCAATCAATGGATTCCAGAAGGCTTGTGCATAAAATCCCTATCTAGTGCCTACTCATCCAATATCCCTAGACTAGTTTTTAGCTTGTAGCTTTCATCAGTGAGGAATCTTGGATCTGAGAGCACTGCACCTAGATCTTACAATCTAATGCAACCCTCCAGCAGTCACCTTTTATCTCCACTTAACTACAAAACTTTGAGAATAAAATTGAAAACACAATATTTTCAATCGAAGCTCATTGGCTTATGTATGGAGAGTTTTGCCTATTTTAATAACAGTTATGAGCAAGCATAAGAAATGGTGATCATGTGATGTTTAATGGTTTCATTTGGATTTTTAAATTGTGGATAATTTTTGATTTGTTTTAATGGTTTTTTTTTTTTTTAGACTTTCGCAAAATTTTAAAAAATACACGACATATCTTTTGTGTTTTTATATTTTTTAAATAAAATGTACATTAAAAAAAAATAATATGTAGCCAATTAAACTTTAAAGAAGTTCAGAAGCTGTGGCAACTAACCTGTTGATGATTAAATGATATCATTTAACATTCATTCATATATATTCAAAGATTAGAAAAGTTTTAATTAAAAGTTTCAGTTTTAATTGAAATCTCATTTTAAAACTTTTGTGTTATTATTATATGCCAAAAATTTAAATAAAAATTGAAGAAGAGCTAAACAAAAACACCATTTAGGGTTAAGGTGTATCACATTTTTAATATTTCATAAAATAATCTTTAGAATAATGGAAATTTTTATAAAATAAATGAAATGTGTTTATGACAGAAATACTGCCTCCCTCTCTAATGTAACATTAATATTTAATTTACTGTTCAGACAAAAATTTAAAAAAGAGCCTTGTTATATCTACTAAAACAATTTGTGATCTGTATAATAGTCTTATTACATGTGTCACAAGCAAATGTTGACTGAAAGCAGGCTGCTTGATTGAATGATTAGAAAATAAGCTGAAGTATTCGGAAACATATGTGATTCTGAAAATCGGCAAACTTTTTTTTAGTAGAATTTGTAAACAAATATCTCTTGGTAAATAAACATATATGTACATACATACACAGTTTATCTATTTACATATTATTACATTTAGAAATGGATAGCATTACCAACTTGACAGCTGTAGTTAATACATACACTTAGCAACCCATTGATCTAGGCATATGCTGAATGTGGGTGAAAAGTTGTTTTTTTGTTAGGTGTCTTTTCCATGGCTAATATCTATCGGCAAAGACTCTGCACAGTTTAGTATAATTTTTAACCGCTTGGTAGTGTCAGATTTGGGGTCAGGGAATCCCAGGATTGATTCTGGCATTTGCAGTTCTGAAGCCAAACTTCTTATCAACTCCCAAGTCATAAAACCATGTTTTGGTTTTTTTTTTAAAAATGCTATATGGATATTTGGCTATTATCATCTAGAGCAGTGTAGTTACCTGGTTCCTACTGCCCAATATTAGGCGTTCCAGCCTTCATGGTAGGCGGTAGGGGTTTTGTCCGACACTGAAGCACTTTTTTTTTTTTAATTTAATTGACTTTTTAAAAAAATTTCATAAAGATTTATATGCTTTAGCTTGCTGTAACTCTGCGTTACAAATTTTAAAGGTACTTCCCTACTTTATAAAACACCATTACTGTGGAACCGTGGTCGGTTATAAAATTTTATTATTAACAGAGATATAAAAATGGGTGGTAAGTATAAAAAAGTTGACTTCCCCTGATCTAGAGGGTAAAATAGGGATGGGAAAACACACACACACAAACAATATTTAACTAGATTGATGAGTTCTATTTTTTCTCTCTTCCTCACTAAGGTTTTGAAGAAACCTTTGCCCTATAGTAACATACTTTATATTATTATTTACTTGATGAGATATATATATATTAGTAGTTCATTCTCATAAATAATTGTGTTTATCATTGTTTCATACAATCTCACATTTAACATTAAATCATACTTGGCTTTAATACTGATCATTATATATAAATATAAAATAGTGTGATGTATGAACACACTTATATATAGTTTTGCTAGCTTGCCTAATGATAAATTTATTAATTATAAGTATAATAATATTATCCAAATTAAACAAGACAAAACTCTCCATACAGTAGTGCCACCCTGTGCCAACCAGAGTAATCACTGGATGCCAGAAGGCTTGTGCATAAAATCCCTATCTAATGCCTACTCATCCAATATCTCCAGACTAGTTTCTGGCTTGTGGCCTTCGTCAGTGATGTGCTAGTATAAGAGATGGTGATCATGTCATTATCCAAATTGATATATATATAATTATAAAAAATTAAATCGTAATTTGCAGATTTGATTATAATAATAATATAACTGAATGCTTTTATTACTTGCAAATTTACAAGAATATTAAGCACTAGAAATGACAGTGCTTAAACCTATGATCTACGGACTTTTAACTTCATGGTTCATTATCTATTACTGTATTAAGCTGTGCACAGCACAGATTTGATAAATGTATATACTGTATATACTATTTTTTTATAATTTAGAAAGAAGGAAAAAGTCCAAACTTTATTATTATTAATAAAACTTAAGATTAGGTAGAAGGTAAGCATCGGATTTATATTTAATTTTATATCAGAACAAATAAAAGATCTTGACTTGCTTTAAGAAATCGTGTAGCTTATAGCAAGAATGATGTAACCAAAACTAATATTCATTTTTATACACAGACATACAAAATAACACAACTATTATATATTGAACAATTATTTGAAATTCATTAGCTTTATTTATGAGTATTTCTAAGTATCTCATCGTTCTCTTCTTATTTGTAAATTTAACAGCATTATACAACTCATGCAGTATATATTACATGTAGTTTTGAACACTAATGGATATCATTTTTTTAAAGTAAATTTTAATAATGACTTCCATCTGTTTTCAAAGATGTTTTGTCTAAGAATGAGAAGATCCATGTTGGATTTAATGAGCCATTTATTATATTTTTCACTACAGGTTTTTACATTTTGAAACTGAATTTTAAGTTATCTAAATTAACAGATGGTTTTCTCCCTTTAGTAACTAATAGATGTTTTATTTTTATTTAGATTTTTGTTAATTAGATATTATATTTTAAATAAATAAATCTGTATAAATATATTTATTTCTGTGATTATATGTAACTTATTAAATTTGCAATATTTAAAGCATCACTGAGAAAATTGTGGTCCACAAGCTGCACTTAGCTCCTAAAGTTCCCATAACAATATTGCTTTTTATTGTCATTTTTTCTAAACTTTTATACTAATAATCTATAATAGTATATAGTACTACCAATATTAGAGTATTTTTGTATCTGAAATGATATTCAAAAAATTGTAAACATGAATTTTATAATCCTATTTTGTTGATAAAAAGTCTACATTGATAGTTTATGGCTTTTGCACAATCAGAAATGTATAAAAATTATGATTTGGGACTCATAAGAAAAAAAAAATTCCTATCCTGATCTAAAAAATATCTCAGATGATATGTTGTAAAAATTTATACATATGCATATTATCATCATAGACCATTGACAATCACTAAACATCACATGATCACTATTCTTTATGGTTACACAATCTGTTTAACACAGAGGCAAAACTCTCATACAGTAGCGTCACCCAGAGCATGCCAGAGTAATCAATGGATGCAGGAAGGTTTGTGCATAAAATTCCTATTCCTATCTAGTGCCTCCTCATCCAGTATAGAAACTAGTTTGGGGATATTGAATGAGTAGACACTAGATAGGGATTTTTATGCATAGATCTTCCTCCATCCATTGATTACTCTGGTTTGCACTATGTGGTGCTATTGTATGGAGAGTTTTACCATTGACAATCCACTTCAGGAATTCCACCAAGTTATATCAAATTCCTTTTTCATAGGGATACAGAAAATAGCATAAGTTAGTTTTTTGAGGGAATATTTCTTATCTCTTAGTATGGAATTGTGATTTTTGTTTTTTTTCATCCATTGATTTTCCTCTCTTTTTGCTCTATCAACACCATCTTTGTTTTTTTATGTCAACAATAAAATCACTAACTTTTTTAATATACTTCCAAGAGCAGTTTTTTCCCTACTTTATTGTAGCTTATCTATTACAACTTGAGTAATCAGTGGACTCTAGATGTTATATTTCCATAATATCCCAATCTCACATTTTGCCTTTATCAGTGAAGACTAGTATTCAAAACTAGAACTAGTGCACTTATATATTTAAGGAGCCACCCTTTACTCTTTTCCAAAACAATCTTAAATTTTTTAACTCCAAGCCATCTTACTTACATAATTATAGAGATCTCACACCAGATTACATTTTATATATTTTAGAGACTTTCATATATAAAAAATTCAATAAAATTATTTTCTCCTATTTTTAAAAACTTTTTATTTTCATGAACTTATATATATATTCCAAAACATTATACATATTTCCAATGTTTCAACCACTTTCTTAAAGTCATTATCAAGGATCTATATATATATATATTATTGATATAGCTTTAGGTGAAAGGAGACCGCTTAAAGTCACTATCAAGGATCTATATATATATTATTGATATGGCTTTAGTTGAAAGGAGACCCTATAATTCCTCTTGGAGGTCTTAAAGGAACCAAGCAGGGAAATTTTCTAATATCTACCCCATACATTCTTATCATTGCAGCTCTTATTACTATGTGATTATTAAGATAATATGCGAACATGAATGGGCCCAGCACTAACACTCATTAGTCAGCATGGTGAGTTTATTAGCTTTTTATCTCTGAGTTTAAGATCAAGAAACGCAATGGTCTTTCTTCTCAGTTGCCTGGTAAGGCAAAATGAATGTGTGTGGATGAAATTTTTTTTCTAATAGATGTATACAGTCATGACAAACAAAAATAAATGCTGGTCCTTATTCCCAGCAGTGTAAAGTTATCAGCCAAAGCAGCGGTTGATGTCTGAAGGTGGAAGGTGCCAAAAATTCCCTAATCACAGACGGGACTGCCATTTGATGATGATTTTATTTAGGTGCTTACAACTGCAGATCACATTCAAGTGAAGGAAGATTGTAAGAATTGGAAGAACTGTCTCATATTAAATGGAACATTATTGAACTTAGAAGAAAAGTGAAGAGACAATTGATTAAAAAAATGGACATATAACCTACTACAAAGACATAAATATTGGAATGAGGCATGTACATTAGCTTGAAAAGCTGATCTTTAGTTTATTATAAATATTGTAAGTACAAGTGGAGTAGGATTCATTATAAATAAAAAGTGGAAGAATAGCATTGTGGATATTGATGATGTATTGGACAGAGAGGTAAGATTAGTTATTCAATTTAATAGCAGATACCAAATGCAAATAATTCAGATTTAAACCCCAACAAGTTTTCATAATGATGAAGTAGTAGAAGAATTTTATGTGGATGTATAAAAGGCTTTTGATCAGAATAAACATTTTAAAATTGTTATGGCAGACTTTAATGCTAGAATTGGTAAACAAATGAAAAGTGTTGTATGTAACTTTGGTTATGTTAATAGAAATGAGAGGTCATAGACTTGTAGAGTTTGCAGAAAAAGAAAACCTTTACAATATGAATTATTTTTTTGAGAAAAATGTTAAAAGGAAATGGACATGGAAGCATCCAAATGAAGGTACAGGAGAATTGGATTACATTATTTTTTTCATGTGTCAAAGCATCGGCTGGGAAGCAAACCCGGGACAACTGCATATAAGGCAGCTATGCTGACCTCTTGGCCACCAATGCTGGACAATTGGATTACATTTTGACTAAAAGAAAAATACATATTTCAAGATTGTATTGTTCTTAATAAATTCAATGCAGGAAGTGCTCACCGATTAGAAAGATGTAAGATACAGGTTAATGCAAAACTAGAGAGACAAAAATTATTAAGAAAAACAATATTTGCAGTTGGTATTCCTAATCTTCAGAAACATTCTAATGAATTTAAATTAGAACTTGCAAATCGTTTTCAAATATTAACAAATTTTGAATACAATGATTTGAATGAAATTAATAGGAAAATAATTGATACACCTTTAAAAACTGCAACAAAAATAGCTGGTAGAAAAAAAGCAGCAATTGACCAGTAAAATTTTTACTGAGACTAGAGAATTTTTGAAGAAAAATACGAATATGAAGATATATAAAAATGATGCATTAAGAAGGATTGAATATCTCGAATTTTGTAAAATGGTGTGAAAAAGTGTTGAAAATGATATAAAAAAATATAATTGTGAACTATCAAGGAAAGTTGTAGAAAATAAAAATGTCAAAAGTGTAAATCAGCATTTGATATTGGTAGGAAACATATCTGCAATAAGAAAAAAGATGGAACTATTACTAAAAGAAAAGTGAAATTATGAAATGGATAGAAGAATTCTATCAAGAATTATATAATAATAAAGAACCAGTATCTCCTACATCTATTATATCTTCTGAATTGCCCAAGATTTTAAATGAAGTGAGACATACAATTAAATTTATGATGAAGGGAAAAACTCCAAGTAATGATAGAATTATATATTAAAAGAATCAGGTGAAAAAATAGAAATTTTTTTTGGCAAAGTTATATCCCAAATGTCTAAATGATAAAGATGTACCAAATGGTTGGAAGAATGCAGTATTAATATTAATATTTTTAAAGATGATAAAGAAGATATTAGAATTTACAGACCTATCAGTCTTTTATCAGTGTTATACAAAATTTTTACCAAGATAATTACAACTCGTCTACAAAGAACATTGGATTTAAAAATGGTTTTAGTACAGTAGATCATATCCAAGTATTGAAAGAAGTTATGGAAAGGACCAATGAATATGAGTTGCCATTATGCTTTGGATTTTTAGATTACGAAAAGGCATTTGTTTCTATAAGCATTTCTTTTAATGATTACAGTATTGGATCATCAAAATATAGATGCAGGATATTGTCATATTCTGAAGAATATTTATAAAAATGCAACAGCAACAATTAGATTATATAATGATACTAGGAAGCTTAGCATTGAGAAGAGTGTAAGACAGAGTGAATTTGTATCTCCAAAACTTCTTACAGTAATGCTGCAACAAGTATTTTGTGGATTAAAATGGGAGCTAAAGGAGTAAAAGTAAATGGAGATTATTTAAGTCATTTAGATTTTGAAGATGATGTAGTTGTTTTTGCAAATAATGCTTCAGAGCTGCAAGAAATGTTATAAGAGCTATCAGATAAAAGTAAGAAAGTAGCACTAAAGGTAAGTTAAAATGACAAGTAATGTTCAATGGATTTTCTCAAAGATGGAAATAAAGATTGATTATGATGAGTTGGAAGAAGTTAACAACTACAAATACCTTGGTCAGATTATTACTACAGATGGAAACATAATGGATGAAATTTTAATCATAGAATTAAATTTAGTTGGAGCGCTTTTGGTAGAAATAAATTAATATTAAAAAGAAATATACCTATATGTTTGAAAAGGAAGATTTTTAATAAATGTGTTTTACCACTTTCTACTTATGGATCTGAGACTTGGACACTTAATAGAAGAGCAATACAGAGACTTAAGACCACTCAAAGAAGTATGGAGAAATGCATGTTAGGAGTAATAAGAAGAGATTGAAAATGCAATACATGGGCAAGAAAACAAACTGTTGTTACTGACATTGATAAAAGAATTAAAAGATTGAAGTGGAGTTGGGATGGACATTTTTCTAGAAAAAATGATATTAGATGAACAATTGAAATCTTAAACTAGATTCCAATAGATTGTAAAAGATTCAGAAAGAGACCTCATGTGAGATGGGTGGATGAAATAGAAAGTGTCCAGGGGTGTTGTGGAGAAGAGAGGCTAGAGATCAGAGAAGATGGATTGAACTTGGAGAGACCTTTATCCTGCAGTGGATTAATAATGGTAGATATAATATTATTGATGTAAGTATATATATATATTAACTCATAATATAATAACATTTCTTTAGCATCTACATATATTTCTTTTCATTACATAAATTTTAGTATTATCATTATTACTTTCTTCCTCCTATTCTTTATTTTTTAACCAATATTTTATTACATCTTACACACTCATCAATACTAACTATTTCTTATATATTACAATTTATATAATACTCTGAATTACTTATAATTAAAACTATTTAACAATTTGTTTTATTTAAAATTGGTTTTTCTTTATTAATATATAAACTTTCTTTTAACATTCTTTTCTTATATAATTTAACATTTTCTAACATGTTTGTATCAACATTTTTTAAATTCCTTACTATGTAAACATTTGATTTATTATCATTTAAATGCTGCTTCAATCTGATTTTTAGTTTATTTTTTGTTGTGCCAATATTGGAATATATATGGGTTCATGAAAATAAAAAGTTTTAAGAAAGAAAACAATTTTATTGAATTTTTTATATATAAAAGATTATTTAGGACCATATTTTTAAAGAGAAAAGAAGTTTATTGTTATTACTTTCTTATTATTATTAATAATGATGATGGTTTTTTAAATAAAATATTTTAGAGACCTGTGTCTTCTGTTCTGTTAAGAAGATCAACAATAAAATCATATGACTTTCTTATATGCTTCCAATAGCATTTTTCTTCATTCTACTCTAGAGCCACACACTGTAAATTCAAATAATCAATGAACACATTAGTATCAGTAATGCTACTTTAGAAATCTTTTCCAAAATCGTGATATAATTTGGGATCTGTTTCATTAGAATGCTACAAAGAATAACTAATAAGTCAAAATAAATTATGTCCAGTAAGGTTTATTTTGTGTATAGATTTATTAAATACATTATTAATCACAAATACATATAGGTCATCATATATTGTAGACTTCATATTTTTTAGTATAATTTGTAAAAGTTATTGCTTAATAGTTCAATATGTATTTATATAAATGTCACTAAATTAATCACTACCTTTATTTTTCTGTAAAATTGTATACAAATGCAATTTGTACCTCAAACATTTTACAGCAAAAAATTTTTTTATTGTGTATATATAAACACACACAATCATGTTTTGATCACCCTGCATTCTTCCATTTTATCATATTTAATTTATTTTAGTTTTATGTCTTGTTATATTTTATTATACTTTGTATTATTTTTCTCTATTTTTTAATTTTATTGAATACATTTTTTATTATATTATTTATATATTTTATTTGACATTGTATTATAGCTCTGAGGAAGAATGCAAGACAGTCGAAATGTTAAATTGTGTGTGTATATAGACGATAAAAATTTTATAGATAAAAGCATATATTATTGTTCTAGTAACTAAGGTGTTATTTATGATTTTGTATATAGAAGTTTATGTGTGAATGTAAAATCCTGTTTCATCACTTGGCGGATTTAAAATGAATTTGCAATTTTATTTACCTCATAGATTTTTATTATATGATGATTATGATTACAATCTCTTAAAATTGATGTTGGATTTAATTTGAATTAGTAAACAATTTTTTTTTTTTACTTTCTTGATTCTGTAGTAAAAGTTTAAAATTATATATATTCTAAAATTTTTGTTCTTTATCAATTCATCTTTCATCTTAACTCAGTCATATTGCAACAATTGATCATGCCAGAAGGCAGCAGTATATAAAGATATTATTTACTGAGTATTCTATCTCTGATACATTTCCTTTCATCATAAATTTGAAATCCAAAATTTTATTTTTTATTTTACTGTGTTATATTACTATGAACATGAAGGAGTTGGTATTCTATGAATCTTAAAAATCTTTTTTTAAGTAATAATTTTAAGATGTCTTTCTAGAAAATGGCAAAAGAGAGAAGGAAAATGTCAGAATTACTATAATCTTCTATAAGTGATATTTACTATGGCTGGAAACCTCAAGAATATGTGCATGAAAGTGTGAAGGTAGGGACCTCTACAGATCTTAACCACAAGCTTACGCTTTGGAAGATTATTGAGGTTTACAGCCTTAGTAAATATTACTTACGTAATCTGCGTTTAAATAAATTTATAATTATAATTTTCTATATAAAATGCTTTTACTATATCATTTATGGCTATGTTTAAACTTGAGACCAGTTGATGTTCCATGGGAATAATAGCCTCATTTTCTGAATAGGAAATTTACACATGCAAATAAATTTAGTTTTTATGATTAAGCATATTGAAATCTACCTTAGGATGATTGATTTCTTTTGCAAAGTCGCGTGTGAAAGCATATTCTCTATGAAGACTCTGATTATAAATGTAAAAGGATATTATGCAATTCATATGATTTTATTCTTTAATTTTTAGGCATAATTTGATAAAACTTCAAGATTGATTCTAACAAATTACTAGAAGTGATTGATATAATTTTTTTGTGTAAATTATGTATTATTCTATGAACTTTTTTAATATGATTTTAATCTTTTTTTATTAAATTGTTTTGAATTTGTTTACATCTTAGTTATCTGTACATCTTTGTGATAGATTTATTTAATTTAATCTATCTTTTATTGATGTGATCTCTGTGACAAAGAAAACTATTAGCTATTAAAAATCTTGTTATAGATACTTATTTTAATAAGACTGTATAATATGCCTCATGGTGTAATGATTAGAGCATCTGCTAACTATAACAAATTTTGAATGTGATAAAAATTAGAAATGCTTTAAGTCACTGAAGATTTGCAATTAAAGCTTGTGCTTTTCTTTGCTAGCCAATTCATCATTACCAATTATTGATCTAAATATTAATTAGTAAATGGGTATTTAGCCATTCATAGATAAATAAACATATTCATAAAGAATAAACAAAGAAAATCAAAATTCTCACCAGCATATAATTGAATAACCTAATGAATAATATCTTTGCTGTCATTATTTCTTTATTAAGGGATGTCGGAAAAGTTTTTGTTGATTCTTATTTTATTTTTGTAATTCATTTGTAATTTTAAATACGTAATTATAATTTCAACGTAATATTTTTCAAATTACTACTAATTGCACAAGAATTAATAGATGAATCATAAATCTTATCCGAATATGATGGATAAATCATTATTTGTTGAAAGGTTAAATTAATTTTAATGACATAAGTTAGGCTGCTATAAACTCTCCAACTTGTTAATTTTTGAGAGGCTACAATTTAGTATTTAATAGCAAACTTCGGAACTATTTTTTTTGGAAGAATTATAATTTTTCTTCACTTCGTGATTCTTTTTGCATTCATATGATAGCATTTAATACACTTTTCTTTGTTCACTTTTTACAAGGCAATACATTTTATTTATTCCTTGATAATATTTCCTTACAGTTTCAGCTAACTAGTATTCTTCATCAGAGCTACAATATTCAGACATATATGACCACAAAATCAATACTTATTCTTTTATAACTACAAATATTATTAAATTTATAATATAGTGTATATAATATTCTATATATCTACCATAACATATTGTACACAATACCTTTATATTTTAGTAAAGCTAATATATACATATTTTTTTATCAATTTCATAAATGTTAACCTTATTGGTTTTTTTTAAATCTAAATCTTTACATAGAATACTATATATATTTTATATTTTACATTTATGTGACTTTTAACCATTTATTTATTATTAAATTAATTTTTCTCATTTTAACCATTTTAGTATAATTTTATTCATGCATTTCTAATTATAACATAATATAATTGTATATTTCTAATTTTATTTTATTTTTAACCTTATTTTC
This sequence comes from Epiperipatus broadwayi, assembly GCA_028023455.1. Classification (NCBI taxonomy): domain Eukaryota; kingdom Metazoa; phylum Onychophora; class Udeonychophora; order Euonychophora; family Peripatidae; genus Epiperipatus; species Epiperipatus broadwayi. The sequence goes on from JAQFVV010012707.1 coordinate 620,012, forward strand.
TCTTAACTTGCAAATTTTGTAACATTTTTTAATTTTTTAACTTTTATTTCTATATACTACTAACTTCCTGTAGAAGTATTTTTTGTAACTATTATTTTACTTTCTTTATGTATATATTTATTTAAATTTTATGAAATTAAACTTTTATAAATGTCTTCAAACCTAAATCTTTATTTAAACCTTGTCTAATATTTTTAATTGTAATTTTTTTAATTTTTCTATCTCTTTTATTATTAGTATAATGAATCATTTTTATGTGACCTTTTTCAAATTTATTATATATGCATTGGATTGTTTTTGTATAAACTTGTAATAAAATAACTAAAATGAGAAAATTAATTTAATATTAAATAAATGGTTAAAAGTTATATAAATGTAAAGCATAAAATATGTAGATATAAAGATTTAAATAAAAATCAATAAGGTGAATATTTATAGAGCTATGAAAAAGTTCTATATGTATATGTAGGAGGTTTATTAAAATATAATTGTATACTATGTATAATATACTGTATTATGTAAATATATATACACATTTAATTATATATGTAGTTATATATTAAAAGATATTATTTATGATGGTTTTGATATCTGAATATTGTAGTTCTGGTGAAGACTGCTGTTTAGTCAAAATTAACAAAATACTATCAACCAATAAATAAAATTTACTGTATTGGAAAAGGTAAATAAAGAAAATTATATTCTATTTTATTTAAATGCTATTTTATGGCAAAACCAAGTGACTTCTAATTCTCAAAAAATAATTATCAAAATGTGAATTTTAAAAGAAAAAAATTTTTTTTAGTCAATTAGTAGTTCAGACAAATGTATGTTTCCGTAGATATATGATATGCATACTATCTTCATATATGGCCCAGAAAAAGCAGAAAGATGTAATAAATGAAAAATATTGGCTTATGAAATTTAATCAATTGTTCTTAAAATTACCAAGATGTCAAAGATCATATATATATATGTGTACAACCGATGTGTAATTTATCTTTCTATTAGTTTATATCATTCTGTGAAGTTATTGATTAGTCCTCAAATTTTTGGTATTAAAAGTGAAAATATTTAATAAAGTAACAGTTTTCAATATTAGTTTTATTGGGAAAAGTCTATATTTATCTGCAGTTTTTAATTACTCGAAATCGGTTTTTTTTTTAAGCTGAATGTCTTAAAACATTTATTAAATGAAGTCACATTAATATTCTTAATAAAGGAAAATGACACTTCTAAAATTGATTTTTTAGATGTTATTTGTAATAAGATAATTAGCATCTTTTTGTGATGTTAGAGAATTGATATACTATTGATTTTGTAAATTGAAAAGGTCGCTTTTTTTTTTAATTTGCTATAATGATCAAATAATTAAAACATTTTAAAATGTGTAATTATAATTTATATTTTCTGGATGATGTAAAATAATGATGATAAATAGTTTCTCTATAAATAAGTAAATCTTTTTTTAACTGTTCTGAAGCTGAAAGGTAAATAAAACTATTATTAGTAGCACTTTATTATAAAAAAATTATCTAAGGTTTGAAACTATTTTATTATTTCAAAGATTGATTACTTCTGTTGCAAATCCTTGATATTAAATGTAATTGTGCCTGAAATATATATCTGTAACCGATTTTTTGTCAAGCTAGCAACAGAAATTGATCACATTTTCTCTTTTTTTTTATTTCTCTATATTTATAGGTGATTTTAATTCCTGTAACAACTTTTAAGATGTGAAAGTAGGATTGAAGCAGGTTTTTTTTTTTTTTTTTTACAATGAACTAATGAATCATTTATGCTTTCGAACTTTACTATCATGCTTTGCAGCTTATATATATAGATGTGATTAATGAATAATATCTCTATAGTGTAATTTTTCTCTACATCATTCTCACACAAGATAGGGATTGGTTTCTTCTATTCACTTTCAATACCTTGTGGAGGGGTGTAATTATAACCATATGATCAAAGATGTGAAAAAGATGTATGACCCTTAAGATGCACATTTTGTATTAAACCAGCATTTATCCGTTGGCCCAGATCACATTCTCTTATACATATCTTTATCATTGTTCATTATATATTGATAGGGAATTACTACAGTTTAATTGATGTGTCAAACTTACTGCCCATACAACTTTAATACAAACTATTTGATGGAAGTATGTTAATAATTTTTTAGGTAGTCATGGAGGGACCGTACTACTGCCGGTAGATGGCGCTGTGACACCATCAACAACATTTTTTATTAGTCACTCATTAAACTAGAGATTATAATATTTCTGCAGGATAATTTTTCACTATATCACTCACACACAAGGTAAGATATGTGTAAGAAAATGTGATTTGGGCCAACTGATGAATGCTAGTTCAGCACAAAATGGGTATCTTGGAGATGGTACATCTTTTTCATGTCTTTGATCATATGTTTATAATCACACATCTTCATAAGGTATTAAAAATGAATAGAAACCAATCCCTTCCTTGTGTGAGAGTGGTTAGTGAAAAATTACACTACAGAAATATTTTTCATTAAATGGATAATCTGTAGTCCAATGAGTGACTAATAAAAAATTATTAATATACTTCCATCAAGTGGTTTGTGTTGAAGTTGTATGACCAGTGAGTTTGACACATCAATTAATATGTGAAAAAGATATACGATCCCCAAGCTATACATTTTGTGCTGAACCGGCACTCATCAGTTGGCCCAGGTCACATTCTTTTACACGTCACTGTCTTATGTGAGAATGGTGTAGTGAAAAATTATATTGCAGAAATATTATTCTTTAAATGGATAACCTCTAGTTTAATGAGTGACTAATAAAAATTATTAATATACCTCATTTGTGTCAAAGTTGTACAGGCTGTAAGTTTGATACATCAATTAAACTAATATTTTTCTATCTATATACTGAACTATGATAAAGATATATGTAAGAGAATGTGTTCTGGGTCAACTGATAAGTGCTGGTTCAGCACAAAATGTGTATCTTGGGAATTATATATCTTTTCTACATGTCTTTGATCATATTTTTATAATTACAGCCCTCTATAAGGTGTTAAAAACAGATAGAAAACAGTCCCTACCTGTGTAAGAGTGGTGTAATGAAAATTCCAATACAGAAATATTAGTTCATTAAATGGATAATCACTTGTCTAATGATATACTTCCATCAAATGCTTTGTGTCAAAGTTACATGGGCATTAGTTTGACACATCAATTAAACTGTAGTAAATTTCTATCTATCTATCTATCTATCTATCTATCTATCTATCTATCTGTCTATCTATCTATCTATCTATCTATCTATCTATCTATCTATCTGTCTGTCTGTCTGTCTGTCTGTCTGTCTGTCTGTCTGTCTGTCTGTCTGTCTGTCTGTCTGTATATATATATATATATTGAACAATTATAAAGATTTGTATTAGAGAAGGTGATCTGGGCCAACTGATGAGTGTTGGTTTAGCATGAATTGTGCATCTTGGTGATCGTAAATCTTTTTCATATGTCTTTAATCATATGTTTATAATTACACCCCCTGCACAAGGTGTTAAAAGCAGATAGAAACTAGTCCTACTTTGTGTGAGAGTGGTGTAGTGAAAAATTGTACTACAGAAATATTCATTAAATGGATAATCTCTGGGATCTAGTGAGTTAGTAGTAAAAATTATTATATAGATCTCATACTTGACCAATATTTTATACTAACAGAAGATTTCTTTGACTCTTTGATATAATAATATAAACTAAACGGTTTGAAGATTTCATAGCAAATATCATAAACAGATATTACTAGCCTTCCCTTTCTTTTTTAATAAGAGCCATGAAAACTCAAAACAATAGTTTGTAAAAGAACTGCTTTTGTGGATAACAAAAGCACTTCATTGGATATTGAAGCAAAATTTGTTTTGGTCACTATATTTCTACAAAAAATTCAGTGATTATTGGAAAACTTATAAAAATTTTGATAATGGAGGGAAAAGACTGAATTATTTGAAAAATAAAACATTATAAGATCATGTCAAAGGGTATAATTCTTTCATAGAATTGAAACTGAAATCTGATATATTAAGCTGACAATAACTTCTAATAAAAAAATAAATCAATAATGGAATTCATATAGAAGTTGATTATTGAAATAGCATTCCCAGAATTTTGAACTTCTAAGTTTGCTGCTCTGCGACTGCACCAAATTATTTCAGGACATTATTTGTAATAATAGTTCTTTTGCAAGTGTTTTTACACATCAGAATTCTAAGTGAGAATTCTCATTAGTACAATCTTTAGTTTCACAGTGCTTTTCTAACTCAAAACTGATAAAATCTCATATCTAAATTGCTCTTAACTAGTTTAAACAAGTGACAATTTCAAGAATTGATAACATATTGGCAGAACTTTTTTTTAAAAAACTTCCTGTAACTAAGATAATAAAATTATAGCAATCTTAAAATTCAACAGATCTAATAATCACTCAAAAAGTTTTACTCATTTATCACTGTTTTTCTCACAAACTTTTTGAAAGAATAATCTTCTCAAAAATAAAGCTAATGATTAAAAGCTATTTTTAGACTGGATTCCAGTCAACCATGTTATGCTCTATATGATCCATCTTGAAAAATATTTCTAAATGAATTAAAGACTAGTGCTACTTTGACAACCTGATATAATTACATAACTATAATGGGAGGGGGTGTCTAAAATTTTAAATGCAAGAAATCCTTTAATTTACTTGATAAACTGCTTTATCTAATAGAAAAATTCAAATGACTGTAATTAGTAATCTTGACTTATTCATAATTTTGCAGAATGATTTTTTACAGGGTCCAGTTTTTTTTAACTAAAGACTAATAATTATAAACAAGGTCATAGATGCTTGAATACCAAAAATGATAGTTGATTTATGATCCATGGATTCTTAGTTCTTGAGTCTTTTACTCTTTATTTACTTCATTTAGTATATTTATAAGTGTTTGTGTAGGAAAAAAGAAAGAAAATTAATCTTTTGTTGATAACAACATATTGGCCTCGGAAAAAACATTTTTTTAAAAAAAAAATAGAAATACACATTAATAGCGATATGAAAATTTTAATTTTATTTTTTTTCTAAATTAGAGCCATATTTTTAATCCAATCAAAGCAGGGTGTTCTATCTATTATCGAAATAGTAGAGAATCATTTCATAATTTGAATATAATCTACAAATAAAAAAAGAAGCTGAAACATATATCTTAAACAACTTGCAACTTTGTGTCTTGCATTGGTGGTCGAGAGGTCAGTGTGACTGCCTTGCACTTGCAGGCAGTTGCCCGGGTTGCGGGTTCGTGTCCCGGCCAATGCTATGACACTTTAAAAAAAAAACCTTGCAACTTTTCTTGAAAATTGATCACTGCTATTGGAATCTATTGCAAATATTATAAGAATATTTCTCTAAGGTTCCATATTCTACTACTGAATTCTTTCCCCTTCTTCAAACTGATCATACTAAATTTTAGGTACTCATTCATATATTACTATGATAAATATTAGTCGCAAAGTCAAGCATTCTATCATATATTCTTCTACAGACTTAATCCTAATTCAAGATCTTTTTGCCCTTTCACCATTTTTATATAGAATTATAATGTAAGGTAGTGACTTCACACGAAGTTTACCCCCCCCCCCCACATTCACAGTCAAAGTCATTTAGATTTGCTTTTCCCAGATAGTAATAAAATTTTTACCAATAGATTTAGTATAATCCATGGTCACTATGTTTATGAAATAGAATTTTATAACTTTTATATAGTTTTGCTTAAATACAAATTATAAATCACATAGGTAATGTCCTTTTTTAAAATACATAAATGACAGAATTAATAATTTTAATGAGAATTATGAAAAAAAATCAACTCTCAAAACTTTTTTTACATCCATTTAAAAGTTGATGTTTTGCAAGAATAGAATTGAGAATTATTTTACTATCTAAGATATTAATGAATTGATTATTATTTAATTCCATTCATAATGTATTATTGTTATGTTATTTTTAAAAAAGAAAGTATATACTTTCATGGGTTACAGATATAAATGATAAAAAAAAAAAAATCCAAATTCATCAATGTATGATTTTTATATATTTTGGCTGAATCACATCAATCACCAACCGGATGATGAACAGAATACTATAAAGATTGTAGGGGCTTTGTAAACATTGATTTATAATAATATTAAAGTTCCACAATAGAAAAACAGGTATTGAAAATTTAAGAATAGAATAATAAAAGAAACTATTCAGATTATTGTGTTTTTAAAAAACTTCCAAATAGAAAAAAGTTTGCATGTAACATCATGTTTGTGGATACAATTTGGTCTTTTATGTATTTCAATGGCTTCTCTGATTTTACATTAGTGGAGAGTTTCATATCTGTTAGGATCCTGGGGTTAGATAAATCAATATTGAAATAGTTGCAGCTTTACTTCATTAGCGTTTGAAATCAATAAATATATATATGTGCTTTATGCACAGATAATGAAGCTATTAATAGTGATTGAAAACAAATAATATTATCCAAATATTACTGCCAAGCATGCTTTTGGGATATTTCATAGTCCCATATTCATGGTTACTGGAATTTATTTGAGAACTATAATGGCGTTAATGCAAATTTATATGAAGATGCTACATAGACTATTTTCGAGATAGAGAAAAGCAGGCATGTATCTATAGCATGGAAAGAGATAGCTGATGAATTTAATATATATATATAATACATTAATCTGAATCAATAAGTTTCTGACTTTTACTATTTTTATTTTTAAATTTTATATATCTTTTTTTCTGTTAGTGGAACTTTAATATTGCTATAAATCAATATTTACAGCATTTCTACAATCATTTTTATAGTATTTTTATTCATCAGTATATTTATAATAAAAATCATACAGAGATGAATGCAAAAATTTTATCATATATATTGTATTTATTTAATGTTTTGTCAACTACAAACTCAAGACTGTGCTTTGAAATATGTTTAAAATGACAGAAATTAAAAAATTAATATGCTTTTATTTTTATAAGTTGTTACAACTTTCGAATTTGTAAGATATATTCCATGAGAGTAATTTTTAGTGGAAAACATATTATTTAATTCTCAGGGACTACATGTTATTACTATAATTTTTTTGTATGTCTTCATTTTATAGAATTTTTTTAATTGAACAAGTGTCTGTCTCAGTATCTGTTCTAGGTATGTCTGTATTTTGCAAAAATCAAATTGGTTTTTAATTTTGTTTACACAATATAAGTTTTATTCCCTTTTTTTTTTTAACTTTAGCAGTATTGCATACCACTTGTAGTCTAAGTGTAATTTTTCTCTATATTTTGCAATCTGTGATTTTTTTTTCTTTTTACAGAAATATTATAGTACTTATTATAAATAATACTTACAATAATAAAAAGCAAATTTATTTTATTATAGTAACTAATGGTAAAGAAGCAATTAACTAATTCCAATTAGATGCTATTTTAAACAAAAGTAATTTTATTTCTCCATTTTTTGTGATGTTATGATTATATTATTTTAATTATTTGAACAAATATTATAATACTTATTATAAATAATATTTATGATAAAAGAAAATTGAATATAGAATGATAATTATTTGAAACAAATATTTTTTCTTAGAAATGATGTAGCATCTACATTATAAAACAGCTGTTGTGGGTTAATTAATAGTAATAATAATAACCTGGAATATAGATGCTAACATTATTTAATTATTATGGATGCCAGGTGAGTACTTAATTTAACTTCATAAAAATACTTCATTTTATATATATTAAATAATTAATTTTTAAAATTAACTAAAAAAACTCATCTATTTGTAAGCCTTCAACAACTTAAAATACTGCACAGAGTCCTAGAGAATAAGAATACAGAAAAAAAAAATTAGAAGTTTTAAGGTTTTTTTTTTTTTTGGAATTTTTTTTAATCAATTTCTTAATGTTAAATTACCATAATTTTAAATTAAATCATTTTTCCCCATAAATATTAAATAATTAAAATTTTTAAAGCGGAGTAAAAGAAATCTATTTGCAACAACAATTAAAAATATTGCACAAGGACCTCTTAGTGTATGTAATATACTTGATATTTTTTATTCCTGAAATAATCATTAATATATTGAAAATCTTATATAAAAATGACAACTGAATTTTTATTTATATCAAAATGATATATTACTTTTTGTTTTATTATCATTAGGCTTTGTTCACTATTATCTAATGGCTTTTAGTTTTTGTCACCTATATTTATTATCTCTATTGTAAAGCTTCTTACTTCTTGGTAAAGTCACATTTAACTTAATCCTTATTTAGTCCTTTTGTTAACCAGATCTTTTATATTTTATCATTTTCATTCTAAAACATTGCTTCCAGATTTACCTTCTCAATATGAAAACATGTCTTTTAATATTTATATATTTTTTTTACATTTCTTTACCCTTAATAGTAGGAGTGGGTAACTTCTAGCCCTCAAAAGCTCTCAATTCTAGTAAAATAATCTTTTCCTATGTCTAATCATTATAATAGTGTAGTTTGTTCTACCAGAGGTACAATATTTCAATAAATTATTATATTGTAGGACCTATCTGACTATGGATTTAATCTGTGGCTATGAAAATACTTTATTTTTATAATGATTTTTGCAGATGAATGTTGTTTATTTGCCAAAGTAAAACTTGAATTAACTCTGCTTTTTAATTATAATTGTGCATTTATATATTTTTTTATTTTGTTATGATGTCTACAGTGAATAAGATAAGAAAAATTGGCACAGAAAATCTTTCATTTTGGACCAATGCCTATTTTTGAATAAAAAGAATTAGTAAACCGATGTGCCTGATATGTCTAGAAAGTATTTTAGTTACTAAAAAGTACAAATGAGTTAGTAAATTTTATGAAAGCAAGTTACATTATTAAAAAAAAAAAATATGGGAAATTTGAAACTATTTTCTGAAAAGAAATTTATAAAAAACTGCATCTTATCTGCTGCAAAATTAATCTGCCCTGAATATAAAAAGAAATTTTGGAATATGAAACAGTCATCAGTACAAAAAAAAATATCATTTTTTATTAGTATTCGCCATTGTTTGATGAAAGTAATGATCTTACAGCCACTGCTTAACTCTCTGTTTTATTAGAGGAATTGATCAAAACTTTAATATTACTAAAGAAGTGTTATCTCTTGTCCAGCTCCAGACAGTGGCAATGGATAACAACATCTTTGATAAATTAAAAGCAGTAAAATTAACATTTGACATTGGGTACTACAATTTGTTCGGAATGTTCACTGATAGAGCCAAATCCATGATTGGAAAGAAGAACATTTTAATGCATTTCAATGATGATATGAATGAAAGCAGATTCAAAGAAAAAATATTTCTATTGCACAATTCACCAGCAAAATTAATATGGAGAATGTAATGACATGCATAAATGAAATGAGATTCAAATCAGCATTTGGCCACCAATAATTATTAAACTTTCTCTTGAAGTCAATGATTTAGAATATTATTGCATAGTTTGATGTTTTTCAAAAGGATATATATTAAAAAGATTTCTTGAATTAAATGATGAAGCGGAGTTCCATGAAAATTAAGGAAAACTCATACTCGAGATGACAAATAAAGAATGATTATTTAATTGGTTATTTATCATTGATATGACTATCTATTTGAATGATCTAAATATAAAATGGCAAAAAGAAAATCAATTAGTAATTGAATTATATGGTCATGTTAGTGTTTTTCAAATATATATATATTTAAGTATATTAGGATATTTAGCATGATTGCCGAGCTCCTCATTTGATATTATAATTTCTCTGTTTTCATTTTAAAATTGCAGGAAAACTGAATGAACTACTCATGTGTCAATACTGTCATTTTTTGCAATTTTATTTTCTTTTTCAAATGATGTATGCCATGTTATAATTGGATAAAAATTAGATATTTTATTAATTTTTTTGGCTCAATTTGTTAGATTGTATGGAGAAACAAGGCATACATTTTTGATGGGAAAATTTTAATTTGTAAATGAATTCAACATGCATCAAATATATTGCAATTTCAAGGCCTTCATCCTCAAAACAAACTTAATTACATAAGTATTAAATTTTTGATTTTTTAATTATTATTATTTTAAAAATGTATTTTTGATGAAGGTAATTATCAATAGTAAATATAATTTATTAGTTAGTTTGTACTAGCATGTCTGTTTGTATACCATATAATGATTTTAAACTACATCTATAAAATTAGCCGATTACATACAATGTAATTTTGAAACTTTTCAAGTTTGAGGCAATCTTATTTTATAAACGTAATGGTTCTTACTAATTTATTAGTGTGTCTGTATTTGTATTAGTATGTTTGTGTTTGTATAACAAGTAATGATTTTGATTTCATCTATAAAATTTGGCTATTATAGAGCAGTGCAATGTAAATTTTGAGGCTGATTATCAGATATACAGAAAGATTGTAGTTGATGAAGCAGTCACAAATTTTATTGGGCATAGTACTATGTGGCAATATAAACTCTTAAAATCAATGAAGAAAGGTTTCAGATGGTGGGTATATGGTGATAGTCACTATGATTATGTGTGCCATATGAAGTTGTATACAATCAAAGAATCAAATCCACATTCTTGCCTGTACCTTGGTGCTCATGTTATGGAGTCAGTAGTTTTGCTGCATCTTGCATCACATTTTTTTCAAGTCTACAACTAGCAAATGAGCTTTATGCAAATAAATTATATCTCTGTGGAACAATAAATATAACAAGATAGCATCACTGGTATGCACATACAAAAAATATAAAGTGAAGATAGGAGACTCGTTTTATTATTGATAAAGATAGTGACTTTCAATTTCTAGTTTTATGGATAAGAAACCAATTGCTATGCATATCCACTTTCTGGAAATGATTTATTTTGTATCTTTTATTAGAATCCTTTTTTTTTTATAGATAAATGTCTTGAGATTTTTTGACTTATGGGGTACATGAAAATATGACAAATTCTTGTGGTTCTTTTTATAAGTTCTGAAGCTATGGATTATCTCAGGTAAGAAGGATTATACATTCAGAATTTTGTGAGGAATACAAAGAAATTATCTATGAAAATGTAATTTTAAAACTTAGTTATGATAAATTAGAAAATATGAACAAATAGTAAAGTAATAACTTTTTAGGATATTGAATTTTTTTTTTTAGTTTTTTTAATGGTACTCACCATTTTTCTTAGCTATATATTTTTTCTTAGTTTTTCTAATTTCTATCAATGTATAGACTTTTGCTCTAACATTATTAAAATTGAAGTTATTGTGAGAGTTGTGTCTCAAATCAATTCTTTAAAAATTTAATAAGGCGATACCCCATACCAAAAAGTTAAAAACCTTTAAATAATAATTTTATCAATTTTCCAAAATTTACCACTACTTTTAATAATGTTTATCTAAAACAAAAATACACCTGGGTCATGTGGATTATTTTAATGTGATTTTGAAGTTATGCGATTCATGTTTCTTCTTAATATCTTTCATATTTCACTATATTTATTAGATATCAAGAAATTTTAATTATTAATAACTTATTTTGACTTGAAATACTTTTTTTTTCTTCAAAAATATAATGTTATATTAGCAGCTAACGGGAATATGACCTGAAACTGTATTTAGAACCTTAGCTTCTATGTAAATAACCTATTTATACTAATGAGTAAATAATAATAATAGATTTATACTTATATATAAAAATATCACAGTAAATATTCAAAAATTTTAAACTTTTAAAACGTATTTTGTTAGTTATAACAGAAATAAATAATCTTTTACATTTTTAAAATAAAAACACCAAGATTTTATTGATTTTATAAACTGAAAATAATCTTTCTAATGATAATGTATAATCTTTTTGTTTTTATTGTGATCTCATTTTTTTAATATAGAAACAGAAAACCATTAACACAGCACAAGACTAAAAGTGGCGCTAGTTGTACATCACATCACGAATCTGATTTCTTACCAGTTTACAAATGAACGCATATTGTCAAATAGTGGTAATGATTAAAATATGTATGAAAAATGTAAAATTAAATAGTGTAGTTAATAAAAAAAGTAAAAAAAGTTTGTCTTGTATTAATTTTTTTCAAATATTCAAAATTTTTTATTAGTCATACTTTATCTGCTTATTTTTTAATGCGAATTTTAAAGTAATTTTTTCTTGTTGCTTTGCTTTTATGCGAATTCTGAAAATTACAGAACCTATCACCCATTTTTCAATGTAAGTTAAGTCTATTTTTGTGCGATTTTTTTTAATGCGGGTTTCATATCTACCGCATAAAACGAGACCCAGGTGTACATCAATATTTTAATAAAGTGAAAAGTGAATTCCAAGAAAGATTCTTTGATTTTGAAAACAAACAAAAAAAAATATTTTTAGATCTTTTCATAATTTTGGACATAAATAAAATTTCTGAAAAATAATAGATTAAGATTATTGAACTTCAAGAGAAAACAAATTTAAAAATAAAATTGATGTAATTATTTAATATTGAAGTTTTTACAAGTTAGATTCTCAGGAATACATACAAGAGGAAATAGTTTTTTTCAAAAATGATGTTCATAAATTAAAAGTAAATATCTCATTTAATCAATTAAAAATTGATACACATTATCGAACCAAATATAAATTCTTTATCAAAAAATAAGCATTGGCAAATGTCGCATTAAATGTTTGATCAGATTAATATATATTGTTTTTATTACTTGATAATGATTTACGCTTTATGAATTTGTGTTATAACATGTAATAGTAAAAATAAACATCACATGACCACCACCTCTTATGCTTGAGTGTTGTTGTGTGTGGCAATATGTATAGTGAGTTTGCCTGTTTTAACAATAGTAAAAATAAATAAATAAATATTGTTTTCAATTCACAAAAAATTTATGGCTCTTAATTAAAAGGGGGAAAGTTGAAATTGTACCATCCATTGAAAAGATTGTCCACCCCTACTTCTTAAATTTGTTCCTCCATCACCCCTGCCAATTTTTCTGTGAATATAAATACTTTATATACATATATAATAGTCACTAACATTTTAACAAATTTTTTAAATTTTAATTATTTAGTTTTGTCTGAAAAGATGTTAATGATCTTTCTAATTTGTATTTTTGAGCATATATTTCTGAAATAAGAAATACATATTTTAGCATAAATATTCTTTTAACTTACAAAGTATTTGTTTATAAATAACTTGCATCGTATTTAAAATTTGTTCATATCAACGAATTGTTCATCCTATTTGAATGTTTTGTTTATTACATTGTTTATCAAACAATCAAAGCAATGTTAACAAGAAATAAAACGAAAATATTAAAAGAAAAATTAAGTTTGATTATAATTTGCATAAAGTCAATTTGAATAAATGAGTTTTATGTAGATTTTTATTAATCATGATTTATTTGCAATGAAAAATTTTAAATTAGACATTTTTGTATGTTCAAGTCATTACTACTAGCTAGAATACACAAAACTTATTTAAAAGTTGTTTTTCCATTAAGTAATTTTATGTTAAATAATTGATACTCATCTTTTCAAGAAAACAAAATAAATCAGTAGTCTCGGAACTTTAAATCAAGAAAAATAAGTTGTATTTGCAAGATTATAATCATCTCTACTGAATTAAAAAGTCAATAGGGTTTTTTTTTTTTTTTTAAGTTTTTATTTTTTGTAGGATAGAATTTTATGTATAATAAAAATAGTCTTGCGTTGTTAGCCAAGAGGTATCGCAGCCGCCATGCAAGCAAGTAGTTGCTTGCAGACGGTTGTGGGTTCGCGTCCCGGCCGATGCTATGACACATGGAAAAATAAAAAAATAAACAAGGCAAAACTCTCCATACAGTAGTGCCACCCTGTGCCAATCAGAGTAATCAATGGATGCCAGAAGGCTTGTGCATAAAATCCCCATCTAGTGCCCACTCATCCAATATCCCCAGACTAGTTTCTGGTTTGTGGCCTTCGTCAGTGAGAAGCTTTGAATCTGAGAGCACTGCACCTAGGTCTTAGGATCTAATGCAACCCTTCCAGCAGCCTCCTTTTATCTCTACTTAACTACAAAACTATGAGAATGAAATTGAAAACATAATAATATTTTCAATCTAAGCTCAGTAGCTTATATATTCATATGGGTCTGAACTCAGTTCAGTACCCATACATTTTGTGTCTTTGGCTCTTTAACACTATAGTCACCACTATCCTATTAGGCAGGATTGGTGTTAAACCACTAAACATCCACATGATCACCATCTCTTATACTACCACATAATTTATTATGTTAAAAAATAAATTTAAATTCTTTCCTTACTTTAACTTGATTATAATTTTTTTTAGAAAAATTGCAACATTTTTTTATTTGCTTTCACAAATTCTCATCTGAGGAAAAGTAATTGATTATTATTTTTCTATTAATATTTTGAGAATAAATATTTAAAAGTTTTTGTTTTTATATTTCTTGCACTATTGAGAATCAGTAATGAATAAACATGATTTTTTTTTATAAAAGAGAGTCTACATTCTCTGAATATATTGTTTTATACATCATAATGACTGACTTAAAAATATCCAGATAATTACAATTTTTGTGTTTTCACTTGTTTTGAAAATGAATTTTTAGCTTAGAATTTCAATTTATTATTTATTTATTTTTTTGCTTTTTAGAGATCATACATTTAGTTGCAATCAATATGTATTATTTATCCAGCACATAGTTAAATTGTTTTACAATTGAGTGTGTTACAGTTACCATATGAATATACATTTCTGTTATTTCATAATAATTATTGTGCCCTGATCTCAGAAAATGTCGCTATATATATATTTTATCATTTAAAACAGGCTAAACTATCCATGTGTATTATCACTCAGTGCAAGCCAGAGTAATCAATGGATGCCAGAAGGCTTGTGCATAAAATCCCCATCTAGTGCCTACTCATCCAATATGCCCAGACTAGTTTCTGGCTTGTGGCCTTTATCAGTGAGGAGCCTTGGATCTGAGAGCACTGCATCTTATGAGCAAGCATAAGAAATGGTGATCATGTGGTGTTTATTGTTATCATTTGTTTTGAAAGTGAATTTTTAGCATAGAATCTCATTTTTTTTGCTTTTATATATTGGTCATTGTTAAGAATCAATATTTATGGCATGTGTCCACATAGCATAAAAATAAACATGTTTTTAACTGATTTTTTTAGAAAATCAACTTTTTATTTGCTAATGTATAACAAAAATGTAGTCTTTGCATATATTTTTGCAATACCATGTTTCCAAAATTGAAGTTTTTTTTATATTCCTGGGTTTCAAAGCAAATAGTATTCTATCTCTATTGATTTATAGCAAATTAAGCATCTCTAATTAAATTAGCTATGTACATGTATTTGACAATGTATGTATATATAAAATGACAGAAATTGGAATATTATTTACTGAAGGCTTTTTGTAACTATATTTCTATTTAAAATGTTATTATTATATTATCAGGTTAATAAAACACGTAAAATAAAGTTATTGTTATGTTCTTCCATTAAATATTATTATGTTTTCAATGGTATTTTATACACTCTTATTTATTAAGTGCCATCATGTTTCCAGTAATACCTTGCTAACATATAAGTAGCATTTTTTTCAGAAAGTCCTGTCATCTGGTTGGGATTTTTTTTTTTTTTAGGCTTCAAAAAGTATTTCCATTATTGTGAAGATGGAATCCATACTTTTCATTTATGTTTTTTTTTTTTTAAACTGTTAACCTTTTCTGACATTAAACACATTTTTAATAATTTTATCTTAAATTACCGTTATTAACATTCTGACTTCAAATAATTATTGAAAAGTCAAAACAACATCCAGATCACACATGTCTGTAAGTAGGAGCTTGGTAAGACAAATGTGTGATGTTATTTTATATTTAAATCTTTTTAAGCTACATTTTGTTATAATTTGGCTTCTCAGAATATTGGTTCACATAAATTTAACACTTCTTGTATATACGAATATTTATAATTATGCTTAGATATACATACGTTGGATGGATCAATATATACATTAACTGTATGTGGCAAGGTAATATTTATTTATATATGTTTATAGATCTCACAAAGTACATATAAAGAGAATTAATTTGTATATCTTTAAATATAAGTTGTTGTTTTTTTATAAAAAAAGAAAGATATATGCTAGATATATATTTTTAAATATATAATTAATTCTGGATGTGTGTATGTTAATATAGAACTAAAAGTCTGTCTGCAGTTTAAATCAATATTCACTTATTAAGGATTCAATTGATATTAAAAACAATAAATAAAAACAATAAATGCAGTAAGATAACCAAAACTGCAAACATTTTTTTAAATATAGGAAATAGTTATTAAATTTTAAAATTAATTATAAAAAATAAACAACAAGAATATATATATACATTATTTATGTGCAAAATACATAGCAAATAAATTTATAAAAGTTAATATAATAATAAATAAAAATAGTTACATGCCATATAATAACCAATATTGCAAATATCTTTTTTTAAATATAGGAAATGAGATATGAGCAAACAGTAATCTGGCACCATTATAATTGAATTGTCTATGACTACTTTCCAAATTAAAGTCTGATAATGCCAACTGAAAGGTTTTGGTTAACTGAACATTAACATTGAACATTTTACAATATAAAAAGAAATGATGATGATATATATCAATAATAATTCAATATTTAGAAAACTTAGCAATAGACATTATAAATATTTGAAAACCAGGTACTCTTCACAAACCTGGGAGCTTAATTGTAAGTATAGGGGATTTGAACTCAGATTTTCAAGCACCCTTCAACTATCCACACTATCTCATACAACCGATACACATGACCACACACATGTAGAAAAGACAAATAATCACTAATATACGTATTTCGTGCTAAACCAGCACTCATCAGTTGGTCCAGATTAATATTTGGTATCTTAATATAAACTGAGCACTGATTATATATGTGTGTGGGAGGTGATAATCTGGACCAACTGATGAGTGCTGGTTTAGCACAGAATACGTGTATTGGTGATTATTTATCTTTTCTATATGTGTGTGGTCATGTGTATTGGTTGTATGAGATTGAAAATCTGAGTTCAAATCCCCTATACTTTCAATAGACATTATATAAGAATTATCATAAACGTCATGCACAGAAGTCAATCTTGAGTGTACAAAAATAAACACAGTATAATTTTGCTAGGTATATAACGAGGCTAGTGGGTAAGCATTATAATAATCAAAAATAGAGATGCTATAAGACAATAAATATTGATACTAAGGAACATAAATGTCAACAAAACTTTTATCTAGGCAAGAATTTTTCTAAATAGTAAATAATTAATTGGATGTAACCAAGAACATAAGATATGCAATATTACTTGACCAAAAATTCCTAAATAAATTATCAACAAATACAATGTTACCATAAGTACAAATCCTATTGCAATGGATTTTATATTTACTGCAAATAGAGATGTTAAGAGAATATAAAGAGTATTTATAAGAAAAAGGAATACATTTCATTTGATTATAATTGACTATTAGATAGTTTAGCATTAGCCAGTTATTTATTAAAGCCAAATTCTTATTGTTGACCCTTTAAGAAAATCATATGAAACAACATCACAGGACAGAACAACATCAGCAAAACTATCCAAAGGCAAAAAGCAAAAATGCAATGAAGTTGCAAACTATACTGTCTATATTTATTGTTAATGAAGGCTGTGGATATATATGTACTAGAAGAACATTAGCAACCAAAGATAAAGATCATCTCACAAGGTTTAAATAATCCAAGAATAGAGTACTATCTGACTATGCTCTCTCAATGCAGCAGGTATTCAGATATAAATTATTAATTATTGGAAAAAATAAATGCCTAAAGCCAGAAAAGTAATTAAAGTTTATTCTGTAATTTATTTCACAAATAAAGGTAACTAAGACTACTATTGACATAGTTTTAGATTAGTGTCAGAAGTGTTTGTTTTCCATGTTACAGCTTATTACACATCTATAGAGGTATTAGAAGAGTGCAATTTTTTTTTTTTGCTTCAGATAATTGCTCTGTTCATCCCAGAACTGAATTTAATGTTTTTTATTGTGGGTTTATTTTTCAGTGTTACATTCTATCCAGACTCTTAGGCCAAATAATACTTTTTAAAGGCTAATTAGCATTTTCTTTTCATGAAATATTTGTTAAGGAATTTAATATGAAAAACACTCTTTGCTTTATTGCTTGAGTATGATGGGATCTAGAATGTTCAACACTAAAGTATGGCTGACAAAAGATGTGAACCACCTTTGCAATCAAAAAATAAATTCACAAAAAAAGATAAGAAAACTTGATAAAATTTTCTGATTATGTGTCAAATGAAAAAGAACTTGTTTGGTTTGTTTGCTCATGAAAAAAAAAAAACTCAACAATGCAGTTATGAAATTATGTCATATTCAATGACGAAAATCTTTATGAATGGATGATGATTGATATTGAAATTTTTACTGACTTGGAAATTATGGTATTCTGAAAACTGATAAAACTAACATGATTAGATGAGTTAGACGAAATAGATGAATAAACCAGTGATCAGCTGCTTGAACATATATGACGTTTTATAAAATAATTAGAAAGATATATCGATGCCATGGAGCAAAATTTAACGAATTTGAATTTGTTATAGAAAAACTGCATTGAGGGAGAATGAATAATACAAAGTAATTTCACCTCTGGAAATGTACTCTAAAATGCTGAAAACTATAATTAGACATCTTTGTTAATATGATGTAATATAGAAGTACTTATTAAGCACTTTGTTTAGCGTTATAATTATATTTATTTTTGCAAATTTTCCAAATCCAAAATAGAGTTGGAACCAAGGATTTTGAAATGACAAATGTAATCCCTATAACTTTTAGAAAGAAAGAAAAAAATATTTATGCATTACTATAAACAATGGTAAAGTTTCAGTGAAATAATTTTTAATATAATTACCATGTATTTGTATGTAAATGTAATCATATATAACATTTGTGAAAATTATTTTCAACTTGTGCATTAGTATTTTAAATGAATTATAACATTTTTAAAATGAACAATCTTTTTAAAGATAAGACAAAAAATGGAAAAGCTTACTTATTTTAAATGTAGAGGTTAATCTGCACTAATTTCAGTTGGTCTATTATTTGATATTTTTTAGATAAATATGGAGTCACAAAAGTATACACAAAATGTAAATTCCCACAGCACATACAGCAATGAAAAACTTAGTTCAAAATATATTTATGTAGCTTAAAGTTGATTTTTCAATAACACAGAATTAAACAAAATATATGGAAGCTTCTAATTTATGTTACTATTATATCCATTGAGATTAGAAGGAAAACCATGTGAAAAAAGAATACTAAAAATATTTTTTTTTTATAAAAACATTAAATGTATTCCTAAATTGTATCAATAATTTGCAAAGATATATGATGTCTGAGAGTAAATAATTTGTAATTCATTACTGAAAGTTCATTTTTAACACAGGTAAAAAAAGTATGGTGGTACCTTTAACATTCTACCACAATTTTAAGATTTTATTTTTTCAATGATTTTAATTATGCTAATATATTAACTTAAATGTTTAAACATTTTTCATTTTACCATTACAATTACAAATATGTATTTGACTGACCTTGTCCATTTTATTCAGTAAATTTTTCACATCCAAAAGCAGGCTTACAATGGAGTTGTGAATTATACGGTATCTAACTACAACAATATGCTATCCAAAGAACAATGTAAACAAACAAAAAAAATATTGAAATTTGAAAATTTTATATTTGAGCAACCTTTTTTTTTTCGTTTGAGCAGTATATTAAAAAAATTTTGGTTTATATATAAAAGCACATACATTTTATTCTTCTTTTGTTAGCCTTTCTAGATTTGATATGCAGTATTTTGCATAATAAATTATTTTCTAAGATAAATGCTAAAGCTTTTACAAAATTGTAGAACATACTTAAAGATAATACCAACTTTAAAAAATAAAAGAGATTCTAATTTCTTGTTAAACAGATTAGTCTATTATGTTTCTATAAGAGAAAAAAGCTACTGGAAAAAAAGGTTGCCCAAAATATATTTAATAGTGAGAAAGTCACATTTTGCTATTTACTTTATTTTAAAACTAAAAAGTTACTTTTTTTTGCCTTAGTCTTTTTACTTTTTTTTTTTTTTTCATATGTCAAATGCGTTGACCGGGAAGCGAACCACCCAGCTGCTTGGAAGGCAGCTATGCTAACCACTAGGCCACCAATGCTTGACTAGTCTTCCTACTTTAGTGAATGAATGAGTGAACACATAATAAAATATATGTAAATATGTGCCCTCAATTTTTATTAATAATTATATTATTTTTTAAAAATTTTGTTTATACATACACATGTGAAAGCTGCATTATATGTGTGTGTGTGTTGAAAAGTACTGTACGCTTGCAGTTTAATAAACAATATTTATTTTAATCTAATCAATATTTATCAACAAAATATGAGCAATTATATACTGTATACATTGAATTCAAGAGGATCTTGGAACAAAATATAGTTAGTTCATAGTTCAACTGTAGTTGTGGTTACTAATCATAATAAACCAATTTTTTTTAAAAAAACAAAAAAAAAAAAAAACTGGTTTCTACATTTTTTCTAACTGGAAATATAAAATATAGCCTTTTTTCACATTTAAATAATAATAATGATGATGATTTATTATTGATTTTTGATGTAAATAATGTTACTTTACAGTCTTTATAGCATACTTGAGCTGGTAGAGTCCAGCTGGATGTTGAAGTAACAGATTACTATTTAAAATCTTTTTATTGACTAGTGATAAGAAGGACATAATTCTGGAAAAAGTCCAAAACATTTTAGGTTTGATCCTCAATCTAGGAAAATGAAGAGAAAAAAATGTCTGCCTGTTAAATTAAATGGAATTTGGATAATTGAATTTTGTTGGATTTTTTTAAGAAACTGGTTATATTATAATTAATTAAATTTTATCTGTTTATTTTTTCTTATTGTACTAAATAACATTTGTCTAAATCGCATGTTGTTATTAAATTAGTAATAATTGAAAGGTTGCTAGTCTTTCACATGCGCTACAGTTGTTTCTCAGACAGCCAATCAGATTTTTAAACAGCTGTCTTTAAGAACGATCAGGCCTTGACACACGACAAAGATTTTGATAAGAAAAGGATGTAATGATACCAACCTTCTCTCAACTTAACTTTTTATATATATATAAGCCAGTCTTAAGCATCTTGGCCTGAAAGCTTGAAAATATAAACATATTCATGTATTACTCACTGAGTTTTTAATTTACGATATTGTACTAAAGTTTATTAATTTTTTAAACATTTTTATGTAACTTAGAAACTGTTTGGTTATTTAGGATACATTTTATAATACAGTTTTGGCATACTTTTATCAAATGCATTTCCTTGAAATTTTGTATATACATTAGAAATCAGTGATGGTTCTAGTAAACTATTCACTGTACAGCCTGTGTTGGCGCTGTTTCTGTGTAAAAACACAGAATCATACCGCTTTCGCAGCCGAAACTACGGCTAATATACGAGTGATCATTAATATACGAGTAGATCATATGTAGTGGTTATAATACGCGGCCAATTCTTCCGCGTTCAATAACACTACGTCTACTAACAATACTATGATCGTATAGTTTGCCGTTGATTTCATTGCGGATTGAATTCCTATGCATATTGACAGAATTTGTATTCTCGCTAGAATTTCAGATGAGAGTGTGAGCATTGTCATCTTTTTCAAGTGTTTATTTGTTGATGTTTATGATTTTCTGTATTTCCCAACTGAAAGATT
This sequence comes from Epiperipatus broadwayi, assembly GCA_028023455.1. Lineage (NCBI taxonomy): Eukaryota > Metazoa > Onychophora > Udeonychophora > Euonychophora > Peripatidae > Epiperipatus > Epiperipatus broadwayi. The sequence continues at coordinate 642,012 of JAQFVV010012707.1, forward strand.
TTTGCATACTAGTAATTTTCAGTGTATTATTGATATTTGTCAAAATTTTTTTTTTTTTTTTTTGGCTTTTTGGGGGGTCAAAAAAGACAAAAATAAAATTTCTCAAGCTCTCTGGCAAACGATTGGAGTTGTTTGTGGAAAAATACCGTTTCTGTCGTGACTCGGACGAGAGTTGAAAAAGAAGAACAAAATGTCTACCACATTATTATATTTGTGGGACGTCCCAAACAGAGAAAGTGAGGCAGTTGCGTTTTTGCAAGCCCAAAACATCCTGCCATTCATTACAGTTGATTTAGTTCAGTCATATGTGGTTAATAAATTTATTTTCTGGAAAGAATTTGTATTTTGTTTGCGATTATTTTTATCTGTAAATCATGTAATTAACACCCAGAATGACAGTGTTAAAAAGGGGCAGCGTAGTTTGTTGGACATCTCTTGATTGATTGATTGATTGACTTTTTTTTGTTAAAAAAAATGCTTCTTTTGACATACCTATTCGTTCCATTTAGAAGCAAAAAGAGGTTTTTTGTTGTTGTTGTTGTTTTAAATCAATAAACAGCACGTTAAGTAGATTTTAAAAATGAACCCGAGCTAATTTTTGTTGTTAAAAAAGAATAAAAATACCGGACATTTTATTTGTTATGAAAACAAAAAATCTTTAACAAACTTGTACGACTCTTCAAAAAGATAAAGAAATAAATCACAGAATGTAACAAAACTGGTTAACATACATATTTTATGTGTTAAAAAAACAATACCGCGATTGACTTTTTGTTTTTTGTTTTTGACATTTTATTTGTTATTATTAAAAAAAAGCAAAACCTGCCGCCAAAAAAAAAATACATATTTATAAATCTAAGAGAAAAAAGAAGTCCCGTTTTATTTATTATTATTAAAAAGAAAACAAAAAAATCAAACCCCCGTTTTATTTGTTATTATTTAAAAAATCAAAACACGCCGACCAAAAAAAAAAAACCCGTATTTAGAAATGTAAGATAAAATACCAAACAATTCTTTTCATTTATAAGCAAATACGGACATCTGAGGCGGAGTTTGTCGGACAGGTTTGAATTATTTTTGCTAAATCAATCAACAGCAAACCCCCTCATTTTTAACATAATTCAAAAAGAAAGTGTCTAATTTTAAATAACAACAACAAAAAAAAAAGAAAGTCGTATATGTAAAGCAAATTGTGTATATTTGAGATATTCCAAAAAAAAAGTTAAAACTGTCCCTTATACTTTGAAATGTATCGAATTCAAAACAAAAAAAAAAAGACGTCTGTAAAAAAGAAACAGTAGATTTAGAATGGAAATCCCCCCCCCCCCCCCATAAAGGCGTATGTCAAAAATTATGTACTTTTGAGATCCAAAAAAAAGGTCAAACTGTCCATTATAGTTTTAAATTTATCAAATGAAAACCAAAAAAAAAAAATAATTACGTCCAAAACAAACAACAACAATATATTAAATATTAAAAAAAAAAAATAATTATGTCCAAAACAAACAACAACAATATATTAAATATTAAAAAAAAAAAATTACAGCCGTATATCAAAATACGATCTATTAGATAAAAAAAATCTAGCGGCCCGGTAATGTTATAACGCTCTGTTTTTAACTAGAAACAGTGCCAAAGGCTGCACAGTTAATAGTTTACTAGAACCTCAGTGATAATGCATTATGCCAATAAAATATTTCAGATTATCAAGTGGTTTGTATAATCTAAGACTGTTGGTGGACTGAATTTTAAACATGATATCAGTACAGAGAGTTTTTAGTAATGCACACAAGAGGGCAGTGTATTTTTAAATGCTGTTATTTTTAAAAAAGATTACATTAAAAGTGATAACAATCAATTAAAATAGAAATAAAAACAAATGTATATCAGTTGATTGTAAAAGTTGCTTTTTTAAAAAATGCTTCTTTCATAAACAAAACAATATTGGAATTAATTTTTAATGTGCTGCAAATGTCTTTTAAATATTATATCATTTTTATTCTTCATTTTACTGAGTACTAACAAATTAAATATAATATATATAAAAATAATTTATAATAAATACTTATTTACTGTAAGAATACTATAAAATTATACATATAATATTTTATACTAAATATTTATTATGCATTAAAAATCCAAAAAAATAATTTTCTTCAACCATAATTAGAGTTTTATATTTAACTTGAAATAAAAGCATGGAGTTATCAAAAATTAATTATTGTTGGATACCTCACACATTTATTTCAAGTTGAATATAAAAACTCCAATTGTGATTGAAGAAAATAATTATTTTTTGGTTTTTTAGTGCAAATAAATAAAAGCGTTTATTATAATATATATATATTACTTATACAATAAATTGTTATAAAAAGATCTACTTTTTTTTATTCATAATTTGGATATTTTAGGATATTCAGGTAACTATAATTATTTTGTCTCTATAAATGTATCATATTACTGATTATGTCACAATTTTTTCATTATCTGAAGATTATTTTGGGAGTACATAAGTCAGTTTTATAATACACAGAATGAACAAATAAAAAACAGTTACCATTACATGCAATAACAATTTTAGTAACAGCTTGGTATTTTTATAAAAGTAGTGAAAATTAAATTCTCAGTCATCATCATCCTTAGCTGTTATTTTTAAACAAGTGTATCCAATCTAATTCCAAAAGAAAAAATAAATAAAATGTCAAAAAATAAAACATTAGAAAATAAAGAAGAAGAAAAAAGGGAAATTGCACATAATTAAAGTGCGCAAATGCAGCCATGTAAACACTCCATCCTATTGTGCACAAAAATGATTAATATTAAGAAACTTCTAATAAATGGATCTTGTACCAACTTAAGTAACTGAAGATAGTAAGACAAAAGGAATTAGAGAATGAGAGAAAGAATAATAATTAGTTTTTAACCATTAACACATCACATGATCACCATTTTTTATGCTTACAGGAATCTGTTAAAACAGTAACAACTCTCTCCATACAATAGCGCCTCATAGTGCAAACCATAGTAATCAATGGATGTGTAGGCATTAGATAGAAATTTTGATGCATAAATTTTCTAGCATTCATTATAGCATGCATTTGGTGTTACTATTGTATGGAGAGAGTTACTATTTTCTAATGATTAGTTTTTTTATGTAAGTTAGTAATAATTATGATATAGTTTTCAATCAAATTTTTTTAAAACTAAGATAACGTTCATTCAGCCATAAACATATTTCGGTTACCCATATTTCTAACAAGTGTTAATATCTACCTTATATTTGATTTACATATTCGTAGTCTTAAGGTTATATAGTATATATTACTTATATTCATTTAATATAAATTGTTTGAAGTAAGGAAGCTTTCTAGCCAAGATAATCAACAATATATATAAACATTCATATACAGGATAAGGTTTATATATTATTTGAAACATTCATAGATTTGGATTTTCCAAATAGCATTTTTGTAAGTGCTTGATTTGATCCCAATGATAGAAAAAGATAACCTAATAAAATAATATACTAATGTTTAATTGAAAAGAAAGACAATTTCACTTGGGTCATGCATTGTTAATTCCAATAATATCAGCAACTTACTGCTATTGTTAATTATCAATTCTTGGACTAAGGAAAACAAAATCTCTAGAGAGGGCGTTAAAAAAATTAATTGAAGTTACTTTTGAAAATTAAATTTTTGAACAATATTGTATAAAAAGAACACACAACAGCAAAAAAAAAAAAAGGGAATAAAATCAGAAATTGCATTATCTCTATTTAACATAATGTTATTATTTTCTTTTTGAATTGTCTTGTAGAAAAAACAAACAAACGTTGTTCAATGCATTAATTTCATCGGTCATCAAAATGTTTAAATTGATTCTCTTTATTACGACCCCTGACACGCCCACTCCATCTACAGTTTAACAAAATGATTATCAAAAAAGAACTAACAAGACATATGACTAATGCAAGAGACATACTGCTCCACCCAGCAACAAGGTGGGATAAAGCTTTCACTTATCAGGACATTTTAAAACAAATATTGCACTATATGACTTCATAAGAAAGAAATTAAAATATATATATATCATAATTATAAATTTCTAAATAAAAATAAAGATCAAATAAACATCTAAAATTATTTTAACACATTTATCACATCTTAAATATTATTTAGTATTAAAAAATTAGTTTTATTTAATATTTTAAAAATTAAATACCGTTGGTTTACTGAGCTATGCTTTTTATATAATTTTTTTTGTTGCTTGACTAATCATGATTGTAATAATAAAATAGGTATTTATGAAAATGCGTGTCACTTGTAAATGAATACTTAGTTTGATAGTTTTTAAACAATTGAATCAATAAAATATGATATCAATTTTCAGAGTAAGATATTATATTTACATTAAAATTTTCCTTTACCTAGTACTAAGTCTTAATAAATATGTTTAATAAATTGTAACACATTTCATAAAACAGTTCCATTCCTTTACACTCTCTAATATCCGTGTAAAATAATTCCTATATAAACTTTTCCCCCCCATTAAAAAAATGAAAACCAAACATATTTCTCAAAATAATGACAATGATCTAAACTTAATTTGGTGCCGATATAGTACGCTTTTCCCGTCATTTTTTTGAAACAACGTGCGTTTAGTCGATGTCATTTATCGTTTGTATGTGACAGCAGTGTTTTTGACGTGTTTTAAAATTGAAAATGGCGCCGAGCACTCGGCACCCCCTTAATTTTATATTAAAATATTTGAATAAAAAAAAAACGTGCAATTAATATATTTGCATAAATCCACAATCTGAAGTTCAACTCTGGATTAGGAGTACTTAGGAGAAAAAATTTAGGGTCAAAAACAGGTGTATGATTTTTCTTTCAGGTAGTTGGTCCAAAGTCAGCTCAGGTAGTCATTTAGTATTGATTGATAAATAAGTAGCTATTATTAACTATGAAATAAAAGTTTCAGGTAAGTATGGATAGATCAAATGAATATTGGTGTGTTGATTATAAAATAAAAAAATTTGTAATATGTGGTTTTCAATTCTTGGAGGAAAAAAAAAACATACTTCTATGGTATTAAGCCTATGATTTAACTTCATGTATAAATTATTCAGCAAATCTAAAAGTCATACACCAAATACATAGAAAATCCTTCAAAACCAGTGAAAAATTCATAGCTTTATCTGGTATAGTTTTTTTTAAAAATTAATTTATCTACCAAAATTTTAATTTTGAATGATTTTGTTCGAGGTCAAGTTTAGATCTGTTCTTTTACAAAATGAAAGGATGGGCATAATTAATGACTTACAGTTTTATTTTTAATACACATTGCTCACATTTAATAAATATACACCATGTTTATTACAAATATTTAAAAATACAATGTTGCTATGAAAGATTAATAAAAGAGAAAATAATGGTGAAATCCATTTCAAAAAAATTCACATTAATTGAATGCTGATTTGAACATGTATTAATGACTTAAATAGAAATAAAAGACATGAGTTGATGCCTTTGACCAAATATTTCAGTTGATTAGAGCGTTTGCCTTAAATTTGATATTAAAAAATCTAAAGTTGCGAGTTCGACTTATATGCGAATACTGTCACTGTGCATATCAGGCCAGCAACACCTAAAGAAGAATGGAGAATAATACTACTTGAAACATCGTGTAATTATTAACCTATGTTATCTATTTGCGTGTTATTACTAACAGGATGATTTAATGATAATTTCTTAATACTTCAACCCTCATTTCTTAGAGACAAACTGGCTAGAAGAAATTCTGTTAATTGAATTTGTTTTTCTTTTAGGTTTTTAGATTTCATTTTTTAAAATACTATAGTTAATAATATTTAAATGATCTTTTCCTGAATGTTCACAACCATCTCTTTATCACCATTTGGTGAAGACTCATTAATGAACCAATGTTCTTCAATGATAATTAAATCATCAATATGAAATAATCAGAATCTTGACTTGTTCCTTCCTTGGCTCATTGATGCCATTTTTACTATTTTTATCAGTTGTGATATCATTATCTGCATGCAACTGATTTATATTAACAATAATTTCAAAATCCAGACCATATTCTAATTTATCACTATGAATAATATTTGTATTTAATTGATAACTTGTTTGAAAGGTGTTATTTTCTTGGGTTTCTTCTTCTTCACTTGATATGAGAATTTATCCTTTTCCATCATTAATTTCAACATCTGATACAACTGTATTTAAAGTATTTTTTAATATCTTTTCTTCTAATATTTTTATATGAAGAGCATTGACATTCAACTTTAAAGTAATCTCGGGTTTAGTAGAACAAACATACTGGGATTTGGCTTATCCAAAAGACATGGCATCAGTAATTTTTTTTTTTGGATGGCTTGCAAGCTTCCATTACTATAGCACCAGAAATTATAGCATTAGTTGTGGCAATAGCTGGAATAATATTTCCTGATATAGATTTTACATCAAATTGCTTTTTTTGAGAAGTACCAAAAATATAATAATGGATGTTGGCACATGAAGCTGAAAATTAATACAGGCTTCACCATTCTTATCCCATATTAGACCATCTTTTTCAAGATTTTCTAATTTTTCTTTCAAATTCTCTGTTATCTTTAAAAATATTAGCACATTCTTGAATAGTCCAAAGCTGTTGATCTCCATTTCCCCTTATTTCCACCAGAAACCAAAGTTGGTAATTGAGCCCAAGCTAAAGGAGTTGGCTGCCTTATAGTTTCCCATAATTTATCCATTGATAATAAATAATTTATATTATGATGAAAAAACTACATAAAAAGTTTAATAGCATCATAATCACAGTTTACTTCCTAGGAATGAATTGAAACCCTTTGAATATTTCCTACACTATTAGCAGTAGATTCTAAAAGAAGATACAACAGCATTATTTGCTGCCTCAGGATCTTTAGTGTCAAGAGACACATCTTCATCTGGATCTTGTTGCTAAATAATTGATTAAAAAGATGTTTATTCACATGTCCAGTTTCTAATGATGTATTACAAATTGTACATCCAGGGAATGTTTTTGGCTGCTTTGTCTGACATTCATAACATTTGGTCAACCCCTTCTGCAAGGCACATTCTGTTTACAATCTAATAAAAAGACAATCTCTTGTGAACATTGTGATATTAAAACTAAATATTGTTCTATTTTGCAAAAAAAACATTAAAAACTTCATAAAATTGAACAAATAAGCTCATGCAGTTTGGAATCAACAAAAAAATTGATCAACCTCAAGAAAATTACTTCTTCTAAGAAAATGTTACAGTGCTTTTACTGTGATTTTATTACAGCAAGTCATAAAAGATATATTCTTGAAAATTATACAGTTGTAACAAAAAAAATAAATTTGATCTTTTTAGACATTCATTGATACTTGTTATTGAACTGTATTATTGTGCTTTGTGTGATTATAAAACTTCAGAAGAAACATTTTTAGACAACCATTCAGAAATCCAGATTAGTCCTAAAACACCGAAATGTACTTATTGTAATTTTAAGTATAAAGATGAAATAAGATTATTTTTTATAAAAGCCCAGAGTGATGAAAATCCTTTGCCACATAATTTTAAAATGATTAAGAAACAAAAATTGCTTGATTCAATTACAAACCCAAAATTACAGTGGAATCCATGTGATTTTAAAATAACATCTGTTCTCAATTAAAGATTCATATTCAATTTTATGAAATAGAATTGTTTCAGAATAATATTTGCAATTATAAATCACTGTTAGAATCATTTTTGATGGACGATACAAATATATCTGAACACCAAACATTTAAATGTGATCACTATATATCATAAAACAATGAATGTTTAGAAATTATTTCAGATAATGAAATTGACAGTAATATTTTTTTTTTTTGTAATAGATATGACTATAAAACTGTTATTGAAAAAGATTTAGAATTCCATTTGATGTTTCAAGGGCTTTTTAAACATAGAATTCCATTTGATGTTTCAAGGGCTTTTTAAACATAAATTAACAGAAAATATGAAAAATCATGAAAACAAAATTCTGTATAATAATATTATAAATGATTTCAGAGCTGAACATGAGATAAAGTTTATAAATTTTAAGAATATTTTTAATCAAATAATTGGATTGAAAAACTAATATTGAAACAAACATCAATGATTTACATAATATCAGATACAAAGATTCGGCTCTTATTCACATCATTAAAAGATTCTATGCTAAAATTAGGAACAGACGTATTCAGGCTGATGAAAAATCATGGATATCACTTCCATACATACCTGGGACTACTACCCTGGGTATAAACAAAATCTGTGCTGAAACATTCAGAGTTAGTCTTTGCACTTCTCCCGCTCTGAATTGCCTGATTAACAGTACAAAAGTCCAGCTGCCTCCAGAGCAGGTTTCTCAAGTTGTGTATAAAATTACATGCACCACAAACTGCAACACAGTTTATTATGGAGAATCTCATGCAATCCCTACAAGAATTCCATGGCACAGATACCTATACAATCGAGCTAAGACTAGTACAGATATTAAATCTATTTTCCTCAAACACACAGCTAAACATAATTTTGAACCCACATCTGCCAGTATTATCTTCTCAGGAAGAAACAATGCTAAAAGCAAAATTAAAGATGCCTGGCACATTGCCAACAATATAAATGCAATCAACAAGAAAGAATTCTATGTTCATGTATAAAAATGTGACCAATTTAAATCACTTCATTTACATTTTATAAATAAATTTTATATGGATCACCACTTTTCTGATTCTTATATAAATATCACAACTTTCTTGGATAACTATATCTTTGGATATGACTACTGGTTAATCAAAAGCATGTTCAGTATATTACATTGTTAAAATATTAAACAAGCTTTTCTTAGTATATATGTAAGAAGAGATCGAAAACACAATATATGAGTAAGAGAACAAACAGGTGTTACTGACCTCATTGAAAAAATTAAAAGACTGTAGTTGGGCTGGACATATTGTTAGAAGAGATGATAATAGATGGACAAGTGAAATCTTAAACCGGATTCCAAGAGATTGTAAAAGACCCAGAAAGAGACCACATGTGAGATGGATGGATGAAATAAGAAAGTGTGCATGGGGTGATGTGGAAAAGAGAAGCTAAAGATCGGAGATGGACTGAGCTTGGAGAGATCTTCATCCTGCAGTGGATTGATAATGGTTGTTGTTGATGATGATGAGGCATAAAGCTAACTCTATATCAATTTTTAACAAGCAAAATTAACCAGTCTTCTCTTCGTATGTATCTCTCTGAATATACATGAGTGGTAAATTTTAGATTCTGTCTATTTGCATTTGAAACATTATACTTTTGTACTAGATCTTCCTAGTGGTGACCATATTGAAAACAATGTCATTTGTTTCACTTCTTGCTCCAAAAGATTGATTATCACCCATACACCTATATTAATTACTCTTTTTTTTTGTAATAGCATTTGATTTACATCCATATAGACATAACTAATAGTTTTAATTGTCTAACAATTACACATTTTGCTTATATTAATTTTTTTATATAATTAATTTTATTACTATTACTATTATAGTTCTGACTTATGTTTGAGAATTGAGAAGTCCATGTGATGTCATTATTCCTTCTGACTTATGTTTGAGAATTGAGAAGTCCATGTGATGTCATTATTCCATCTTATTGGCTGTCACGTTAGCATGTTTAAGGCGTATCTGTTGCAGGCTTTAGCTTTCACGTTATTACAGTATTATCTGTTTACGCTTAATAAATTTTATATATTTACATTTGTTAATATCATTTCATTATATTTAAAAAAATTGCTTCGTAGTAAATCGAAAGATTTCGCGTTGTTTATTTATATATAATGTTTGGTGAATTAAATGTGAAGGTATTTAAGCTTCACACTCTTAGTTCAAAATGCTTGAGTCTGGCTTATTTATATATAAATTGAGGCATAAATGAAGATGGGTCCATCTTTTTCTTATAGTTCTGACTTGTGTTTGAGAATTGAGAGGTCCATGTGATATCATTATTCCATCTTATTGGCTGTCACGTTAGCATATTTAAGGCGTATCTGTTGAAGGCTTTAACTTTCACGTTATTACAATATTATCTGTTTACGCTTAATACATTTTATATATTTACTATTACTTTAGTATTTATTGTAGTTATGAACAATTTAATCTTAGATGTAATCATGTTATTGTTCATAAATTTCTCAGGATTAAATTTTTTTTTTTTTCATATGTCAAAGCGTTGACCGGGAAGCGAACCCAATCTAGCTGCTTGGAAGGCAGCTATGCTAACCGCTAGGCCACAGTTTTCCGAAATTTTTGTTAATATTTTTTTTTCTATATATATAGATTCCATTCATTATATAAGATTTCAAAATTAATCTGTAGTAACATGCTGCCTTTAATATCTTATATTTTAAAATATTAATCAATATTGTTTTGTTTTGGGTTTTTTTTAATCGAAAGTCATCATTTGAAAAATTAATATTTCCTTCTGGTTAAATAAATCAGATCATTATAGAACTAGTTTTCTTGCTATAGCAGAGTATTTCATTTACTTATTTGTAAGAAAATAATTGAACTAATTTAATAGCATTACAATTGGTTTAATTTTGTTTTTAAAAATTAAGCTATATATTGTAACATGATTATATCTTTTTTAAATTTATTCTTGTGTGATACACTATTTAGAGTCTTAGCAATGATAGCTAAAAAATTAATTATAATATTTAATAGTTTGGTTAAACTTGTATTCCATCAATTAAGGAAGTCCTCATGATTTTATGGCAGAATAGTTATCTTTACACTAGTGAAATTATTGGAAATAATTATTAATTACTATTTGTTATTAAAATATTTTAAACACATTTATTTGTTGTTGAGTTCAATGACTTATGTAGAAAGAAATTGTTGAAAGCAAATAATTTTCCCCCACATTATCTCCTGATTTTAATTTATAATGTGACATTAAAATGTCTTGATATTTATATCTATCTTTGACTGCATCTATATTTTGTAAACCATATAAACAGCTTTATAAATGCAATTAATTTATTTCATTAGAACCAGGATATCATGTTTATATATTGTAATGTCTTTAATTTGGAATTCAAGTTATGATACAAGATAAAATAAAGTGATTTCTTCACCAAAATTTCCCAACATTCTTAGATATTAGAAAATCCTTTGCTCCTTATTGAAACATTGAAGTTTTGTTTTATTTTAATCTTCAGCATAAACTGTTTGAATATTCATTATATATATATCTCAGTACGAGATTCCAGATTAAATTGTGTGCAAAGAGTACACATTGACATCAAATAAATCACAGGCTTGGTCTTTTGTCTTGATTGATGAACTCTGCCTTCAGAGAATGTAACTTACATGTGTATACACATCACTGTTAGTTTTAATTAAATGTATAAAATTAGATTAGCTTCTAAAAATAATTATTGTTGTCTTATTTCCAGAATATATATAATTTCCCCCCCATGTGTCATAGCATTAGCCAGGAAGCAAACCCGGGACAACTGTTTGTAAAGCAGCTGTCGCTGACCTCTCGACCACTAAAAACATTTTTAGGGTTAATAAAAATATAGAATAGGAGAAAAAAAGATCATTTAAAATTTATTTATTTTAATTCCTACTATCTTAAAATCATAATGTAAAAATATAAAATTTCTCTACATAACAAGTATTTTCATTCATTATTCATGATAATTGCTTTTATATAATAAACTTAAGAGAAAAGATTGGGGAGAAAAAATGAAAGGACTGAAATTAAATTGCTGATAATCCAAAAGTAAACCATTTAAATTATTAAAAAATATATATATTTTTTTTTAAATTGCTATTACTACCATATATAGTCAATCCTCATACATATTTATATAGCAATTATCACTTAAAAGTTTTAGTCAATAAGAAATATACTCTTATGTCCTAAAATTTTAATGTAATTTAATAAAAAAATAATTATTGGAATAAGCCAATAAACATCACGTGATCACCATTTCTTATGCTTGCTTATAACTATTATTAAAACAGGCAAAACTCACTATACTTATTGCCACACACAGCAAGCTAGAGTAATCAATGTATGCTCTCAGATCCAAGGCTTCTCACTGATGCAGGCCACAAGTCAGAAACTAGTCTGGGCATATTGGATGAGTAGGATGGGGATTTTATGCTCAAGCCTTCTGGCATCCATTGCTTACTCTAGCTTGCTGTGTCTGGCAATATGTATAGTGAGTTTTGCTTGTTTTAATTATTGGAATATTTACACTTAAATTTTAATTTATGTATATTTATTTAATTTGAAATATAATAAGTTAGTTACTCATGATATTTTTACATCTTTTTTTTCTTCATTGGATTTCTTGAATATTGATCTTCAAAGTATTATTTTATGTTTTATATATTTTTATTCCAGATATCAATTATTATTATCATTTTTTAAAATTCAGTTGTAAGCACATACATAATATCAACATTCTCATTAGGATGAAAAAATAAATTGATTTTCTTTATTTACTAATAATAAAGAAAATTAACTACGTAAATTAACATTGAAAATTGAATAAATATGAAACTTAGTTTTATATTTTCAAGCTCATCTTACCTGTTGTAATTAAATTATTTATTAGAAATAATTAATGATGTTTTTGATATTATTGAACTCTTAATTATTTCTAATTTTAGATACATGAATATCAATAGCAAATTCTGCATGAAAAAAAGACAAACTTCGCTAACTTTATATATATAAAGATATGTAATGTTGGAGATTACTCTCTTGAAGTGACTTATTTTAAATAATTGTTCTGTCCTCTATCCACAGCATTTGATCATTTTTGCAATAAGAAAACCGCCATGCTTATTGCATTCTACATTATTATGTAGATTATTACGAACAACTTTATCTAGAGGGGTGAGTGTTAAATCAATTAAGATATATATATAATATAGGGTATATGAGCACAGACTTTCACATGACCCACCACTCTCCACACTATCTCATAACACTGATACACTTGAACACATATATGTTGAAAAGATAAATAACACCAATATATGTATTTCGTGCTAAACTAACAATCATCAATTGGTCCAAATTACCATCTCTACACATATATGCTATAAGTGCTCAGATATATATTAAGATAGCCAAACCTCATACTTTAATGGACAGACTTCAATCTACTCCAACTCTTCAACCGTCCATCCAATTGAAAATCTGATGATGAAATGCTCGAAGGTCACCCTGAGGCTGAGATTCTTGTCACACCCATGTTGACCTAAAGCCAGTCTGACCCCTCATGTACAGGACATAATCTATTTTATACATATACAAGGGATGGGCAGATATCTCTACTTATGTAATAACTGAAACATACAGGCTTATTATATACCTGTGTCTATATATGTAATATATAGCGTATATGAGCACAGACTTTCACATGACTCACCACTCTCCACACTATCTCATAACACTGATACACTTGAACACATATATGTTGAAAAGATAAATAATCACCAAATACGTATTTCATGCTAAACCAGCAATCATCAGTTGGTCCAGATATATATAGTAAATCAGTTTGAATTGGTGATTTTTGTGTATAAAGCAAAACTTTATTTTCATTTTAAAACTTTGCAAATATATATCTCAATTGATTTGTATTGTTTTATTTAACAGAAAATGTTTATGACAATCCTCTATTACAACATAGGATATATTAAGTGATAACTTTTTTATATAGCATAAATTATCTAAAGCTATAGAACAGTCATTTCAAGAGAGCAATCTCAAATGTCACATATATGCAGCAATTGTTTACCTTTAGATATATCTATATTTATCAAAAGCAGTCACTTAAAACTGGAATGGCTCTCCTAATTCCATAAAAAAAAAAAAAGTTAAGCTTTATGATAATCAATTCCATGAATCACAAATGTGGCCATTTGTATTACCTTTTTTTTTTTGTCTGATTTTTTTAATGTTTTCTGCAATAAACTTTTTCTTTTGAAAGAAAAGTAATCAATATTGCATCTTTCTTTAAACTAATCTTTTAATATTTAAATGAAGTTTGCATCATATATAAGAATGATACTCAATTTTACCATAAAATAGTTATTCTTAATCTGTTTCACATTGTCAGTCCAATGAAATTCTGTGTAGCAACTGTTGATTCAATATAATCACAACCAGAAAGCTAACAAAGCATAGTGATTGGTCTTATGATTATCCTTAAATGACATTCTGAGTATCTTTGTGTTATATCAGTAGGAGTAAGGGTATTCATATCTTCTTTTCTTATAGTAAATTTGATAGAATAACAGTCCTTTATAATCTGTGGGGTATTTCAACATCCGTATCCAGTTTTTACTCTGAAAAGATAGTATAAAATATTTAATTCACATTCTCAAGCTGATAATCATCCATTCAAAAAGTTCTAAAGATCTGTCTTATATCATATGCTAATAAAGTTTTTGAAAATTAATCATGAAAGTAAATTGTTTATAAGTAGCTTCAAAATATTAAGAATATTCATAAATCAGTGATTTCCTATTTATTTTAATTGCAAATCCTTTTCATCTTGATAAAAAAATTTTGGAATGCTGTTAATTGATATTGATAAAACAAGTAAAAATAATTTATTGAAAATACAGAAAGAAAAATCAGATTAATAACAAAAAGACAAAAATTATAAATTCAAACTGGTAATTAAATATGAAGAATTAATTTTTTTTCTATCCAATATTTTTTCAAAATTTGTATTGTAATAGCTGAATTCTAATATAAGCAGTAGCACCCATCTTACTTCTGTATTTTGTTTTTGTCACAGAATAATATGTGGTACTAAACAATAACACAACAAAGGTTTACTTTTTGAATAAATTTGAATATTCTTAATTTAAATCACATCAAAACTCATTTAATGAAATTTTCATTTAATTTAACATTTATTTGATTGTTAATATCAGATTATTGAGATGTTCATATTCTGAAGTCGAAAATTTCCTTTTATTTTCTTGAATATTGAAAGGATTTCAAACTCAGTAGATTTTGTCATTTTTTTTTTAAACAAAGAACAGTATTTAATGTCACAATTATTGATTTAGATGAAAAATAATTTTATTGAATTGCATCAACTTACCAATACACGCATATTAAAAAAAAAAAAAATCTTTAAAATTTGAAATGGACCCATATTATTTTTTCCAGTAATCATAATCCTATATTGAAAATATGTATATTTTTTTCATTGGAGAGAGTAATATTTTTTTATTTTTACAAATATGTTTGCCAGTTAAGCAATATATCTTAAGCATTAAATATTTCTAAAGTTATCTACTAATAGAGAATGGGAGTAAGTCTTCAGAATTCAGCAGTCTGACAAGATTTCCACATGACAGTTATCCAATTTCAGTCCGTATCATTAAAAAACGCATGTTAACTGTCTATATTTTTTCATGCTGGTTTGAATAATCTTATTTTTAACAATCAAATGTTTTTACAGAATTAATAATTTTCACTGTTTTATCCTAAATATATTTTAAATATGAAGGGATATTTTGAACCTGGATATCTATAAAAGAGCACAATGATTATTCATATATGTTTTAGCAACATACTAAATTTGCATTACTGCCCCTTTCATAGGCCCTATCATTGACTTTGCATCATTACTCCATAAATCTTCAAGTTTTTTCAAAAGTTTTTATAAAATTATTGATATACATAAATTTTTTTCTGTTCGATTGATTTGTAAATTTTTACAGATTAATATGTCTTCAATAGAATTACTGCAGTAATAATGAACAAAAACTGATGAAAGTGATAGGTTTAGAATAACAATTGTCTCATGTAATAATTATACATAGTTTTCATCACATGACTGAAGTCTTAAAATGAGTTTCTGCTTAATATATTTTGCTATATCTTGAATTCCATATGAAACTGTTATTTCAGAAAACTTTTTATCAATATATTAACAGGATTTTTTTACTGAACAATTTTGATGCACAGTTTAATTAACGTTTGTCAAAAATTGTATGTATTTTATTTTTAAATGCTATATAATAGCTCACTTTGTAAGAAGTTTTTGTTGCTTTTTTGCTACCCGATAAGTTTGATAATTAAGTATTTCGTTTTATCAATTGATTCTTTTTTTTTTCCGAAAAAATTTTGTCTTTATATTCTGAATGATTCATTTCAAAATGTCTTCTGCAATTCAGCTAGAACTAACAAATTATTTGATAAGATCTTATATAATATACATAAGAACACTCAAAAACATTGTGATTTTCTGTGCTCATGAGTCTGAGCAGTAAATTATTCGAGATATAGTTATGGTTTTGCTGATAAATAACATTTTTCTTTTTCTTGATTCATTCACCACAAAATTAAGTCTTGTGCTTTCATCTACATTTTTATCAATATCTGCTTTACCAATTTGCTCGTCACACCTTTTTCCAATCAGCAACCATGATATCTTAATTTAAAATAAACACAAAACATAATCTTATAAAGAAATCAAGTCATATGTCACATGACCTAATTTAAAACATGCTTGTATTACAAATATTATATATAGAGCTCGCAAATAATCTCTTAGCAAGCTTTGTAGAATATCCCCAATCCCAGACTGGTTTCTAATGTCTGTCAACGTTTTGTCATAAATTAAAAACAAGTTTTAAAAGTAAAGTGTGGAAAAGAAATATTTTATGTTATTTACTAGTAAATGGATTATTTTGAAAAGAAATAGACGAATGTATGAATTAAGAAATTATAAAATGTATAAACGTTATGTTTGTCATTGGGAATAATTTACAAATGTGATTGTTTTCATTCTGTTAATTTTCAAATAGATTGTAAATTGTGGTTCAAATTCAGACAGTTTGATTAAATATGAAGAAAAAAGAGATTGAGACTTCTTCTATACTATTATTTTTAGAATATAGTTGTCATATTGCCCAGAAATTGTTTCCTATGGATTTCATTTTATTCTGCGTTTTGCATTATTTTTAATATCCATACATCTTGTAATATTCTTATGCTTTCTAAATCATTTTTTAATTTGTTCGTATAGATTATTGTTTTCTTATATATTTTTAATACATTTATCAAATTTTAACAAATTTATTATTAACTATACATCCTATTTCTATATTTTTATATTTGGATCTTTTGTACTTAAATTGCCAATATTGTGTTATTTAATAAACTTAGCTTGTTTATTTATTATTATTCTACTAGCAATTTTTAGCCTGTTATGTTGAAATTTGCTTTAAATGTTTCCCAATATCCATTTGTCTTCCTATTTATTTACTCTTATTTTTTAGCCTGAAAATTTAATTTTTCCTCTAATATTCGTCTTTGTTAATATCCCATCACACATGCATGCCTTTTTTTTTCTTGGAACTTAAAATCAGAGCCTCTGTGCTCTATTATGCAATGTATGTTATGCTCATGGCCACCAAATTAAGAGCAGCCAAATTTATATATTCTCTAATTGCTTTAAGAAAATATTTTAAATTTTACTACCGATTTTATATATTGATGTTATTATTCTTGAATATATATTATATAATTTTTTGTTTTTAATTCATGTAAATTATTATAAAGTTTCAGAGAACCATTTTGGACTATTTTATCACTAATTGGTCATTTTCAAATCCAATTGAAAGAAATATTATTTTAAAGAAATATATCTTACTTGAGTTGATGATTTACAGCTTAAATATTTATTATCATGCTTTTATAAAAAACCTACATTCTCACTAAATTTACTGATAGATGGCGCTATAATCCCAGTTTTCTCGTAGTGCACTTGATCTTACATCTATTATTTTACATTATAATAATTTTCATAAATGTAAATTTATAATGTTGGAACAGAAAACAAAATTTTTATCTGGTGAACAATACAGCAAAAACACATACATTAGAACAAAAAAAAAACAACCAGTTCATTAAATATATTATTCATCATAGTTGATAAAAATATTGACAAATGATGTTAAAGAACCAAATTCTGAAAGCTATTTTTTTAATAGTTTTTTTTTTTTAATTTTTCTTAACAGTATTTATTAATTAACAGAATTTTATTAAAATTTAAAATTAAAATATAATTTCCTAATGTCAAAAAATAAACTGTTTAATAATAAATATATAAGAAACTACATCATTTGTAGATAAGTTTGTAGGCAATTTTCATATTTTGTATAAGATAGGATCATTTTTTTTGTTTGTTTACTATAAAAATTAAAAAAATATATTTATATTCTCAAGGAAGGTGGCATAATTTATTTTGAACAGGAGTGAATCCGCAATGGCTCTGCATAAAACTTAGTTTGTTCAAATTCTGTCACCAACAAATTAAATGACATCAACTTCTGGACATTAACATTCAATTTTAATTCTATTTTTAAAACTATTCTAAATTAATATATAATTAAATTATTTTCTAACAATAGTGTTTTAAAAAATCATTTAAAAATTGAAATTGTCTAATAATAATTTAAATCAGGCAAAACTCATTATACGTATTGCCACTCACTGCAAGCTGGAGTAATCAATGGATGCCAGAAGGCTTGTGCATAAAATCACCATCTAGTGCCTACTCATCCAATATCCCCAGACTAGTTTCTGGCTTGTGGCCTTTGCCTGTGAGGAGCCTTAGGTTGCAGTGCTCTCAGATCCAAGGCTCCTAGGTACAGTGCTCTCAGATTCAATTGCTACTCACTGCAAGCTAGAGTAATTAATAGATGCCAGAAGGCTTGTGCATAAAATTCCCATATAGTATCTACTCATCCAATATCCCCAGACTTTTTTTGACTTGTGGCCTTTGTCAGTGAGGAGCCTTGGATCTGAGAGCACTGCACCTAGGAGCCTTGGATGCTGCACCCCAAGGCTCCTCACTGACGAAGATCACAAGTCCGAAACTAAATCTGGGGATATTGGATGAGTAGGCACTAAATGGGGACTTTATACACAAGCCTTCTGGCATCCATTGATTATTCTAGCTTGCAGTGAGTGGCAATACTTATAGTGAGTTTTGCCTGTTTAATAAGTTATCAGTAAGCTTAAGAAATGGTGATCATGTGATGTTTATTGGCTTAATAATTTAAATCTTGAGATTTTATATTATAATTTTTTTCATTTAAATGTATTGTTTACATGAATGCAAATGTAATATAAATGTATGTGTGTACGAGTTTCGTAGCAAAGTGATTTTTTTTTTCACCAAGCTTCCCGACTTACAATTTGAATATAACCCAAATGAAATATCCTAAGGATTTTTTAATAGCAAGCCTAATTATCAATCTATTATTGATCAGTAAATGGGAATTAACTATTTTCAGATGGAAATTAAAATAATGAAGGAAAGTTTTAAACTCTATCAGGTGATTCGTTTGCTGAGTAATGTCTTATCTTTCATTGTTCATCTTTGAGAGCCTTTGAAGAGATTTTTGCTCTAAAACAGGTAATTACATAATCAAGAAATATTCCCCTATTTAGTTTTTACTAAAGGTTGCTGGAACAAACAACTACTTAGATAATTTTATAACGCTACTTATAACTGAAAAGAGAGAAACCTTCAGAACTTTTATTAGAGAAGTAAAAGAATATAATGAAAAGAAATTACTGACAATTTTTGTCCCTGTATCATTTATCAATAGCAGTAATTTTAGTAATCAGAGATTTATCACAGACTTAACATCAAATAGAATTGAAATAAAAATTAAAAAAAAAAAAGATAAAAGGACATATCTTTAAAAAAGACTACAATTGTTTAAATTATATTTTCTATAAATTTATATATGTGAAAGTTGGTTATTGAAGAAAAAAGATATTTATGTTCTTTGAATTGGACTACTGTGATAGTAGGGGAATAAAAAGAGTATCAAAATAAATCTGAATTTACACTTGAAAGCAGACAGGAAAGGATTTTTTTATTTATAGATTTTAAAAATAAAATTATTGCTAATTCATGAAGTAAGTCATCTGTAAATGATAATATAAGTATTGTACAATAAAGCGATTGGATTAAATTTTATAATGAAGATGCCTCGCCTTTGAATAAATTAATAATAATAGATTAATAAACATCACATGACCACCACCTCTTATGCTTGTGTATAACTGTTGTTAAAACAGGCAAAACTCACTATATATATTGCCACACACAACAAGCCAGAGTGATCAATGGATGGCAGAAATTGACGAAGGCCATAAGCCAGAAACTAATCTGGGGATATTGGATGAGTAGGCACCAGATGAGGATTTTATGCACAAGCCTTCTGGAATCCATTGATTCCTCTAGCTTGTTGTGTGTGGCAATATACATAGTGAATTTTGCATGTTTTAATAATAGATTATTATCCAGTGCTATTCATGTGATTACTGGGAGTAAATATCAACTTGGATTAATTTAATAATAATGGTTTTAAAGTCTCCAAATCACCTTGATAGCTTTGACTTTTTTAAACGTGAATTTATTATGTATATATGAAAGCCTAATGTAATTACTATATATTGAAATTGTGTGTATGCATGTATTTATTATGGTGATCCACTTTTATTATCAAAATCGTACATTTCAAAAAATATTTATTAATGATAATATGTAAAAAGTAATAATAATAAAAAATAATTTTATTTATCTTCGAATATTTTTATGTAATTAAAATTGATTAAAAATCGTGCTGTTTAATGAAATAAAGGAAAATTTTAATATACTGTTTTATTTTTTATTAAGGAAATACAAATTTAATCTCATAATAATTTTAAATAAAAAGTATTTTTATTTAGAAATATTCACTTAAGTTTTTAAAAAAATTCTTACCGGAGAGTGCGCGCGGAGATTTATAATATTTAAGAAATAGCGCATTATCGGAGATTGACTTTCGTTTGAATAATTAGAAATATTAGGTAAAGTGTTGCAAATTAAAATGTGGAAATTGAATTCTCTTTTTTGTCTTAAAAGGAGTTGAGAAAATATGAACATAAAATTATTTTATTCAATAGAATGTACACAGAAATACATAAAGTTGTCTAGAAAGTTTTGTCATTTATTATGTATATATTTTAGTCTACTAAACAAATTAAATATTATAAACAGGAAAATTAACTCCAAGTGTGCTATTTTTGCAATACCAGACTAATGAAAATGTCTTATGTGTCATAGCATCAGCCGGGAAGCGAACCCGCTAACCTGAGACAACTGCTTGTAAAGCAACTGTCGTTGACTTCTCGACCACCAATTCTTGACTAATGAAAATTTCTGATTGCATCCCTTCTGTTTTCGAACTAATTATATAAATATTATTTGTCTCTTTAACTAAAGATCTTGAAATTTCATATATCCCATATTTCCAGTCTTTAATTCTTTTATTTAAAATAATTTTATCTGCCTTCATAATACTATGTCCCAATACATTGGAAAACTTTTTTTTTTTTTTGGTTAATGAAAGATTTATTATTAATGTTTTTATATCTGACCAAGTAGTAAGATTTTTAAAAGTCGTTTAAAACAGTAACATGATTAAATGAAAAAATATGTATTCTTTAATCTCAATGTTTACTTATGTGTTTTGGTTTGTAATATTTTGTGAGTATATTTAATTTTGTTGAGAAGTTTATAAGCTGTTTTATATCCTATACAATGTGCTTATTATTTAAAATTAAAAAATAGAAAGATTTTTAAATCATCCAAAACTGGGGTAACATGCTTATTGGATGAAACTATGAAGTTGAAATAAAATGGATGAAGGAAAATGCAATGTTAAAATAAATATGAAATGATATATGTGAAAGAATACTCAATATTAAAGTAGTGTGAAATAAATAGTGAAGGAATACCTAGAAATATAAGATTAGTAAATAAAATTATAGAGGGGAAAAAAAAAAGAATTTTAGTATAGTTTTTTTAATTATGTATTAAAACAAAGCATTCTAAAGTTGTTATATATTTTGTTGGATAGCATTATTACAGCAATAAAATTAAAAGGTCTTTTTTTTTTTTGTAAAAACTTTAATGCATATGTTGGTATAAACAGTAAATTCTGGCCAGAAGTTATGGAAATAATGGTACTGTATATTCAAAAAAAAATTTTATTATGAATTTTTGCACAACACAGGGATTGACTTATCATAAACACTTTCTTTAGGCAAAAAAATATTATAAGGGAATATAGATGCATACATACTGGAAACAAGGGTATTTAATAGATTACATTATAAAACAGGCAAAACTCTCAATACAGTAGTGCCACCCTGTGCCAACCAGAGTAATCAATGGATACCAGAAGGCTTGTGCATAAAACCCCCATCTTCTGGGGCTTTTATGCACAAGTCTTCTAGCATCCATTGATTACTGTGGTTGGCACAGGGTGGCACTACTGTATGGAGAGTTTTGCCTGTTTAATAACAGTTATGTGCTAACATAAGAGATGGTGATCATGTGATGTTTAGTAGATTACATTATAGTTAGGAATCTAAGTACAAGAGAAGTTCATGTTACATAAGCACTTAATAAGTGCAGAATGTTGAAGATTAGTACTCTGAAATTAAAGTGATAGTTGCATCAAAAAAAAAAAAATTATTCTAGTGATATTCACAAGAAAATTGATGTTTGTTCTTTAGAAGAAGCTATTATTCATACTAAATTTCAACATCTGTTAAACACTAATATTGCTAATTTGGATTTTTAGAACTATCATATTATTGAAGCATGGAATATTCTTAAAGAGTGTCTTATGGATACTAGTAAATTTTTTTTGGGTTCACTAAAACGAAGAATCAAGACTAGTTTTCTGAAAGTGATCCTATTATTAGTGTTTTTATTCAAAGTAAACAAGTAGTATTTTCTGCTTAGTGGAATAAATAGACCAAATATGGACCTTCATAATAAATATAAAAAGCTGAAGACTGAAATTCAATGACTGATTAAGAAGCCTTAAAAATAATTAGTGGATTAAAACAGCAAAGAAGAGACAAACATTTATTGATCATGATTATTCTAGATCTTTCTTTTGGAGCAATGAGATCACATTCCTATTAAATTCAACAATGGCATTCTCTTTTATGATGATAATGATATTTTGAACAGATGGAAAGAGTATGTTGATCATTTTTTGAATAATGATGCAAGAATTGAAATGATGACTTTTAATGCTATATCTATTTTATTTATCTACTCATTTAGATTTGGACAAAGATATCCAGCTTAATAAAGTCAAAGCAGCTCTTTGTAATCTTAAAATGGGAAAGGTTTCAAGTCCTGATGAAATAATTGGAAAAGTTTTAAAATATGGTGGTGATAATTTAACTTTAAAAATATTGGAATTTTTTAGAAATATGGGGACTTATGAAATTGTGGCATCTAGTCTTAAGAATTTGTACTTTTATATTGGACTATTTCCATCATCTAATATGTGTATTGAATGTCTTTAGAACAATTTAACTTTATTTTAATATTCCTTGCAAGAACACAAACTAATGATTAGAAGAGAAAAAACTGATGTGTCTAAGGTAGCAGACCATGTATGTGCCAGTGAACATATGTTAAATTGGGAAAATACTAAAATATTGGATAGAGAAGAAAAGATACTAAGAAGAAAATTTAAAGAAATTGGACGCATGACAATAGCAAAAAATCCCATAAGCCAACCTAGTGTGGCTATGCATAGTGTATGGAAACCACTAATCAAATTTACTCTTAGGAAAAAGTGGAGAAATCAGGAGAAACCTCATAGATAAGTATATGAAATTACTACAGATATTGCCTTTGGCAGGATGGCTCAGTTCGTTAGAGCATTATCTTAAAATTCAATACTCAAGAATCTAAGGATCCAGGTTCAAATTCTAACACCTGAAGAAGAAGGGAGAATAATACCTCTCAAAACATTGTGCATATATTAACCTGTTTGATGTGCTATTACTAACAGTTGAATGCATTTGAAATATTTAAATAAAAGTTAAATTGTTCTAAAGACATTCAATACACATATTAGTGATGGAAATAGTCCAATATAAAAATACAACTAGAACACCATCATCACAAACCTTCAGTAAAACACTAATCTTAAGAATGTTTTATTGTTCCAATTTTTAAAGATTGCAATAATTCTCATGGTCAAATTCCAATTTTATAGTATATATCTAAAATTATTATAGTATATACATATAGGAGAATACTAACAAAGATAATTTATACAAAATAAAAGGTAAAAGAAATAAATTTTAGATAACTGCCATTTTTTTTTAATCTTTTATTTTGAAATTTTTTTTTTATATCTTCATTTTTGTTTTGAATTTTTGAAAAGTCTTAATCAGCTTTCAAATTCGCACTTTATGATTTACCCAATTAATATAATAATTTAAAACATTATTGATGTATCAGATAATAGTGTAAACCAGTGGTCTTCAACCTTTTCATACCTGCAGACCGGTAAAAATAAGGATAAGGTTCCGCGGACCAGCAAAAATAAGGATAAGATTTTGCAAACCAGCAGAATTCTATAGATACATTTTCTTAAAGATAAGCATAATTGTTATAACTGATCAAAACAACAATGTTAAATATATAAGATAAAGTTTTATATATATATATATATATGGAGTTTATATAATAAAAAACTTTTTTTTAAAATTTTTTTAGAAAAGTAATAAAAAATTTAATTCTAACCCCCCCCCCCCATAAACGTCTGTGATAACTAGAAAAACAAATTAATTTATGAATGATTGATTAGATTTTGTTTTCGTTCTGTTTTCTTTTTTTTTTTTAATTGGGTAAAAATGAGATGAAAAAATAAATAAAAATTGACTATATTAATTAAATGTTTAAACTCTTATTATTTATTATTACAAACTTTTTACTGCCTGTCTAGCACGCGGACCTGCAGAAAAGTTCCACGGCCCAGTGCCGGGCCGCGGACCAAGGGTTGAAGAACACTGGTGTAAAACTAATAGTATCTAGTATAAATAAATAGGCAGCATATATTTATAAATATAATACATATATATATGGGTGTGTAATACTTTGGTCAAATTATTATTACAGATCGAAACATAATGAATGAAATTAATCATAGAATTAAACTTGGTTGAAATGCTTTTAATAGAAATAACTTACTTTAAAATTAGAGAGTTTGTAAGGCGGTTGGTCTGATTTGGTCCACCTCCAAATTTTGTAACTTTGATGGAAGCTTTGCTACAATAATTTTGCAGGCATGGGTCTGTACTCCTCTTTTCTTTCTCAGGGGTGGTGGCGGTCGCTAGGAGGCTGTTTCATTGGTGCAGGCTGTTGACAATTATTGCCGCTACCTGGAAAACCTGCTGGGAGGGTACCTGGTCAAAGTCTCAGCACCATTCCTGCTCTGGTCGGCTGCTATGCCCCTTTGATAGGTTGGTTTTGGGCAGTGCAGATGTGTGCTCACTATGTGTTAGTTTTTCTTAGTTGGCTTTCCAATTTTGGGCAGGTAGACCGAATGCGGTCCCTGCACATTTGGACTGTTAATTGGGAGACAGAGGCATTTGGAATGGTCTTGACATGGCTCGGCTGCAGGTCAAGAATTTATTATTTAATGGACTTGGGCCTTGGACCTCGCTGTCTGTTGTGGTGGTTGGCGCAATGCTGGACTTGTCCACCTATTCAGCTGAAGCATTTGGGTCTTCGCTTCAGGGTCCCAGGGGTGGGATCATTGGGTGACGGATAGCTTCTCAGTGGCTGGGCCATGTAGATCCATGTATAGATACTAATGTTCAGATACACATTAATATCAACATTATAGCAACTCTTTTATGGACATAATTGTTATCAAGCATATTTACTTGATATAATCAATAATTGTTTTACCTTGTTTGTTACATTGAACACTTTGTAATTCTCAATGGGTAAGTGTACCCAAAATTTTTGTAATCTTTTTACTAATAAAGGTTACTTTTGAAAGATAACTTACTATTAAAAGGAAATATGTCTGTGTTTGAAAAGGAAGATTTTTAATAAATGTGTTTTAGCAGTTTTTAGTTATGGATCTGACACTTGGATGTTTAATAAAAGAGCAATACAGAAACTTCAGACCACTCAACAAAGTATGGAGAGATGTATGTTAGGAATAACAAGAAGAGATCGAAATTTGGGTGAGAGAACAAACAGGTGTTATTGACATCATTGAAAGAATTAAGAGACTGAAATGGAGTTGGGCTGGGCATATTGTTAGAAGAGATGATAATAGATGGATAGTTGAAATCTTAAACTGGTTTCCAAGAAATATTAAAAGATTTAGAAAAAGATCACATGTGAGATGGATGGATGAAATAAGGAAGTGTGCTGGGATGATGTGGAGAAGAGAGGCTAGAGAATGGAGAAGATGGATTGAACTTTGAGAGACTTTCATTCTGAAGTGGATTGATAATCTTGAAAATGATGATGATGAATACAAATAAAATGTCCGTTAATTAAAAACTATTATATATATATTGCTAAGTCCTTCTATAACATGTTTAACATATTTTTACAGAATAACTCATTATAACTATCTGATTGGCTGTCATTTAAGCATTTTTTAAAGCGCTTCTATCAAAGGTTTCAGCCTTACATGTTATTAATAACTCGTTATAAAAGTTTGTGCTCTAAAAATAAGAGAGCTTATGGAAAGAAAAAGATTTGTTGGATCATCACTATCGTGCTATATAATATAATAATTACAACACACGTCACCTTATAATGTTGTGCTTAGATACTTTAGCTCCAAAGCTGTGATTTCTTTCTCTCTCTGTGTGTGTGTGTAAGCAAAATGCTTTGTGAACATTTGCCATTAGAGAATTTTAACCTTTGTTGTATTTGAGACTTGTTTCAAAACTGAACTTCATATATTGTATTTATATAATTGAATTCACATCTACATATGCTTTTAACATCAAAAGCTTAAAAAATAATTTGATCTATTCAATTTTTGATCGTTTGCTAATATGCAGAGTGTAATTTATTCATAGCTGGAGGAAGAATAGTTTATTCTTGACTGTGTGTGTGTGCATTCAATAGACACATTTATGGAGGGAAATTAAAATATAATAAGATTTTCTAATATATAATATTCATGTATTTACTAGTTATTTTGTATTGCCATTATCCTCTTAGGCTTAACTATGTGAATAGATTATTTTTACTTCAGTTAATCTGTTTGTTTTTTTCAGATAGCATAATGTCATTTGTCAATTGCAGACAAACTATATTACTATAGTTTATAACTACTGCTATTCATTTTATGTTTGATTAACATCTGCAATAGATGTATTGACTTTTACAAACAACATTGTAATTATCATTATTGTGAAATATTAATCCTTTTAAGGATAACTGAAAAATAATTCCTCCTTTGTAAATTATAAAAATAAAAAGATTTTATTAAAATATTATATTTACACCTGAAACATGTGTGTATGATTATATATATATATTGAACCTGATTGAAATCCGATTCAATGGTGTTATTACAAAAAAGAAATTTATTAAGCTTTTAATTTTCATTAAACGTTTAGGGTTTAAATTTTCATTATTATTTAAAAAGAATTCGTGTTATATGTAAAACGGATTTTTTTAAAAATGTTGATCGATTTATTCTAAAATAGTTTTCTTATACCGCTTGTTTTTAAATCCATTTGATTTAAAAACAAGCTGGCTAGCTAATTGCATTCCTGTTGCTTTTATTTTAATTATTGTAAACAATTCTAAAAGCGGAGATTTGATTTTTATGTAGTTGTTTTCATTTCAATAATCCCTGGGTAGAATTCTTAGATTAGATTGAGCTAGAGATTAATATTTGCCCTGCCTTAGGCGTAGAAATTGGACAAGGCTAGTTTTCGCAGGAAATCGAGGAAGGTATAAATAATACCAAAAATTTCATGAGTCAGTCTATTCTATTCTAACCTAGAGAGATTAACAAATCACTTCGTCAAAGTGATTTGTTCAGCTTCTAATTTCCAATATTCAGTCGGATTAACTTCAATGTTTGTATCATTAGCAGTTTGAACTTTAATATTTAAAAGCAAAATTTGCAGTTACTAAAACAATTTTGCTTTCTCCAAGATGTCAAAATATACTGCTATACGTTTGATAATCAACAATATGTCATGCTAGTTTAACTCAGAAGACGGACCCATGCCTGCCAGCTTACCTTCAATCCTGCAATGAACACCTAAAATAAACAAGACCCCCGCTGCCTCTACCTTGCCGCTGTCTAAGGACCTGAAATGACTCTACCTTGCTGCTGTCTAAGGACTTGAAATGAACTAGAATAAAAGTGCGCACTCTAGGCGAACGTTGTTTTTTTACCGAAAGGTAACTATTTTATTTTATTCTTCCCAGGATAAATTAATTCTCATTAAATCTCTGCTCAATCTAATCATAAATATGTATTCTTAAATAATATTTATACTCATATTTAATCTTTATTGTGTTTTCTTATATTTTTGTAATGGGTTTTGGAATCTTAGTTTTAAGATTCCCAATTTGCTTTCTTTGTTTATTGGAGAGTGACGAATGAGTTTTATATTTGTATTTTTATGCCTAAAACTTTTTATAAATGCTTTAGTGGTCATGCATTTTAAATGCTTACCTGTAATTATTTAGTATTCAATAATTAATTTCTAAACACTGTGTTTGCGCTTTCACAAACCTTCGAAAATCTTTTGGCTGGCAACTTTATCGTCTAATTTGCCGCAGGTCGAGATTTCATTTCTAATATCTCTAAAAGCGGAAATTAGAATTGTGTTTTTCTTTGTAATTTTATAAGTCATCAGCAGGAAGATAAAATTTATCCTTTCTTAAATTACAGGTGAGTGATACTTTCATTCTGCTAAAGTGTTTACCACTTTTGATATTTTCGTATTCATGTGCACTCTCCGATAGATTCATTTTTGTATTTATTATGTATGCTTTAAATTTATCAGAACGTGTATTCAGAATTTGTTTGTAATTCATTTTCTTTTCTTGAATTGCTGGGGCAGATTTAACTGTTTTTCTAATTATTTGCTTGTCTCCTATTGAGACCTTTTATTATTAATTTTAGAATAATTTTTGCCAATCGTTTGCCTGGGATTCACCAGTTTTAATTGTTTTACTTCATTTCAGTCATGTTTTTTGGTTGTTCTTGAGGTGGATCAATCACCGTTATTTTAAACATAGTAATAGGTGCAGCTCATACCGATATAAGGACATTCGGGGTCTGACCAATTTTTGGACCTCGAAAAGCTCATCGGCACTGGATTCTTTGATCTGTTTCAGGGGCATATGGTTTAAATATTTGAAATTGAAGACCAATGTTTGGGTGAATCCTCTGCTGAATGAAATTTACATGCTCCCTTTTATAATTCGTTTATTAGATCAGTCGGTCTGTCATAGCTTTACCTTTAGTATTTCTGGTACACGCCTGAGTTAACCCTATTTATTGTGTCATAAATAAATTATATTTCATAATTTATTTTATCTTAATAAAATTTTAGAATTTGTTTAAACTTAATTTGGCTGACGTTTGTCTTTGTGCTTTTGTCTCAATTGTCTAAACAATTTAAGATCTCTTGTTTCTCCCTGAGTCTAGTTGGTGCAAACCATCATCATCATCTATTCTGATCACAGTAAACAAATTTTCCAGATACATAGTGATCTGGTGGCGCCCTCTGTATCAGGATAGATTGAGTATCCGGTATATAGGATAGTAATTTTTAGCGCTACCAACATAGGGCTTCGAGTTTTCAAGCCCACGTGAGATTTTGTTAGACAATTGAGAAAGATTTCAGATGTAAGAGGCAAGATCTAGTAGGTGGAGGTTGGATTTTTGTTAATTATTGCATGTATTGTTGGAGTAAGTTGGTAGAAAGGGGTTCGTCTTTCTTTTTAATGAAATAATTTAGAAACTGTAAAAAGCGTATTTTCGAAAAGTCTATCAGAGTAATTTTATTTCAAGAGTTAAATATAGTTCGTCTTCTTTTTAATGAAATAATTTAGAAACAGTAAGAAGCATATTTTTGAAAAGTCTGTCGGAGTTAAATTTTTTTTTGAAGTGTTAAATATAGTTCATCTTTGTTATGAAATTATTTATAGCATTTTATTTGCTTTTAGATTTTTTTTTTAAAAAAAGTTAGTATTGCGAATTTAATCTTGTGTTGAAAATGGGAATAGTTGAAAATGAAGATGGTGATAGAAATGAAGGAAGAACTTAGATCAAGCGGGACCAGCAAGAAATGATTAAAGATTTGAGAGAGATGAGGGGAGAAATAATGGGAAAAGTAGAAGAAACTCAGGAAATAGAAAAAAGTTGAGGTCATAAAAGATATAGAAATTAAGGTAGCACAGGATTGTACTAGGCCAGAAAAGGTGGAAATAAAGTTAGAAATAAGCACAGATAGGTTACAAATAGAAAGTGTGATGGAAAATCTAGTAAATGTAGAAAAAGAAATAGAAGAAAGTTATAAGGTAAAAACAGAAAAGCAGGTAGAAGAGTCTCTGCGTGAAACTAAAAATAAATTGTTTTCAATAACTGTTTGTGTTGAATATGAATTTGAAAAGAAGAAAAGAGTTAGAAAAAAGATTAAGAAATATGATTTTAAAGCTGAAATAGAATACATCTATAGAACAATCTTATTTAAAACGTTCGAAAATGGGTAGAAGATAAAATTTTTCCCTTTACTAAGGTTGATATGCTCAAAAATAAAGTAGGGAAGGTTGAAGAATTGGGAAGTTTCATTAAGAAAAAGATTCCATTATATAAGCTAGAAAATAGAGCAGAATGAGAAAGAGACAAGAGAAAATTATATAAGCTAAGAAAATATAAGAGAGGGAAAGGAACTTATTTCAGTAAGTTAGTAAAAGGAGTAAAAGAACCGCTGGACAAAAGTTAAGGGTTCAGCATTTAGCAATCGGATGGATTGTTTTTAATAAAAATAAAAAAAGATTTTGTTAACGGATTATGAAAATGGAAAATGTTTAAAAGGAAATATTGTTTTGTTTTTCATGAGTGCGAGGCAAATGTTCAGCCAAATTTCTAAGAATATTTTTAAAGTGTTTATAGTTTAAAAAAAAAAAAAAAGTTACAAGAATGTTTTTGTTTTCTTATTTTTTTTGCTCATGTTTTTAAGTCAAGTTTAATGATTTGCTTTAATAAACTATTTACAAACAACTTTCAGTTATATACTAGTGAGAATATTTTATAATCGAAAATTGTTTACTATATAATCTTTATTTTTTATTTTTTATGATTTCTGCTTTGCTATAAATTATTGTCTTCAAACATTAAAGAATGGATTGAAAATGTGACTGTTATTGTAAAATACGTGTGTATTTATATTAACATAAATATAGATTTCACAAATAATAGATATATAAAGATTTTAGGAAAACTTTTAGCAAGAAAGATATAAAGTGCACATTGTTAAGGCTTAATTTATTTTAAAATCTAAAAGTCGTTCAATCATTGTAGGAGAAGCTTATCATAGATATTAGAAAAATATTTGAAAGGCTCTATTTAATTTGATATTGGTTATTCATGTCTATGAAAATGGTTTATTACAGTTTTATATTTTTATAGTTAAAATTATCAGTTTTAAGGTAGTATATAAGTGAAATGAGACTCAAATTATTGAATTATAATTTTGAAAGGAACCGCTACTGAATTATCTGTTCTAGACTTAACATTATAATTTTATAATAAAACCTAAATTCATAGATAAGTCAAGCGTACAGTTTTTTAAATATTAGCAATTTTATACATGAATGAAAAAAGCCTTTTATTATTTATTACAAATAAATGCGGATATATCTATATAATCATACTGTAAGGTATCATAGATGATTGCAATTGTCTTTTGGCTGTAGTCATAATATTATTTCTTATTTTTCCTTTTTTTATTTATTTATCATGGATTAAGTCGGTAAATGAAGTTAATTAATAAACTGATCAGTTTTTGTGAGTAGAAACATCGGAAATTATTTGTAAGACAAGATTGTATTTAATAAAAATAAAAAATTGAATGCTTTATTGCTTGAGAATTCATAAATTCAAGCACACAAGTTATAATGGTGGAACTATAATCCATGAACGTTGAACACCCTGTGACAACTATTCTATTAGTACACTAATGATAAAATTAAATGTTATTAGTGATATTTGCACTGCATGGTTTACTGCAGTAATAAAATGTTAGACTGGGGTATAAACTTCTCAGATCAAACCCAGTTCCCTTCTGGCACTTTTTATGAATTTCTGAGCATTTAAGCCATTTAATTACTACTATTACTAATTTTATCATTAGCTATCATTTCACATAAAATATATATATTTTTTCATGTGTCAAAGCATCGCCGGAAAGCGAACCGCAAACCCTGGATAACTGCTTGTAAAGCAGCTGTGCTGGCCACTCGACCATCAATACTTGACTAAAGCAGACAATACATCTATAAATGAGTGGGCTTTTTACCTTTCTTTTGAAAATACAGTTTGCATATTTTTAGTTGTTCATATTTTAACAAGATATTTGAATTTGAAAATTTTTGCCTTACATCCGCTATTTTTTATTGTAGAGAATGTTATAGGGCTGCATTAGTAGCCACAACACACATTTTATTATTAAAAATAATTCTCATTAAAAAAGTTTTGTTACATTTTCTTTTACCATTGTCAAACTTCCTCCACCCATAACTTTGACGCCATCCATTTCAGATAAATATACTAATGATTATTACTAATCATTTTCGAAACTAGAGATTATCTCTAGCACAGATATAATAAACTTTAAACCTCAGTTAAAGATTAATATATCTGATTTTTTTTAATTTAATGCTGCTTTAATATTTGTCATTTTGCTTTTTTTTTTTATATATGTAAAACTATTTTTTACTTGATTTTATAAAATTGAATTCGTTCAAATTTTAACCTTGATTGTTATAATGATAAAGAAAATAGAAATTCATATAACATTACAATATTAGCTGAAAACAGAATTTCACTAACATTCGTCCACAACCATGGTTTCGTCTATTAACAGATAGAATTTGTCAAGTTATATTCAACTAAACATACAACATATATATACTGTACAAACAAAATAGCCTTCCCATCATTCACTTCAAAAACCAAATTCCTTTATCACCAAAAGATATTTTCATGTGGTTAAGGGTAGTTGGTTTTTGTAGTGAATGACGGAAAGGCTATTTTATTATATATATATTGTACGTTTAGTTGAATATCACTTGACAAAGAATGTTAATAGATGAAACTATGGTTATGGAAGAATTTTAATGAAATTTTATTTTTGGCTAGTATTGTCATGTTATATGAATTTCTATTTTATTTTAATTACTAGTATAGCGTTATGCAATATTTAATTTTTATATTAAGAGAAATATATAAAATTAAATTAAATACTTATTTAGAAGTGATCATCTTGGGGAAACTAGTTATTTTTACAAATTATCATTTAGTTTTTTGCTATCATTTAAGAACTTTGGATCTTTTTTGCCTAGCTATTTTGTGATGTTTTTGGTCTTTATAAAAATTATCTTAGAGTCTTTTTCAAAAACCCATTTGATGCTTAGGCACCAATGTAAAGGATTGAAGAAACAATTAGGAGAAATTTAGAACATTAATAGTCTAATATCAGAAATCAAATCCATATTTTTTTTAATGAAGCCAAGTATTCTATTTATTAAGCAATTATAGGATCACCTTAACATTAAATTATAGCATCTTTATGCGTTAAGTTAATCTTTATTACTTTTGTTGTTTAAGAAAAATCTTATACAAGAAAAAAACGATTAAATGTTTTAAATGTGAAAAGCTAGATTGTATCAATCCATACAATGGAATAAAATGATGTGGAAAATGGGATAAAAATATAAAACGAAAAATTTATGGATTATTAATACTGAAATTGGATAAAATTTGTTTGCTGTTTGGATTTATATAGATATAAATTTTTGGAAAACCTTAGAAAAATCGTGTTCAACCATTATCAATCCACTGTGGGATGAAGATCTCTCTAAGTTCAATTCATTTCTAATTTCTAGCCTCTCTTTTCCACATCATCCCAGCACAGTTTCTTATTTCATGCATCCATCTCACATGTAGTCGCTTTTTAAGTTTTTTATAATCTCTTGGAATCCAATTTAAGATTTCAACTGTTCTTTTATTATCATCTCTTCTAGCAATATGTCCAGCCCAACTTCACTTCAATCTTAATTCTTTCAATCATTCCAGTAATCTATTTGTTCTCTCATCCATGTATTTCATTTTCAATATCTTCTTGTTACTCCTGACATATATCTCTCCATACCGCGTTGAGTGGTCTAAAGTTTTTGTATTGCTCTACTGATAAGTATTCACATCTCAGATACATAATTAAGAATTGGTAAATCACATTTATTAAAAACTTTTTTTTCAAATACATAGGCATATTTTCTTTTAATATTATTTCTATCAAAAGCACTCTAACCAAGTTTAATTCTATGATTAATTTTATTCATTATATGTCTATCTGTGATAATAATTTGACCAAAGTATTTATAATTGTTAACTTCTTCTAATCATCATTATCAATCTTTATTTTCTTCTTTTAAGAAAATCCATTGAACATTATTTTAGTCTTTTTAACATTTACCTTTAATTCTACTTTCTTGCTTTCCTCCAATAACTCTTGCAATATTTCAGCTCTAAAGCATTATTAACAAAAACAACTACATCTTCTACAAAATCTATAGGACTTAAATAATTTGTCTTTACTTTTACTCCCTTAGTTTTCCATTTTAATCCACAAAATACTTTTTGCAAAACTCCTGTAAAACATTTTGGAAATGTGAAGCTACCCTGTCTAACATCCTTCTCATTGTTAATATTTTTAGTATTATGTAATCTAGTCATTGCTGTTGCATTTTTATAAATATTCTTTGCAATATGACAATATCCTGGGTCTATATCTTGAAGATCCAATGGTTTAATCACTGAAGAAATGCTTATAGAATCAAATGCCTTTTCATAATCTATAAACCCAAAGCATAATGGCAATTCATATTCATTGGTTCTTTCTATAACATCTCTCAATATTTGGATATGATCCACTATATTAAAATCACTTTTAAATCCATCTTATTCCTTTTTGTTGGTTTAGATCCAAAGTTTTCTGGAGACACATCATATTTATTTTGATAAAAATTTTGTATAAAACTAATAAAAGATTGATCTTTATTACTTTTTTAAAATATTAATATTGCATTCTTCCAATCATCTGGTACATCTTTATAAACATTTGGTATATAACTTTGCCAAAAAAAAAAATTCTATTTCTTCACCTACTTCTTTTAAGATATTGATTATAATTCTATCACTATCCAGAGCTTTTCCTTTTTTCATAAATTTAATTGCATGTCTCACTTCTTCATTTAAAATCCTGGACGATCCAGAAGATATAGTAGTTTTGTAGGAAATACTTTTCCTTGTTCTTTATTGTTATACAATTTTTAATAGAATTTTTCTACACATTTTATATCATCTCTCTTTTTAATAATTGTTCTTTTTTTTCTTACTGCAAAAATATTTCTTACCAATACCAAGATATTGTTCTACGTTTTTGAGACTTATTCTCTTCTATAGTTTTCCTTGTTAGTTCATAATTATACTTTCTTATATCCATATCAACTCTTTTTCACACTATTTTACAAAATTCAAGATATTCAGTACTGCTTATAATACATCACTTTTATATTTTTCATATTCCTTTTTTTCTTCATAAATTATCTTGTTTCAGAAATTTTAATATTCAATTACTGCTTTTTTTGTACCAGTTATCTTTGCTTCAGTTTCAAATCTTTGTTTCATTCAAATCTGAATCATGTTTGAAATCTGTTAATATTTGAAAACAATTTGCAAGTTCTAATGTAAATTTATTGGAATGTTCCTGAAGATTAGGAATATCAATTGTGAATATTGTTTTTCTTAATAATTTTTGTTTCGTTAGTTTTGCATTAACATGTATCTAACACCTCACTACTCGATGATCACTTCTGTTGAATTTATCATGAGCATCACAATCTTGAAATACATATTTTCTATTAATGGAAATATAATCCATTACTGTTGTATTTTCATTTGGACTGCTTCCATATCCATTTCATTTTAACATTAAAAAAAAAAAAGAATTCATAATATGAAGTTTTTCTTTTTCTGCAAACTCCACAAGTTTATGTCCTCTTATTTCTATCACCATAACCAAATTTACTTATAGCACTTTCATAAATATTTATGCAAATATCTCAAAGTTTATTAAACCTTTAATAAAATTTAATTTCATTTTGTATTTTGTGAAAATATTTTATATGTATCAAAATCATGCTTGCTTTATTAATTTTTTTTTTTATTCTCTGTTATATTCAATTTGTTTATGATAATTTAATGTTTTTATTTTGTTACGTTTTCTGCTTTTATATTCCATAAAAAAACCTTTTTGAAGTATTTATTATACTCTTTCTACTTCTAAACATGTTTCTAGTTCACCACGTCAAAAAAAAATTTTCAACATCAATATATTCTAGTCACTACCTTTTCTTTCCACTTTTATTTTTTCTAATTTTTTTTTCTTCTATTTGTTCATTAAATTTCTAAACATCTTTCTTTTTCCATTTCTTAAAATTCTGTTAATAGCTTTATAAAATAAAATTGCATTTTAAATTGTATTTTTCCTCCTAATTTTATTGGTTTACAAAAGTTATTCAATCACTAAAATTCTACAGTTAATTTTTTAAATTTAATTTCTTTACTTTCTTGAGTTTTATTTTCATTTTACTTTGATATAACTAACAACAAAAACATTTTTGTATTGTCATTAGTCAAAATTTTTATAAATTTCTGAAGATAATCTTATCATTCAAAAATTTCCTGCACTGAATTTCTTTTTCTTAATATTATAGCTTTTATTTTTCAATATTATATCTTGTATTCTTTCCATCAATGCATTTTGAGAATATTTGACAACTTAATCCATTTAATTCTTCTCTTATATTAATCTTTACATTTTTTTTTTTTTTTTTTTAGTTATGATACTTAAACATTAGTTGTATTGAGCATATTTCTTATCAAAACCTGCTGTCTTTTAAAAATTCATTCTATTTGTATTTGTTCTATTAATAATTTGGGGCACAACTTTTGATGTATATACTGAATTTAATCATTTCTCTAATTTTTCAATAGGTATAACAATAATTATGTGAAAATCTGAAATCTACAATTCCATGAATTTTTGCACTTATAATTTCATTTAAGTTTGAATTATTTTTAAATCTAATATGCCCATTCTACTCTATTTCTCACAATTTTATATTGATTTTTCTGTATGTATATGTCACATGTATCTTTTTCTCTTCTAATAATTTTTTTTTATTTGTGTAATTTTTAATGAATGGTCATTTCGCTTTTATATCAGCATTTTTTTTCTATGATCAATTTATTGACTTTTCTCAAACTTATGAATAAACTTATTTCTTTCCAGTTTTGTTAACTATAGGTTTGCAATTAGGTGTTGTGATTTGTATACTCTGTTGTTTCTAATGCCAGTCATATTAATTCTCTATTGTTCACGTTATCTTTGCTATTGTAATTCATTTGCTTGTCTGATTCTATAAGTTTTTTAGTTCACTATTTTTCCAAAAATATCTTTTAAGACAATATATATATAGCACCCCCCTCTTTTATTACTTTTTTAATTGATACTTAATTTGTTCAGTGAAAGATCATTATGTGTCTATTTTAACTGAATGTGTGCCTTTTTCATATTTTTTAATTCATTTTCTATCAAGATATGTACCATCTGTGTCTTGCTTTACAATATATCATTACCAAGAGATTTCATCCTGTTTTGGGGGAGAGAATTGTACATAAATATATAGATACACTTTGAATTACTACAATTTGATCTATAAGTGTAAAATTATTTCTAATCATTTATTAGTTTAGAGTTTATCATATATATATATATATACATACATACATCAAGTATATTAGATAAAAATATTTCCACTGAATAGTGATTTTTTTTCTTTCTTTTACAGTCAGAAGACTTCTGATGCTTGGAGTTGATCCTGATGCTACCAATGAGGATGGCTTGACAGCTTTACATCAGGTTTGATAGCTAATTTTTGATAAATTATTTTCTATTTGTTATTGGTTATGTATTTTTATAATGATGAATTGTAAAACATTTGTATGAGACAAATTGCACACAGTTGTATTATATGTATGTTTGTTGTAATAAATAGCCTATTTGTATCACTAGATGGGATAAATTTAAAAATACAGATATGACCTGGAAACTGAACAAGATGGCTTAGTTTACCTGGCTGATAATTAGAGAGGACACGTATTCTAAATGGATTAACATTTATTCTTTATATGTTTATAAAATTCAGTTGAACACCACTCAATTTATACCAAACTCAAAATTCTCGTGTTATATACTGAGTTCAATCTCTTTTCATTTTACCTTACTAGGTTTTATTTATCATAAAATCATATACTAATACACTATTGTAATGATTATCAATACTAATTTGATCTTGATTTATCCAGTATACAGTTAACTACTCTTTTTTTTTCATTCTTCATTAATTATCTTTCTTAATCCATACCATAGATTCTAAATTAGGAAGGACTTCATAAGTATTCATATTTTATTTGTAAAATAAAATAAAAATAATTCAGATATATGTGAATATGATATAATATTGATCAACTTTATACAATGTTGCCGGAGATTATTATATTATATACTTGACTATTTCAATCTTTTAATAATAGAGAATATTAATTGCATAATCTGGTCTTCATTATAATTTTTTAACAATTTCATTCTAATTGGATTAAAGATCACAAAAGTTTTTAAACCATTCTACACTTAATTTTTCTGTATAATTTAAACTTATTTAATATCTACTCTCACTAATATTGAATTGTTTAAGTTCTTATTTACTTTTTTCACCATGTTTGGTTTCTCATTAGTTTATTTTAATATTAATTATTATTGCTTGGAGTATGGAATATGTTGCTTCATAAAGAAAAAAATATTTTAGAGATATATTAACATTGATGTGTACCTTATTATATAATATATTATTCGGGTTTTATATTTAATTAAACACTACTTATAAGAGAATATGCATCTAGATTGATATAGAGATATCTTGGAAATAAAATAGTTGCATGGGAATTCTTAAAATAAATGTAATCAGATTCAGAAAAATATAAGCATTGAGTTAGTTTCAATATCTTGCTTAAGATACTGTTCTACTATATAAAGAGACAGTCAGGAGCATCACATTCTCCCATATGGCTGCTTTGGCAGATAATAGCCAATTAAAAATCAAAACAACTATAGGATAATTATAGTTTACATCATCATTTTTATAATAAAATAAGATTTTTCATATAGTGGAATATTATCTATTTTACAAGTTATCTGCAATTTTTATTGAAATATTAATGATATGCATACTGACTTAAGCATTATGAACATTTGTCTATATGGGAAAACAAATATGACATAAATAATTTTACCTGGGTTGCAGTCTGGGATTTGGTTTTATTCTAATCATTTTTTTTTTTTTATCATTGGAAGTAAAGAAATAAAACATGTAAATACATTTTTTTTTAGTTTTTTTGATAATATCTCAAAATACCGAAATGGCTTTCAGTAATGTATAAAAATGAATGCTAATATCAACTAGACATAATCCGTCCTTAACCACAAATAATAAAACAGGCTGATCTTTGTTCTTTCTGATTTAGTTCATTTCTATCTTCAATTAATTTGAATATCACTACAAACAGAATTTGGCTTAGCAATGAACAACAATATATATATATAATCATGATTAAATATTACTTGGCTATTTCCAAAAATTCTGCATTAATTAG
Organism: Epiperipatus broadwayi; assembly: GCA_028023455.1. Lineage (NCBI taxonomy): Eukaryota > Metazoa > Onychophora > Udeonychophora > Euonychophora > Peripatidae > Epiperipatus > Epiperipatus broadwayi. Next base: position 682,021 of record JAQFVV010012707.1, read on the forward strand.
CCTAAACATAGAACTCGCACATACAATTACACTCTACTTTGATGTAATATCGTAATTTATATTGGAATGCACAAATCAATATCTGTTAAACTAGTTAAACTTTTTTTTCTTATTTAAAATTTCAAATTTTATATTAAATAAAAATTCACAAAAAAAAAAAAAAATCAAGTCAGATGTCACATGACCTAATTTAAACAAGCTTGTATTACAAATGTTATATAAAGAGCTCTCAAATCACTGAGGAAGCCAGTAGCTGAAAACTGGTCTGGGATTATGGATATTCTGCAAAGCTTGTCAAGAGCTTATTTGTGAGCTCTTTATATAACATAAATAAAAATTTATATTATTTTTTAAATTGATTGACTATAAATAAAAAAAAATGTTACATCTAAATATCTAGTAAATTCTTGAAATAATACTAAAATAATTGTTATCACATATTTATGTTTATATTGATATCATAAGATAAATTTTATTTTTAATTTTATATAAAATGTATTAAAGATTCAGTACTGTGGATTTAGTAAACCTTTACTTTTTTATTTTTAAAACAATCAATATCTAAGCATTAGTCTACTTACAGTTTTATTCTTCAAGAGAGTCAACATATTTCAAACTTCATGAAAATCTTTTAATTTAACCTTAACTACTATTTATTCAAAGTAAAAGAAATTTAATTAGAGAAATGTAATTTAAATTATCATTCACAATGCAACTCCTTTATAGTAAAAATCTGTATCATCATCATCATCAACCATTATCAATCCACTGCAGGATGAAGGTCTCTCCAAGTTTAATCCATCTTCTCCGATCTTTAGCTTCTCTTCTCCACAACACCCCTGCACATTTTCTTATTTCATCCATCCATCTCACATGTGGTCTCTTTCTGAGTCTTTTACAATCTCTTGGAATCCAGTTTAAAATTTCAATTGTCCATCTATTATCATCTCTTCTAGCAATATGTCCAGCCCAACTCCATTTCAATCTTATAATTTTTTCAATAAGGTCAGTAACATCTGTTTGTTGTCTTACCCATACATTGCGTTTTCGATCTCTTCTTGTTACTCCCAACATACATCTCTCCATACTCCTTTGAGTGGTCTGAAGTCTCTGTATTGCTCTTCTATTAAGTGTCCAAGTCTCAGATCCATAAGTAAGAACTGGTAAAACACATTTGTTAAAAACCATCCTTTTCAAACACATAGGCATATTTCCTTTTAGTATCAAGTTATTTCTACCAAAAGCACTCCAACCAAGTTTAATTCTATGATTAATTTCCTCCATTATGTTTCCATCTGTATTAATAATCTGACCAAGGTATTTGTAACTGTTAACTTTTTCTAATTCTTCATAATCAATCTTTATTTTCATATTTTGAGCAAATCGATTAAACATTACTTTAGTCTTTTTAACATTTATCTTTAGTCCTACTTTTCTACTTTCATCTGCTAACTCCTGCAACATTTCCTGCAGCTCTGAAGCGTTATTTGCAAAAACAACTACATCATCTGCAAAATCTAAATGACTTAAATACTCTCCATTTACTTTCACTCCTTTAGTTTCCCATTTTAATCCACAAAATACTTCTTGCAGCACTGCTGTAAAGAGCTTTGGAGATATGGAGTCATCTTGTCTTGCACCTTTCTCAATGTTGATTTTTCCAGTATCATTATGTAATCTAATTGTTGCTGTTGCATTTTTATAAATATTCTTTAAAATATGACAATATCCTGGATCTATACCTTGATGATCCAATGCTTTAATCACTGAAGAAATGTGTATAGAATCGAATGCCTTTTCATAATCTACAAATCCAAAACATAATGACAACTCATATTCGTTTGTCCTTTCTATGACTTCTCTCAATACCTGGATATGATCTATTGTACTAAAACCACTTTTAAATCCAGCTTGTTCTCTTGGTTGGTAGAAATCCAAAGTTCTCTGTAGACGAGTTGTAATTATCTTGGTAAAATTTTTTATATAAAACTGATAAAAAACTGATAGGTCTGTAATTTCTAATATCTTCTTTATCACCTTTTTTAAATATTAATATTATTACTGCATTCTTCCAATCTTCCAGTACATCTTTATCATTTAGACATTTGGTATATAACTTTGCTAAAATTGTTTCTATTTCTTCACCTGCTTCTTTTAATATATCAATTATAATTCCATCATTTCCTGGAGCCTTTCCTTTCTTCATAAACTTAATTGCATGTCTCACTTCTTCATTTAAAATTCTGGGCATATCGGAAGATGTAATAGATATAGGAGGTACTTGTTCTTTATTACTATATAATTCTTGATAAAAATCTTCTACCAATTTCATGATGTCATCTCTCTTTTTAGTAATAATTCCATCTTTTTTTTAAAACCGAGAAAAAATAAATAAATTCATATTGCACTATGTAAATTTGAGAGAAAATTATTTTATAATGTTCTTTCTTAACATTTAAATAATAATATCTTCATCAAAAGTATTCTGTCTCGTGGACAGATGCAGAGAGTAATCACATCATCAATTCGTCCATTTTTCCACTCCATTCTCTTCATTGCCCAGCTCTTCAATTCCACATAACTCTTCCCATCTTTTATGTCATTCAACTATGTCAATCTTTTCTGTCCTTTCTTCTTGCTTTCACTCACACTTCCTCCAAAACATCTTTCATTAAACTATCTTTTCTTCTTAATATATGTCCAATCCAGTTTCTCTTACTAATTTTTTCAATCTTCTTTTTTCATTGACTATTTTCAAAACTTCTTCATCTGTTATTTTATTTTTCACCTGATTTTTTCCATTTTTTTCCATGACCACATCTCATAGACTTTCAATCTGTTCTAATTTTATTACTAATCGTCCATGTTTCACAACCATACAATAGTATACTCTGCAAATAGCATTTAATTAATCTTTTTTAAAAAAAATTCTCTCTTCAAAGTTCACCAAATATTTTTTTTTCTTTTAATAAATGCCTCATTTGCCAATACTATTCTTTTTTTAATTTCATCTTTATTTTTTCCATCCTCATGTAGTTGAGTAAATGTGTAAGGAATATTTTATACATCACTCTTATATGTTAGTATTATTTTTTCACTGTTACAGGAAACCCAACAATCTAATTATATTTTGTTAGTGGAATAGCATTCCTAACATTTAAGCCTGCAAATGAATCCAGTAAAGGATCTTGAGATAAAATAAATAAGCCCAATGTGGTAAATATCATCTAGGTCTGCAAAGCAATAATTTATACTTGCTTACCTTAAAAGAGTGAAAACTTCTCCAGCGCTATTAATTGAGGTTGATTAATAATTGATTAGTTAGTGAAATAAACTAATTAAAAATGACTGTAAAAACATTTATTTTTTATGAAGGTTTGTGATGATGGTATTTTAGTTGTATTTTTATATTGGACTATTTCCGTCATCTAATATGAGTATTGAATGTCTTTATAAAAATGTAACTTTATTTAAATATTCCAAATACATTCAACTCTTCGCTATAGCACATCAAACAGGTTAATATATGCACAATGTTTCAAGAGATTATTCTTCTCTCTTCTTCAGATATTGCTGGCCTGACCAGTGACAGTACTAGCATGGAATTTGAATTTGAATCCTTAGATTGTTCCAAAGTCAAAAGTCAGTAGAAATTTCATATGTTTATCTATGATGTTTCTCCTGATTTCTCCACTTGTTTCTAAAAGCAAAGTTGATTAGTGGGTTTCATACATTATGTATAGTCACACTAGATTGGCTTATGGGATTGTTTGCCATTATCATGTGAGCAGCTTCTTTAAATTTTCTTTATTGTACCTTTTCTTCTCTATCCAACATTTTTGTATTTTACCACCAATTGAATATATGTTCATTGGCACATACATGGTCTGCTGCCTTAGCATCTGTTTTCTCTCTTTTGATCATCAGTATTGCTAGCACTTTGCAATGGGATGATTGGTTTCACCAATATAAGTTTTTCTACACTCATATGGTATTTTATAGATGCAGTTTTTTTCTTTTCAGCATTTCATATTTAGGCTTTGTAGATGTTAGAATTCCTCTTAGTGTACTATAGATCTGGAAAGCTGTTTTGGTGTTATGCTGATTGCAGATTTTCCTTAATTTGTCTGCTATTTTTGGAATGTATGAGTACACTACAGTACCAATAATTGTTTTTTTTTAATATTTCTTTTTGTTGTCTATTTAAAGTTTTCTTAATAACAACTTATGGATAACCATTTTTCATAAGAGTTTGTTCTATATAAATCTTTTCTTTTTCCAAATCCCTAGTTTCTGAACAAACTTCTTTTGCTCTGTTCCATAGTGATAGTATAACTCTATGTTTTGGTATGATTGGATGTATAAGCTAAGTATTTTCCTATATGTGTGGGTTTTTGGTACACTGTAGTTTTGATTTTACCATAAGGGAGTCTTGTAACAAGTTCATCTAAGAATGCCAATTTTTGTTCTTGGTCTGATTATTTTGTGAACTTAATTGAAGGGATATGTTGTTGATGTGTTTTCAGAAAGTTTGTAGCAGTGCTTCACCATGTGGCCATACAACAAATGTATCATTCACATAGATATTCTTGCGACAAGACTCTCTCATGGCAAAATCAAAACTACAGTTTACCGAAAACACACACATACAGGAAAATACCTAGCCTATACATCCAATCACACCAGAAACACAAAACATGGACTTATATTATCACTATAGAACATACTAAAAGAAGTTTGTTCATAAACCAACGATTTGTGGAAAAAGAAAAGATTTATATAGTACAAACTCTTATGAAAAATGGTTATCCATCAGCTGTTATTAAGAAAATGTTAAATAGACAACAAAAAGAACCATCAAAAGAAAAAACTATTATTGGTACTGTAGTGCACCCATACATTCCAAAAATAGTGGACAAATTAAGGAAAATCTGCAATTAGTATAACATCAGAACAGCTTTCCAGAGCCGTACCACACTATGAGGAATTTAACATCTACAAAGCCTAAACTTGAAATGCTGAAAAGAAAAAACTGCATCTATGAAATACCATGTGAGTGTGGAAGAATATATATTGATGAGACCAGTCATCCCATTGAAAAGTGCTTGCAAGACTGATGATCAGAAGAGAAAAAACAGAAGTGTCTAAGGTAGCAGACCATGTATAATGATAATGATTGGAACAAACAAATACTTTAATAACTGCATCAGATATCTCCCAAAAAAAGAATGGAAAAAATTTAGTCAAGCAATGTTCTATCTTTATATGAACTATGTAAATAACAGACTAAAAAATTAAAATGAATATATGGGGGGAGGGAGGGTGAATATATAAATAAATATGAAGATATAATTTAAAATGTAAATAATTATTTTTTTAAAAAAAAATGTGTGCAATTGTTTTTTTTATTATTAATAAAAGATTTCACTTAACTTATCTAGTATATATAGTAATTCAAAGATTTCATTTAAAATAAAAATAATGAATTGAAAAACAAAATTGCATTGAGGTAAAAATATTGAATTTGGCATGAAGTAATGGTACTCTGTTTAAATGTAACATTAATCTTGTATTCGGAATATTATTTCTTTTAAAAATAATTATTTCAGAACTAACTGTAGCCTCAATTAAAATTGATTTTATCATATAACGAATACCTTGCTTTGATTTTAAAAACCATGTTTGTACTCATGAGTGCCAATAAACAGACTAAATAACATGCATGTGATGTATGTTGATGTATTTCTGTTTCCTGAGTCATTGCAAAACTCCTTTTTACTTTTTTGTCTTTTATAAATGTCTACTAATAATGATGATGGCCTATGAATTCCTATAAACTTATCTCAGGTTTCTAAGTTATTTTATATTTTAAATAATCATTTCAGATGATATCATGATATGGAAAATTGGCATGCGTAAATTATTATCATATTGTAAAAATCATTAATACAAAAATTTTAGAAAATTTTATTGGAAAGTTTTTTGTACCAAAAGCCAATGTAATGAATTAAATAAAAGATTTTCTTACTTCATACAGATCTTTTTTTTTTTTAATTACATTTTAATTCTTTTTAAAAAATACTAAATTCAGGGATAAGAATAAAATTTAGTTTATCTTTAAAATTGGAATAGCCTAGATTTCTTTATTAATAAAATGTGTGATGCAATAATACATCTCCAAAAAGAATGTAAGCATATGGTGCAGTAATAAATCTTTCAGATATAATCTAGCATATAATTTAACAAAGTAGAATAAACCATTTTAAATGGATAAATTACCAAATGATGCATTAATTTAAAGACTAAAGTCAATCTAGAGGAATTTGGAAAGGATATTGATTCATATTTTCAAGTTTTTAGATTTTATCAGTGCATTTCAACTTTGTCATATTGCAACTGTCCTCCAGCACAAAAACTCAGACCAACTTGTCATTTTGCATGAATTTTGTAAACAGTTTTGTCTGTCATGTGAATTAGAGATCTCAGATTTCTGAATCTCTATCTACCAGCTGGTAGCTCAATATTTTTCCATTAAACCACTCACACAAAGTAATGATTGGTTTCTAATGACTTTTAATACTTTGTGAAAGAATGAATAATTAAAGATATTTTATTTTTACCAGTGCATTCCTAATCTCAACTCCATTATAGTGCAAGCATCTATGTATAAAGCCCAACCACTCTCACTATGCATGCATTTCATAAACGACTTTGATTAAATCAGAAGCTAATGGTATCAAACACTTAACCCTCTATACCCACATTGGTATTTCAATAGTTTCCATTATAGCATTCTCATAAAAAAAATCAAATAACTTTATTGTTCGGGAATTTATAAGAAGTTTGAGTGCATGAAATGTCAGAACTGGAATGGATCCGAGGACCTTATGTTCCAGAATCTGATACTTGATCACTGTACTAAACCTTGTAGAGCATGCCATTATCATACAGTGTAGGAACTGGTTTCACTTTGTGAAAGGGTGAATTGTCATTGCACTGAAAAGATATTTTCATGGTTTTTTATATTTATCAGTGTTTCACTCATCTCAATTTCATTATAGCATAACTGTTTCACCGTTTTCTTGTGCTGAATGCAGCTGAGATGAAGAGTGCACTGATAAAAATAGAATATAGATGCATATGTCTACAAAAAGCTTAAAAGTAAACTAATGTATCAAGCAGTTGAAATAATGATCATTTTGTATACAGAAAAAATTGATAAAGAAATGAGAAATATGTATTTATTATTATTTTGTATTTTTTTTCCAATAGATTAACAAGTTTGATTATGGTGAACAAAGGAAATATTTGAATTAAGAAATGAATTGTGTACAGTGAACTTCCTATATAATAAGTGAGGCATTTCAAAAATATAAAGAATATGAATTTTTCATAGATTTAGCTTTATTGAGTTTATATTAAATAATTTTTTATCATAAAATTTGTTGAATTAAGATAATAATCATCAGAGGTTTTTCATAATTCTCAAAAGACAAAGGATAATCATTTAAATCATCTTCAGTATTTAGATAACAGTAAGTTGTTTTTTAAAAAGCATTTGATGAAATACAAACAAAAATGAATCGATAAAATTTAGCCAGTTTAAATTGCCTATAAATTATATTTTGTTAAATCAAAGTATTTGTTGTAGTAAAGAACAATATATTTGAGGAAGTAAACAAGTCCTTCTAATGAAGATCATATAGTATTAGGTAAAAAAAGTAAAACAACTAAAATATCATGTATTTTCTCAATATCATGGAAGTTAGAAAGTAGTAACTAAAAGTTAAATGGCATAAGTTTAAAAAAAGTGGAGAAAAAGACCTAATATGAGATGGAAATATAATTAAAAAATTTACTAGATTATTATGAAAGATTTGAAATATCATGCACTCTTATAACTGGAACTAATTGTAAATATAGGGGATTTGAACTCAGACCTTCAATCCCCTTCACTAACACACTGTCTCATTCTACTGATACACATAAACTAAATACTGATTATATATATATGTATGGGAGATAGTAATCTGGACCAACTGATGAGTGTTGGTTCAACACAAAGTACATATATTGGTGATTATTTCTTTTCTGCATGTGTGTGGTTATGTGTATCAGTAGTATGAGGTAGTGTGGATAGTGAAGGGGCTTGAAATTCTGAGTTCAAATCCTCTATATTTAGATTCTTATGAAAAATTTAAAATATATTTGTTTTTCAAACAAACTGTCTATATTTAATTTTACTTGCCCTTTGGCATTCAAGATCAATCATAAATATTACTTTTTTGATATACAATACTTTTTTCACTTTTATTTTCATCCATTCTGCCCCCCCTCCCCTTCATACTCTTTTAAGCATCACTATTTTTGTGTTGGTCATAATTATCTGTAAACAATATCTATTTGCTTTTCCAATGTTGATTTTTTTTTCCAATGATTAATATTATCTTTATATTTAAAATCATTCTCATTCCTTTAATTGGTGTTTTTGACACTTTTCTTTTGTGATAGGTGATGAGTATTGTTGATGCAAATAAATCTCATTTTTTTACCAGTTTCCAATTTGTCCTTGCTTTATTGTGGCTGTTTTACATTACCATAAACATTCAATAGAAAATTAATTCCTGTGCTATGTAACTCAAGTCATTTTTTGGTCCATTCTGTCAAAGATCTCCTGAAAGTCCACACAGGATTGTTTTCCCCTTCCCTCTTTTTGTGTTTTTTTATGCGTTGAAACAGTTGATAATATCTATGTGATATACTTTTATTTGATTGAAATCTACTAGTTCATCTGCTAAGTGTTCTATCCATAGTCTTTCATTTAATTAGTACAGTTTTTTTATATATTTTATATAACTGCATTGTTCTTTTTAACAATGATTCTATCCATTCCTTAGATAATGTCTTTTTTATTCATTGTTATATAGCCTATATATATCTTTAAGTATCTTTCTTCATTATTATGTCTTCATTAGTTATTGCATCTTTCCAGATTATTGTTCTTTTTTTAAATTTATTTACTGCTCTTAACTTTTCCTATCAAAAAGATCATTTTTTAAAATTATATTATGGCTATCTAATATCAGTAAATTTGTTTGCTAATTTTTCCAATTTTTTTTTAATCTACTTGTATAATTCAGAACAGTTCTGTGGTTTAATGTAATGATGGGATGGTGATCCTGAAAGGTTTAAACTCAATTTGTTCCTTCTGGTGCTCTCACATCATATGAAATTCCTTTGCAACTGATGATTTAGATATTGTTATTCTTATTTATTTTGATTATCTTATTCTGAGTTTAAATTTACTGGATACTTTTCCTATCCTTTAATTGAACATTCAACTATTTTTGTTTCTCTTTTCTTAGTACATTTTTTTTTACTTCATTACACTTTGCTTATACAATTTATTTTGTAAGATTTTAATTGCTCCTTTTGTTTTTTAGCCATCATTTTTTGTTTATAAGTTTTATTGTTTTTGGTGATCCAATTTTTTTTTTTTAACACTAAGAAAACCTCCAAAACCTTATTAAGATTTTTTAGTTTTTTTTCTTCATATTTTTGAGTTTTATCTTAAGTATTGATTGATATTTTTCATTATCTCTATGTATTCTATTCTGATCAAATCATATTGTTTCTAAATATAAGTTCATTTAATATCTTAAGCTTCAACTTGATATTTTCTATTAATTTGCTCTTTCCCTCCTCCTTAAAAATATTGTTGATAACTATGATTTCTCTTTTTATCATTTAAACTTCATATCTATTTTTTTACCATCCTTTTGTTGCAAGTTAGGTCATCATATTTTTAAAAAAAAATTTAAGTTTTTCAATATGTTTAAAGCATTTTTTGACCAGAACTTATTCCTATCATCCATTCTTTCCAATTTCTTCCAATGATAATAATATTTTTATTATAGTACACTATCAGGAATTAGTTTCAGATCTCTAAAACTCGTATATCCGTACAATTTATATTGAAGCATAGACTTGAATTACTATTATGAAAACGGAGTTTGTTGTAGTTCTAGGTATCATCATTTTGGTTTTGATGAGGTTCTATTTATCCATTGAATACTTGTTTTATATGTAGTATAAATCTTACGCTAGCTTTATGTTTTGAATTATTTTCAGCATAGATGACCTCATACCTTTTAATTTTTTATGGCATCTATCATACTTCACTTAATCCAAGAATATCACATTTGCATCTTTTTATTTTTTCATGGTAAGATAAAAAATTCCTACAGTTTTAAAATTCTAAGTTTTCACAGATTTTATTTTTGTGACTGACTTGCCCACTCACCTGTGATCTGGATGCTAAACTGGTTATGTGGATTTTCTTTTGTCAAATTATATCCAAGCAAGAATGAAATTCTTTGTGAATATTGCATCCTAGTTTATAAGTGTTTATTATTCATGATCAGTGTATTAATATTCATTTGACTTATCCAACTTGGTGTAGGACATTTTAAAAAGATCACTCCTGATGCAGAGAAAAGATGCATTTTGCAGTTGCTGTTTGAATAACAGATAATGCAAAGACCACTATTACCATTTGTCTTATTCAATTGTTGAAGATAATTCACCTGCTTCTTCTACCTTCAGATCATTTGATTATCTTTCTATTGTTTCACATCTGATTAGCAGCTGATATTAATAAAAACAAATAAGGATAGAAGACAAAGTAAAAGAAAGATAAGAAAATGTGGAAATATATAAATGATTGTTAGGGAAAAAGTGAAATTCAATATGAAAGTTGTTAATCAATAGATGGAAAAAAATAAATAAATAAATAAAGCTATTTGCCCTTGGATATGCCAAATCTGTTTTTTTATAAACATCCAATTCCACTGCCTCATTCTGTCCATAATGCAAAGGGATTATGAATGGCATGTCAATCAGATCTTATATAAGTTTAAGTGAATGAAAATGGTATTGTAAAAAAAGTTAAAATATCAGAGCAGTGATATCAGGCAGAAAATGTTAAACATCTTAACAAAAATGAGGTTGCAAAACATATTTTATTAATTATTCATAACGAACTCTTTTATCTGTAGGCATCCATTATCAACTTAAATTTACTGTGTTTTTACATTTATTAAATTAACTACAAAGTTTAATGGTTTACTCTAGTGGTAAAAAATTAACTTTCATATGTTGTATTATCTTTGATAATAAAATTTACGATTTCTTAGTTATTTTATTCCTAACGAAATATTACGCCGATTGCATTTCTTAGTTATTTTATGCATCTTATTTTAAAAAATTTTACTATACAATTTTCACAAGATTTAACAAATTATATAATAAAAAGTAAAAGCTGCCTTACAAGCAATTGTCCCGGATTAGCGGGTTTGCTTCCCGGCCGATGGCATGACACATAAAGAAAAAAAAGTATTAACTTTCCCATTAACTTTAGATCGTGTCTTATATCTAAGACTCTTCCTAATATGTGTTTTATGTACACATATATTTACTTAAATTGTATTTTGCACTGTATTTATTACAGCCAGACAATTTTTAGCATCTTGATATTAAATAATCGTTGATTGTATATAATCTGCTTTTTTAATAACTTGTGAATTTGTTTTTGTTTTTTAAAGAACTGATGCACTTCATAAATAATTACGGTTTATTTAAATTCTTTTAAAGAAAACAACTCTTTTAAATTATTTATGCATTCATTTCATATAATGCCTTTCTTTATTAATTAATTTAATCATTATTGTGTACATTTAATTTAAAATATACATTCATTTAGTAATTAGTTCGGCTCTTTTTTTAATTATTTTATATTTATTTATTATACATCTGCATTTATTTGTAATTATTAAATTTGCATTTAACATAATATAGATTGCATTTTACAACAAAATAATTTTCAATTACGTATAAAATTATTTTTTTTTTTATCTTAAAACGTGTTTTGAGCTGACTGATATGTCAGTGCATTTAAATGTCATCATATCACTAAGAAAATAATTGTAATTCATAAAAAGTAAAAAGTCTAATGAAATTAGCAATGTGCATAACTTTAAACCTGATTTTACTCCTATAACATCTATTAGATTAAAAAATTTTTATTTTCGCAGAATTAACCTATTAATTATTTTATGGATTTTATAAATATAAAATATGAATTGGTTCCATCGGTTGTTTTTTTGTTTTTCTTCATACATATCTTGCATTATTAAAATGCAATGTCATTGTTTCTTGAATCAGATTATAGATATATAAACAAATTGTGTAGATGATATCTCGAATTTTTTTCCAGAAGTTGACTTTAAAAACAGGTATAACTCTCCATACAGTAGTGCCACTCAATGCAAGCCAGAGTAATCAATGGATGCCAGAAGGCTTGTGCATAAAATCACTATCTAGTGCCTATTCATCCAATATCACCTGACTAGTTTCTAATTTGTGGCTTTTGTCAGTGCAGAGCTTTGGATCTGAGAGCACTTCACCTAGATCTTATAATGCAACCCTCCAGCAGCCACTTTTATCTCTACTTAACTACAAAACTATGAGAATAAAATTGAAAACACAATAATATTTTCAGTCCAAGCTCATTATCTTATATAGTCATATAAGTCTGAACTCAGTTCAGTACCGATATATGTTGGTGTCTTTGGTTCTTTAATAAACGTAGCCATCACTTCCTATTAGGTAGGATTGGTATTAAACTACTAAACATCATATGATCACCATTTCTTAAGCTTGCTCCTAACTGTTATTAAAACAGACAAAACTCTCCATCCAATAGTGGAGCAAGCATAAGAAATGGTGATCATGTGAAGTTGAGAGTTTCTGAGAAAAATTGATTTTTTGAAGTAGTTGGCTCATGATGAACCTAGTAGTATAAAATCATTGTTTTATAAACGGTTTTTTAGCTATTCTTAAGTAGAGGGTTAAAAAGGAAGGAAAAATCAACTGATAATTGATCCTCAGTACCGTTGTAATTTTCTGGAAATGCTTTTAATTTGCATTAGTGTGTTTATAGAACTTTTTTTTTTGGGGGGGGGGGTTTGAATAATTGCATATCTATATTCTATTTTACAAATGTTTTCCTCAACCTCTAAGTGTGCATTTAGAAATATCAACTTTAGGCATGCTCTGAAATAAAATGAAGATATTTAAACCCGGAAAAGTTCAAGAAGTAGCATACTTTGCCACGAATTATTACCACTTCCTGATTTGCAAAATATAGACCATAAATATAATTTGAAGTGGAAAAACTTTTTTATATACCATGATTCAAAACTTTATTTAATTAATATTTACGGGCCTGGAAATAGATTCTGTTATTTACTTATTGCAGATGTGAGGTTAAATAGTTAATTTTAAGTCCATTAATTTTTTTTTATATGGCTAGCCCAAGATATTAATTCAAATTTTTAAAAATTTTAAGTGAAAAATATCACAACACAAGGAAAACTTAATATTGATGAAACTATCATATATTTTTTATTTTTTATTTTTAGCAATTCCATATTGTTACATTTTTATTTAAAATTGTTTTTCCTCTCATAAATATTAAAGAATTAATTTTTTTAAATCTCAGAAGAAAAAAAAAAACTAGCTGTTTATCAACCTACAACAAGGGATTTCTAGAGAATAAGAATACGGGGGGGGGGGGAGTGAATTTTGACAATTTTGATGCTAAGATTTATCAGAATTTTTTTTTATCAATTTCACATTGTTAAATTGTCATAATTTTAACTTATGTTTAAATGGGTGAGCAAATAGTGACCTGAGGGCCACATGTGGCCCTCTAAGAGTTTTAATGTGGCCCACTAAGACAATCAGAAAAATCCACCTTGACCTGAGATTTCCTTTCCGTGCGTGACCAAAGATTCGTCTCATATTTTCCACTAGGATGGCCACGTCAATACACATGCGCAGTGTAGATACAATGTGCAATGTTTTTTCAGTTGATCTAGTCATTTCAATTTTGTCTTTGCATTAGCAAATATATACATTTCTAACTTTAGTGAAACCATAAACCCTCCGAAAAAATGTAAAATCAGTGATGAATGTCATGTGTTTAATGAAGAATGGACAAACAAATATTGTTTTGGTAATACAGGGAATAAAGCAGTGTATTTATTGTGTCATGAAAAAAGGTGCAGCCCTCCACTAACCCTTGCTTCCACAAAGTAGCCCCCAATGCAGCCCTCCGTCAACCTCTGCAGCCCCTGAGCCAAAACAATTGCTCACTCCTAGTTTAAAGCATTAAATTTTTGAAAGTTGAGTAATGTCATACAGCTATTTGTAAGCCTACAATAATTAAAAATACCACACGAGGGTTTTTAACTTTGAACTAATGTATCAAGAATTCAAACACTGAAATATCAGTTCAATATTTTAAAAGAGAGCAATCATTTAGATATATAACTTTTTTAATTAACATCATTTATATAAGAACCAAATTGTACTCCCACTATTTTAAAATAATGTTTTTTTGTTTTTTTCTTTTCAGAACGTTACCATTGTGAAACCGTTTAAAAAAAAAAAAATGTCAATTTTAAATAGTTATGCTAGTTATGATAATAGTTCAAAGTAAAATTATAAGAACAGCTTTTTTTAATTATTATCATATCAACAGGTTGTGTAGATACATTGACCTGTATTTTTAATAGACTTATCAGAAATGCAGTAATGATTCAAGCATCTAGTAACACTTGCCATTATTATTTTGTGAAACAATATATCCAAACTATGACCATCTAAAACAATAATAGTAATAGGCATCTGACGATTTTTAATAGAGTATGTATGATATTTTTAATAATATGATCTTTCTCTTATTTGCTACATACCGGTTGTTAATTCTTAAGGCTTTTCTCCATTTGTAAGACCTTTGTGAAGCAAGTAATTTTTTACTAGGATTGTCATATCAAACTTCATTGTTACAAGGTTAAACTTTTGATATATAGTTAGGTTTGATTCTTTTAACTTTTGTAAAGACCATGATAAAACAAATAAATAATAAGAAATATACTATTCATTTTACTATAGCTTCTAGAAAACATTTTTGCTGTTTCATCTTATATTCTAGTGATATTAATACATAAGGGATGAAGAATCAATATAATATTATATCATTTATGCACTTTATCACTGTTTCACAATGCTTTAATTACCACCTTTCTTTGACAGTTTCAATTGCCCCAGCAAATCTTCTTCAGAACTACAACATACAAGTATCTGAATATAAGTATACATGAAAATATAATTTATATTCTAAATATACATCTTATAATCATTACTTATTTATTACCTTTTAAATTTTATATATTTTACTCTTTTTTTGCATTCTATATTTATTAATTAAAACCTCCTATAATCATATATATTCTATTTTTTATTTTACTCTTGTTATTCTTTAAATATTTAACTCTAACTTAATATCTTTTATACTTTACATTATTATTATTCATTTATTAACCCTACTGAATTTCGTAATTTCAGATGTGTTTCTTTGTCTTACACGTTTACATAAAATATATGATAAAATGATTATTTCTTATCAGAAAATAACAAATTTTATTTTATTTGATAGATATTTGTGTTTACTATTGAAATAAATTTTAAATGTTCACATGTTGTTTCTGTAAATATTTAAAAAATGAGGATGTAATCAAAACAAAGCCATACTACATTATTGTTTCTAGAAAGATTATTTGCAGTTTATAAAATCAATGAAATCTTCTTTGTTTCTGAATATTTTTAAAAACTTGAATGAACAATTATTTCTTTCTCTAATATCTAATGAATTATGTTTTAAAAGTTTAATTATTTTCTTCCTCGTAAATATAAGTATATTATTTACGTCATAGCAAGTTTCCAAATTTGCTTCAGGCCATATTTACTTTAGCTGCTAATATAATGCTATATTTTTGAAAGTAAAATACAGTGTAAATTATTTTTAAAAAATATCTAAAACTGTAATAAATTAGCAAATAAACAAGTTTTTGCGTCATTGTAAATTTCACTGTCATAAAATGCCACATTGGCAACTTATAATAGCTGATGTCAGGGCAGGCAGAGCTTATGTCTATTGTTAGAGTGGGAATTTTGAATTTTGTGGGGTTTTTTGCAGAAAGAAAATGAAGAATAAGAAAATAATAAATAATCTTAAGAAAGATATATAGTTATGAAGATTTTATGATGAAACAAGAATAGTGAGATGTGGCAAAAATGATTGGGATTTTAATTACAACTATTTAAAATTAAATTTAGTGACAAACTAAAGCAGGAGCTCATTCTATAACAGTTTTAGAGAAATTAAAAATCAGAGATGATTTTAAAGAAACATTGGATAAATGTTTTAGAGAAATTAAAAATCAGAGATGTTTTTAAAGAACTGTGTCATGCATTCTTAGAATGAAAAAAAAAATCATTTTAAATAATTATTTTGAACAGAGGTTAACTCATCCAATATTTTTTCTTTGTCGTTTTATATCTGAATTCTGGATAGCTCTATGAGTAGGACTTACACTTTTGTTTATATAGGTGTATTTTTGTAATGCTCAATGAAGAAATTCAATAGATCATCATCAACCATTATCAATCCACTGCGGATGCTCTCCAAGTTTAATCCATCTTTTCCGAATAGTATTAGTTTTCCATTAAAAGCTATAATTAGTTTAATTACATGTAATTTATCCACTCTACTTTGAATACTTTTTAGCAAAAAAAAAAAAACCTTTTATTGTACATAAAAGGTTTTTGTTAAAAAGTGTTCAAAGTAGAATGGGTAAATTACATTTAAAAAAAAAAGTATAAACCATTTGATATAATTAAATATTAGTCTTTCATTAAAAGTGATAATTAATTTTAATTAACTTAGAAAAAAATTAAAACATATATAAAGAAAACTGAACTTGAATACTCTTTTTAAAGAAAGAATTAAATTCAAATGGCATAAATAATAATTCTTTATGAGAGGAAACTGGTCCCAGAAGGAAGTTATTAAGGAGAATTTGAATTAACTAAAAGTTAATTACTTTGATATAAAATATTGCCTTTAAATACTGCTTGTAGAATACAACATTAGTTTTTAATGTTTTATTTATTAACTTTTATTTATTACTTGAATCAGTCATTTAGTAATATCCCCTAAATAATTCCAGATCCCTATATTTGAGCTATTTATTCTGATCTTTTTAATGGTTGTATAACATATTTTTAGTACATATTGTTATTTATATATGAAAAAAGAGGGGAATATTTATTCAAATTATCTTTTTAAAAAATACATTTTTTTTTTTTTTAAAAAAAATGTTATTAATTACTTCTAAATCAGTCATGAATATTTCTTAAATAATTTCACCTCCCAACATTTGGATCTTTAATTAAGATCTTTTTTTCAAGAGTTTATAATAATTAATTTACAAATATAATTATCTGTAAAGATTTATGTAAATTTTCATCAAAAAAATATGAACAATATAATTTAAATTTGAAAAAGTTTTATTTATCTCTATTTTAAAATATTTATCAGGTTGAATAATGTCTTGTAGACAGTAATTAAAATTGGTAGAAGTTTGCTTTTAAAATTTAAATTATACAGTTTGTCTTTTGGACAAACTTTATGTATAAATGCTTAAATTAATTAATTGTTAGTGTTTTTCAATTTTTTCAGCCATATACTAGTGTATTTATGCTAAACAAATATATATATACACTCTTGAAAAAAGACAAATTCATATGTGATTGTTTTAAAGTAATATACAGAATGGTTATCTTATTATATATCTGAGCACGTATTGCATATATGTGTAGGGATGATAATCTGGACCAACTAATGATTGCTGGTTTAGCATGAAATACTCATGTTGGTGATTATTTACCTTTTCGACATATATGTGTTCAAGTGTATACGTGTTATGAGTGGAGAGTGGATGAGTTGTGTGAAAGTCTGTGCTCATATACCCTATATTAAATAAAAAGTTTGTAAAAAAAAAAGTGGGAATGTTTGAAGATTATTTTAATAAATGAACAAATCAAGTTTTATATATATAAGAAAAAAATATTAGCATACTAGAACTTGTGAATAAGTTATTTAACAGAGAAAGATTTTAGTAAGTTTTGGAAACACTAAAAATGATTGGATTTTTTTCCAATTAAATCTTCTTCTACCTGAACTGATAATGGAATTAACAAATGAAGATGGTTTTTTTTTAGTTTGTAAGGAAGAGTTTGTGTGTCTACAAATAATCTTTTAATAATTTCTCAACATAAAAAACAGCTTGTACTTTTTTAATGTAGAGGTTGAATGATTTCATTAATAATATTACTACTTCTGCAACTATATCTTAGATTAAATTAGTATATACTTTAAAATATAGATAGATAAAATATTTTACAAATGCTTTTAAAATTTATTAGTAATGTATTTATGATAAGCTTTTTATGCTGTACAAAGCCTATTTTTGTCCATACTTTTAATGAGCATGAATGTTTCTGGCAATTAAAATTTTTATTTATTTTATTTCTAGTGTATACCCTATACCTTTTAATAATAGTTAGAAAGATTTGCGTTACAATTACATAGTTTTAGTTATGATAATTTGAAGTTTGTGTAGCTGAAAAAGGAGTTGCAATAAATCAGACTTGCATTTTTCTTTTATATGTATTATTTGATAATGATATATATGTCTATATTTTCTAGAGTTTCACTTGCTTTTAAAGAGAGAAAAATTACTGAATTATAATTTTAATTTGGTACTTAGTATTAGACTTGCAGTCCATGTTTGTGAAGCAGAATATTGTAGCTTTTTACAGTGGTGGTGGAGGGTGTGTGTGCTTGTGATGGCACATTGCCTTATTAAAAAGTCACAACTATGGCATTCTTTCATCGAAACACCCCACTGGTGAAAAATACAACATTCCTCATCACAAGCAGTAGGTCTAATATTAAGCACCTTTAATTTATTTTTTGTAGCATCAATATTTTTTTTTGGAACTTAATTTTATTATTTGTTTTACTTTTGTGTAAAAAAAAAGAAGAAAATATAAGTATTTTTTATCACCTGCTTTCCAAGTTTTGTTTACTGTTGGTTAGATGGATAACTGAGATGAAGGAAGATGAAAACTAGAAAAAGAAAATGTATACTTACGTTAAAAACAGTTAAATATAACTAGTGTGATGTGCTGTTTTGTACAGAATAAAAATCTTATGAGTTAAAAGTCACTGGATAAAAGCTGTCATTGAATGACATATGACCTCCTAAATAACTAACCATTCAATTATTTTTAGCTGCGTATTTTAAAGTAATGGTAGAATGGTGGATTCAAGAGATAAAGAATTATAAATTAATGCTCAATCTATCACTATAGGTTGTTTAATGTTTCATAACCTCTCGAGCAAGCAATTATTACTAAGGAAGAAAGTTTTTTTGTAATAAATATGTGTATAAAATAACAGTTATATAATTAGTTTTAAGACTAAATAAAAAATTATTATTATTATTTTAGTGCTGCATTGATGATAATGAAGAACTGATGAAACTGCTTATAGAGTTTGGTGCTAATATTAACGCCACTGATAGTGAATTATGGACACCACTGCACGCTGCAGCCACATGTGGACACATAAATCTTGTTAGATACTTAATAGACAAGTAAGAGTGTATCTTGTAGAAAAGCACATTATATAATTATTAAAAATATATTATTATTATTTTACTGAAAATAGAACCTATCTAAGTTATATTTTTATATTGGATTATTTCCATCATCTAATATGTGTATTGAATGTTTTTAGAAAAATTTAACTTTATTTAAATATTCCAAGTACATTCAACTGTTAATAATAGCATATCAAACAGATTAATATATGCACAACATTTTGAGATTTATTATTTTCCTCTCTTCTTCAGGTGTTGCTAGCCTGACCAATGATAGTACAAACATGGGATTCGAACCTGGGTTCTTAGATTCTTGATTATTGAATTTTTAAGGTAACGCTCTAACCAACTGAGCTATCCTGCCAAAAACAACAGTCCGTAGAAATTTCATATACTTAACTATGAGATTCCTCCTGATTTCTCCACTTTTTTTAAAGACATTCAATACACATACTAGATGATGGAAATAGTCCAATATAAAAATACAACTAGAACACCATCATCACAAACCTTCAGGAAAACATTATCTAAATTATATCTGGAGTTCTCTGCATGAAGACAAATTGAAATCACTTATATAGGATTCTGTAACCAACAATAATTTGTGTTTATCTTAGGAGAGTTTGTTTTTTCTTGCCAATTTATCAAAAATTAATGAATTTTCATTAAAAAAATGTAATAAATTAAGTATGTAAATATATATATGCATATATATTATTAAATATCTTTTTCATCAGTTGATTTTTTTTTATCATTTTTAAAATTACTTTTTCTTTGAAATTTAAATTTTTTTTTCTTTTTAACAACATTGGAGAGGAATTCAGACTCTTATTAAACACGATCAATTTATCATGAGATTTGAGTTCATGATAAACATAATGGAATACTGAAATTTTATAACTTCATTTAAGTACAAAACAGTATTTTAATTTAATGCTCTTTGCCTCTAGAGTCAGATTTTCTTATTTATCATAAATTTGTTGTTTATATTTTTAATTTTATTAATAAATGTATCAAGTACTTTATATATATATAAATTGAGCTTTTTTTTTTTTTTACTCTGCAATAGATTAATTTAAATGAGGCACTCATTTGTTTGAGATTTAAAAAGTTTTATTACTTTATAATGTAGTTTCTAAATATTAAAACTGTTTACTCAGTGATCGACAGTTTTCTGGATAGCTATAGTTTATGGAATGATTCTCCACTGAAAACAAGGTGAAGAAAATCCTAGTCTGATCATTTTGCTGCTCATTGCCACTTGATCTCCCAAACAAAATAAATACTGTATATCTGATCCTAAAATATGGCAAGCTATGATAAATTACATTATTGATTATTAGGATTATTGCGTGGTGATTGTAATTCATTGTTAAATTATCTGAATTTGCCTCCAGGCAGAATTATTTGTGTACATATAATAATAACCAATTCAAATTTTGGTTGTATTATTTTTACTTTTTTAAGAACATTGCCTTTTTCCTGTCTAAAATTTTATAGAGAGAAAAAGAATGCTTTCTGTTAGGATTATACTTTGTTATTATTAAAAATTAATTATTCTTATTTTTTAGAATGTTTTTAGATTGCATAAAGCTGATTAGTATTTATTTACAAAAAATACAAACTATTAATAAGATAAAAGTTTAAATCCTTGGGTATTTGAATTCATTTCATCCAACCCAACATCTCTTGACTTTCTGACTTTCCTTTTAACATATATTTCCAAGTATAGTTCCCTTCAATCTATTCTAGAGCCTTTCTATAAGCTTAAATATGACACTACCATTTGATGTGCTCTTAGCTTCTAATAAATGGCTCTGGGTAGAGTGATGAGAATTGTTTTTGAAAGCGCATAATTTGTTTAAATATGTCATATGTTCCTGTATAATCTCTATCTACATTTAAGAGAAGATAAATAAAATTATTGAATTAAAAACTATAAAATTATGATGTAAATGATATATAAAGAGTTCAAATATTTTGAGGAAAAAAATAAAATGCTAAATTATTGAATTTAAATGTAGAATTTCAAAATTAAATATCACTTTATCCATTTTAAAATTACATTATAATTCAAATTAAGAACATATAGTCATAATGGAATTATAAAATTGTAAGGAATAACTATTTACTTATTTGATGGTATACTGTGTAATTTGTATCATTTACTTTTATAAAAAATAAAAAAAGATTTTATATTATTGATTTGATTATGATTTTAATTATTTTCAATCATTATTGACAAAAATAAAAACATTTATCAATGGAGTTTCAGAAAAAAGTAATTTTATTAAAAAATGAAGATCGAACCAGGCATTCAACTTCTATTATTACTGAGACAGAGCTCGTAAAAAAATATGACTATCTACCAAATCAGTCAATAATCTTAATGTAAAATATTACAATGGAATTGGTAGTGTATAACCTCAAATACAAAAATAGAACAAATTCTGCAAAAATAGTTTTCATGACAACTAACAGAGAAATTTATGTAAGAAAGTGCAAAGGCATACAAAGATAATATTTAAAGTAAGTTAAAATATTCTTTATGTGACTTATAGGCAAGACTTCACACCAACAAACAGAATTCATTTTATCTGACTTATAAAATTTCAAAATGCAAAAAAAAAAAAAAAAAGACAAAGTTTCTGGATTGACACCATTATTACAAATTTATATACATAATAAGTAGTAAATTAAATGTTCTGTTGCTAGTCTAGCAACATTATATAAACAAATTACTTCTCTAACCAATTTTAAATCATATCAGCCAATAAATTCACATATAACAAACTTTCATCCACTTTTATTTGGTTGCTATTTTGATGTGATGTCTAAGTCAGTGAGAATTTATTAGATGTTAATTTATTGATGAGTATGGTTTAAACTTTGAAGTGTAATTTGTTTTTATTAAGTAATCTTTATCTTAATAAATATATAAATAATCCACTACAACTTTGAGAAAGAGTAATATTTATATTTACTTGCAAATTTCAAAAATCGCCAAGTGCAGTTTCAGTACTCTCATGCCATATTTATAATTAGTATTGAAATAATATTGATTTGAATAGATTGTATTATTTATTAAAATTTCAACATTGATTTGTTTGAATTTATTGTAATACTATAGCAGCACTCAAATCAGTATGGGAATTTTAATATATATCATCCATACTGCTATATTCGAATTAATATACAAATTAACTATGCAAACATTTAATAATCCATCCAATAACATCACAGAAAATGTTTTTATACTTATTGAATGACATCGTGTTAAAGTACTGTAGCCAATCAACTCATACAGTCAATTGTTTCATGGGTTACAAAACTAATTTTCAGTTGGATATTGAACCTACTATCTAATTTTTCCATTATAATGAATCAAACAAGGCAAAACTCTCAATATAGTAGTGCTACCGTGTGCCAGTCAGAGTAATCAATGGATGCCAGAAGGCTTGTGCATAAAATCCCTATCTAATGCCTACTCATCCAATATCCCCAGACTAATGTCTGGCTTGTGGCCTTCGTCAGTGAGGAGCTTTGTATCTGAGAGCACCACACCTAGCCAGAAATTTGTCTGGGGATATTGGATGAGTAAGCATTAGATGGGGATTTTATGCACCAGCCTTCTGGCATCCATTGATTACTTGGTTGGCACAGGGTGGCACTACTGTATGGAGAGTTTTGCCTTGTTTATAAACAATTATGTGCTAGTATAAGAGATGGTGATCATATGACGTATAATGAATCAAATTCATTTTCTATAAATACCAATTTCAAAATTGCACAGATTTTAAAAGTTAAATAATCATGACACAATTTAACATTATTAAACATTTAAAACATAAAGATAAAATAGCTTAAAGCATAGATGAAATTATTACAAGTCCACTGTACTAATTATATCATGATATTAAAGAAGGAAATTTCGGGGGGAGGGGGCAGAGTTAAATGTAATGTCACCGCCATTGCTAATCAAGTTGAATAATTAAGAATGTGAGTTTAAGAACGAGTGAACATGTAGCCAGCAGAAGAGTTTAGTTAAGTTACATTTTCTTAGAGTGTAACTAATAGTTATACATTATTTTTTGTATTAAGTTGTTAATAAACCTAGTTTTGCCTACCAAATCTGTTGAATTGATTTAAATTGATGCATACATGTCAAATTGGCACAGTTCGACAGGATTAAAGAAGGAAATTTCAAAAGGGATGTAAATATTTCATTGATTCTACTACTTTACTCCATAAGAGCATCTACAGCACGTTTTTGATGAAAGAAATTAGACCATACCAATATAATTAATTAATAATATTCTTGTTTTCCTATAGTTTGTAATCTATCTGCCAGGGAAACTACATTACATATATCAATGACCAAAAAAAAAATAACTAATTGATAAATAAAAGATAATTCAATGTTGAATTTGTATCAAGAAGTATATTTAATAAAAAGCACTTATTTATTAATAAATTCACAACAAAAAGAATATGAAATAAAAGTGTGAAAATAATATATTCAGCCATGAAAATAATGTATATAACAAAGAAAGAAAATATATGTATTTAATAATAAATTTATGGAAAGAAGTATTTTAAATAAAGTATTAAATAAATATGTTTAGCAATGAAAATAATTTATTCAATAAAAAGAAGAAAAATTACATTTATTATTGAATGTATAGCAAGAAGTGTACTAAATAAAATCATGGCAGTAATTTATTTAGCGATTAAAGCAATACAAAATGATTAGTTTTCATTTCATATTAAAAATAATTCACAAGAAAGTAAGTGATGATAATAAGTGTGTTAAATAAAAGCATTCCATAATGAGTCAAATCCAGCTATGAGGCAGAAACAATTTATAAGAAATGAAATTTCGAAAAGCAATCTTTTTACAGCAAGAAATAAAACTATGAAAATAATGTATGTTTTAGCAAGCAAAAACTAATCCATAGCATTGGTATGTTGAATAGAAACTATCCATTTAGGAAAAAAAGAAATTGTAAATATTGTAAAATGTATATTGGCAAAAAGTGTTGATCTGTAAATGTAGGCACCCATAAATTTCACTATTTTCACATTCTCTGATCATACAAAAAACACTTATAGTCATGGATTAGATTTTATTTGCATAAATGTAAATAATTCTTGTGCCTTTATTTAATATAATTTTGCTCTAAATGGGCTCTTTTTTATTTGAATTATCATTTTTTATTGGTAAGCATTTGGTCTTGTATCTACACTTCATTTCCTATGGATTGCTTTCATTTTATATATCTTACTCTTCCTGCAATGAAGAGATTTGTTTTTAAAAGTTATTTATTTTTGGGATCTGGCCTTATACCTGCATTTCTTTTGTTATGGATCACTTTTTAATATGAAAGAAGACATTTAATTTAATAATAAATACATAAATTTTATTACTTTGTTGAATAAATTATTTTCATTGCTAAATATATTATTTTATATTTTTGTATACTATTACTTTAAATGATTAAATTTCAATGTGAAAATTTGTCCATAATGTTGCCTTCTATATATAAAATTAAAGATAATTTAAAACAAAATTGAAATAGATAACTCACTATAAATAAAAATATTTTTAATGCATCAATCCAGCTTTCATTCCTTAATGGAACTTTTCAAGGTTTCTTTTTACACAATCACATATATCTTACAGTAACCCCCCCCCAATGGACATTATTTACATTACATTACAATAAATATAATTAGTAAAATACATATATTTCCATAAAAATGATTAAACTTATTACAGTCCCTTCCCCATAATATATATATATTTAGGTACTAGTCTATTAGGCATATTTCTGTGTTTTTGTTACAGAAACAGTGCCCTCAAGTGATGTACGACTGCTAATAGATGAATACCTATATTTACAAATAATCTTAAACAATAATAATAATTCCTTCCTTCTATTTTTAAAATTATAACTCTAAAGTTTCCAATAATCTAATAATGCCCATTTCCCCCCTACTTGTGCTGGACCTTTAATCATGTTTGCACATTTGTTTAAATTATCTTGAATATACAAAATCACATAACATTTGCTTTTCTTGTAATTTTTAATATGCTTTATTACCTGAATATTTTTTTCACAATTCATTTTATGTCCAGTATCAAAAAAATGTATATATGGCTTTGATCTTATACCCTTTCTGTTAATTGCCCTATCATGCTTCTTACCTCTTTCCATGGCAGTCTTCCCTCTATGATATATATATATATATATCATCTTGCAAAGGTCATAGAGGGCATATTGATATATATATATATATATATATATATCATCTTGCAAAGGTCACAACTAATTTTATAAAGTGACTCTATCCTATTTCATTTCCCTAAAAATTTACTCTTTTTCCATCCTATCTTATTATCATCAGATATTTTTTCTTTTATCAATGTCTTATATAAATGATCTGAATATGGAACTGTAACCCACTTCCTAGTTTTATACCTATACCTTATGCTATCCTTTGTATTATTATTATTTCGAAGATTTAATATACTTTTTTCCATAAATTTAGTAATATGTATATTTTGTTTCTTATCAATTAGTTTTTATTTTTTCTTATGACATTGCCATATACTAATGTAGCCATCTTGTGATTATGTTTTGTTTTTGCCTCTTTGAAATAAAATGTCTGCACTCAATGATTTGATGTGAATAACTTGAAGTTAATGTCAAAAAATAGTTTTATAGAATCTTCAAGTTGATAGATTAATCTGAGTTTTTGGTGTTTTTGTAGTGTATATAGTACTTTACAATTGAATGGAAGAAATAGTAATTTGCTAGAAAATAAAAAGATCTGCATTTATTTCTGAATTTATGGCTTTAATTATATATTAAATAAAACATATATGAAAGAAAATAATATATTGCAATAAAAATATGGATTAAATAAAAGAAAATTTAGACTGTGTATGAAATAAAAATAAGTTATAAATTCAGCCATGTATATGGGCATTTTATTTTTCATTTACTCCAGTTGGTGCTAAGTTCCAATTTGAATGATTATTGTTTTTTGCTTGCTAAACCATAATTCACTTTAATGCTTTTACTTGATATGCTCTTGTTTAATTTGATCTTTGTGTTTTTGTTTTCTTTTATATAACAAACATTTTGTTCATGGTCTAACCTTTTCCTTTTTTTTTTTTTTCATGCAAGCCAAAGCAATAAAAGCATTAAGCTAACTTTACATTTCAGTAAAAAAAGAAAAAATCTCACTAAACTTGGAATTTGAGGCTGTAAAACTGGAGTCAATAAAAATGAAATATTCATAATGATTGTTAAATTCACGACTACAAAAATTATGTTAATCATTAACCATTTGCTTACTTTTATTTCATACAAATTTTGTAGTTGGACATCGTTTTGCTTTGTTTTATTTAATTCTAAACAAAAATTATTAAAGACTGTAAAACTGTGATAATGTAATGAATAAGAAAATGATAAAGCATTCAATGAGTAAACAGGTTTAGATTTGAAATATGAAATAATTTATTTGAAGCTAAGTACTTTCA
The DNA here is from genome assembly GCA_028023455.1 of Epiperipatus broadwayi. Lineage (NCBI taxonomy): Eukaryota > Metazoa > Onychophora > Udeonychophora > Euonychophora > Peripatidae > Epiperipatus > Epiperipatus broadwayi. The sequence continues at coordinate 709,204 of JAQFVV010012707.1, forward strand.
ATACCATATAGTATCATAATCAGAAGTAATAAAAAGAGAGGGAGTTATTATCCATAAATAAATTGAGTCAAGATCAAAATGAATATCTAAAGGAGAATTTATATACTAATGAGAAATGAGGAGGCTATAAGCACCATTTTTTAGAAAGAGGGGTGCTGGAGTCTTTTTTATTCACAGCATGGATATTTTTGGCATTTGACAAAGCCGCCTTACTCTTTGAATTAGTACTTAGCTTCAAATAAATTCTTTCATATTTCAAACTCAAACCTGTTAGTTGTTAGATGTTTTAACATTTGCTTATTTATTTGTTTTATTGACTATACACTCATCACCATAAATTCAAAAATAAATATGGGCATTTTATTTAATTTTTCTTTGGCTTAATGTTAAGATTTTTTATGTAGACCATTCTCTTTAGGAACACAGGGTTTTTTTTTAAGTATATTCTTGCTTAATTTCATTATTTTAATAAAAGAAGTAGTTATGAATATGTTTTACAATTCTTTATTTGATTTATCTAATATAATTTCATATCCATTTTATTATTTCTTATGTGTTACTTACAAGATAAATTTGCAAACCAGTTTTACACATTTTTTGTTTTATTATTATCGTTGTTTAGAATTTTGGAAAAGTAATCTATTTTATTTTGTCTACAGTCACAATATCTATGATTGGACGAAGTTATTATCACAATATTTGAAAATTTTATTTTATTACTAATTGCATATCATCATCATCATCAACCATTATCAATCCACTGCAGGATGAAGGTCTCTCCAAGTTTAATCCATCTTCTCTGATCTTTAGCCTCCCTTTTCCACAACACCCCTGCACACTTTCTTATTTCATCCATCCATCTTACATGTGGTCTACTTTCTGGGTCTTTTACAATCTCTTGGAATCCAGTTTAAAATTTCAATTGTCCATCTATTATCATTTCTTCTAGCAATATGTCCAGCCCAACTCCATTTCAATCTTTTAATTTTTTCAATAAGGTCAGTAATACCTGTTTATTGTCTTACCCATACATTGCGTTTTCGATCTCTTCTTGTTACTCCCAACATACATCTCTCCATACTCCTTTGAGTGGTCTGAAGTCTCTGTATTGCTCTTCTATTAAGTGTCCAAGTCTCAGATCCATAAGTAAGAACTGGTAAAACACATTTGTTAAAAACCTTCCTTTTCAAACACATAGGCATATTCCCTTTTAGTATCAAGTTATTTCTACCAAAAGCACTCCAACCAAGTTTAATTCTATGATTAATTTCTCCCATTATGTTTCCATCTGTATTAATAATCTGACCAAGGTATTTGTAACTGTTAACTTCTTCTAATTCATCATAATCAATCTTTATTTTCAAATTTTGAGCAAATCGATTAAACATTACTTTAGTCTTTTTAACATTTATCTTTAGTCCTACTTTTCTACTTTCATCTGCTAACTCCTGCAACATTTCCTGCAGCTCTGAAGCATTATTTGCAAAAACAACTACATCATCTGCAAAATCTAAATGACTTAAATACTCTCCATTTACTTTCATTCCTTTAGTTTCCCATTTTAATCCACAAAATACTTCTTGCAGCACTGCTGTAAAAAGTTTTGGAGATATGGAGTCACCTTGCCTTACACCTTTCTCAATGTTGATTTTTCCAGTATCATTATGTAATCTAATTGTTGCTGTTGCATTTTTATAAATATTCTTTAAAATATGACAATATCCTGGATCTATACCTTGATGATCCAATGCTTTAATCACTGAAGAAATGTGTATAGAATCGAATGCCTTTCATAATCTACAAATCCAAAACATAATGACAACTCATATTCATTTGTCCTTTCTATGACGTCTCTCAATATCTGGATATGATCTATTGTACTAAAACCACTTTTAAATCCAGCTTGTTCTCTTGGTTGGTGGAAATCCAAAGTTCTCTGTATATAAAACTGATAAAAGGCTGATAGGTCTGTAATTTCTAATATCTTCTTTATCACCTTTTTTAAATATTAATATTATTACTGCATTCTTCCAATCTTCCGGTACATCTTTATCATTTAGACATTTGGTATATAACTTTGCTAAAATTGTTTCTATTTCTTCATCTCCTTCTTTTAATATATCAATTATAATTCCATCATTTCCTGGAGCCTTTCCTTTCTTCATACATTTAATTGCATGTCTCACTTCTTCATTTAAAATTCTGGGCAATTCGGAAGATGTAATAGATATAGGAGGTACTTGTTCTTTATTACTATACAATTCTTGATAAAAATCTTCTACCAATTTCATGATGTCATCTCTCTTTTTAGTAATAATTCCATCTTTTTTTATTATTGCAGATATAAATTTCCTACCAATACCAAAATGTTGTTTAACATTCTTGAGACTTTTATTTTCTTCTACAGCTTTCCTTGCTATTTCACAGTTATACTTTCTTATATCATTTTCAACTCTTTTCCGTACCATTTTACAAAATTCGAGATATTCAATTCTTTTTAATACATCATTTTTGTATATCTTCATATTCCTTCTTTTCTTCATAAATTCTCTAGTCTCAGTAGAAATTTTATTAGTCTATTGCTGCTTTTTTCTACCAGCTATCTTTGTTGCAGTTTTTAAAAGTGTATCAGTTATTTTCATATTAATTTCATTCAAATCTGAATCATGTTCAAAATCTCCTAACACTTGAAACCTATTTGTAAGTTCTAATTTAAATTCATTAGAATGTTTCTGAAGATTAGGAATATCAACTGTAAATATTGTTTTTCTTAATAATTTTTGTCTCTCTAGTTTTACATTAACATGTAACTTACACCTTACTAATCGATGATCACTTCCTGTGTTAAATTTATTAAGAACATTACAATCTTGAAATATGTATTTCCTGTTAGTCAAAATATAATCCAATTCTGCTGTACCTTCATTTGGATGCTTCCATGTCCATTTCCTTTTAACATTTTTTTCAAAAAATGAATTCATAATATAAAGTTTTTCTTTTTCTGCAAACTCCACAAGTCTATGTCCTCTCTCATTTCTATTACCATAACCAAAATTACCTACAGCAATTTCATCTTTCATTTGTCTACCAATTCTAGCATTAAAGTCATGCTGTACATAAAATGCTGTATTTAAAATCTAGAATAAGATCGCAAATAATTATTCATATTTTATACTAGCAAAATTTAGTGTTTGAGTTAAAAAGGCTTAAAGTCATTCAAAATTTTATGCATCTATTAATAACTATCTGTGGATTGTAATCTTGTGAACATTTCAGATTTTTATTAAAATTAATTTTAAAATGCAAGTATAAATTTAAAAAAAAAATTTTTCTCTTTATATTTTATTTATTTATCTTTATTTAATATTATCATGCTACAAAGTGACTGTTAAAATCATCATTTACTCATTTAGTAGATAAGTAAATAAATACATATATAAGAAATGTTTAATTAGAATATCTTATTAAATTATATACTGCATAGTAAAAACAATAATGATAGATTTAATTCTAACACATTGGCAGACTGGTGAACATATATTTTGCAAAATTGAATACTTCTTGAGGTCAGTGTGTGAATACATACAGAAGAATTTTATTTTATTTTGATGAGTGTAATATTCTAAGGAACTATGAAATTATTTTACTATAATAATCAATTACTTTCACTACTAATGTTTTGAAATTATGTTACAGCAGGAGACCATCATATATTATTTACTTAAAATATGATAGTTTGTGTGAAATATGTCAAAACTTCAACCATCATTTTTTTTCTTTGCTGTGATATGCTTAGTCATAAGGTAGATAGATCAGAAAAATTACCTCTTTAAGAAATCTGACAATGTTCAAATATTATATTCATTTTGTATAATTTTTTTAAATATAAAATTATCATTTTTATCTTTACAAAATGCCAATATTAATATTATATGTAATAACAACAATCATTATCAATAGTAAATTAGTAAAATGTTATTTAAAAACAGGCAAAACTCTCAATACAGTAGTGCCACTCAGTGCAAGCCAGAGTAATCAATCGCTGCCAGAAGGCTTGTGCATAAAATCCCTATCTAGTGCCTACTCATCCAATATCCTTAGACTAGTTTCTGGCTTATGGCCTTCATCAGTGAGGAACCTTGGATCTGAGAGCATTGCACGTAGATCTTAAGATCTAATGCAATCCTCCAGCAGCCAACTTTTATCTCTATTTAACTACAAAACTATGAGAAAGAAATTGAAAATACAATAATATTTTCAATATAAGCTCTGGCTTGCACTGAGTGGCACTATTGTATAGAGAGTTTTGCCTGTTTTTAATAACAGTTATGAGCAAGCATAAGAAACAGTGATCATGGAAAATGTTATTTCAAAATAAATGTTATCTAGAATGAATTTATTGGCTTTATTTTGTTAATTCAAAGATTCCTATATCAAAAGATTGATACTTCTTTTTTGGACATTATATTGCTCTTGCTAGATATTTTAATAATAAAGTTTATTATACTTAATAGTCTATCATGATAATTTCTGCCTTGATTCATTATGAATATTATAAATATTAAATCTTTAAACTTTAAATATCCATTGTATAATTTCCACATTGAACTTAATTATACTTAAGCTTTAAAAAGTGAAATTAATATTGGAAGCAAATGAGCTTATTAACTTTGTAATAAATGATTTTAATTATACTTAAAAATTTGTAAAATGTATTTGATTTTTAGTAGTAATATTTTTTTTTTTTGTTTTTATTAATATTAATCAATTGTAAAATCATTATTTTTTTGTATGTATGTATAGTTATATTAAAGTTTTTAGTTTTCCAAATTACTGTAATATGTTAGGCTATTTTATACATTTTAAAATTTAGGTATGTGTCTATGTATTGTGAAATAGCTTATGAATTAGTATGTTTTATAGTGCTGAATAATCTTGGTTTTCCCTGCAAACCAGACTTTACACTGTGAAAAGAATTTATGCATTTTTTCACTACAAATTTATATAGATATACTGTATACATAATTATTTATTTAGGACATTCTGATACCATTTATTTACCATTAATATATTTATTAATAACTTCGTATTTAAATATTAAATATAAGGAATTAAAGGGTTGGAAATCTAACAGCACTACAGTTATTGAATCTCTTGATAAACAAATTAGGTTTTTTAGATAATAAATATAAGAGTTGTTTATATAATTAATTAATTTGAAAGGATTTCAGTGTGATTTTTTTTTTCCTAGAATATTTTTCCTAGAATACGTATTGAAATTATTTTTACAGAATAAAATTGTCTTTTTTTTTTTAATACTAAAGAGCTTTTCAATTTGTTTTCTCAGAGGTGCAGACCTGCTTGCTGTAAATGCTGATGGAAACATGCCATATGACATTTGTGAAGACGAGGCAACACTTGATCACATAGAGTCTGAGATGGCCAAAAGAGGCAAGAATACATTTTTAATTAAGTGTTAGAAATATCTGTAATCAGATGATATTGTCAACAAAAGAGATTGATGTGTTTATTTTTACTTCATTGTATATGGCTATATAGATTTTCTAATCTTCTGCTTCTTTGTGAATGACTTTGTTTAGCTTTAGGATATTAATGAGAGAGTTATTTGAAATTGAAAAATAATGTGTTATAACTTGAAGTTTTATATTAATATAATTTTTTAAATATGGAATTAATTTATAAAGTTTTGGGGAATATTTTCAAATGGATTTAATCATTGAATTTGTCTTTATATAATTACTAAATTCATATATAAATGTAATAAAAACTATTATTACAATAAGAGAATGTAAAACATTTTTAATTTACCTTTTTGAGTGCACAGTATTAAAATAGCCATTAATCCCTCATTTTCAATCCACTGGAGGATGAAGTCTCTCTAAGTTCAATCCATGCTCTCTGATCTCTAGACTCTCTTCTCTACATCACCCCATCACACTTCCTTATTTCATCCATCCATCTCACATGCAATCTTTTTCTAGGTCTCTTACAATCTTTTGGAATGCAGTTTAAGATTTCAACTGACCATCCATTATCATCTCTTCTAGAAGTATGTCCAGCCCAACTCCACTTCAGTCTCAATTCTTTCAATGATCTCAATAACATCAGTTTGTTCTCTCACCCATATATTTCATTTTTGATCTCTTCTTGTTATTCCTAACATGCATCTCTTCATACTTTGTTGAGTAGTCTGAAGTCTTTGTTTTGATTTTCTGTTAAGGGTCCAAGTCTCAGATCTATAAGCAAGAACTGTTGAAACACATTTATTAAAAACTCCTTTTCAAACACATAGGCATATTTCCTTTTAATATTAAGTAATATTTACTAAGGCAATAAACCTCACGAGTGTGCACTGAAAATGCGAAGGTAGGGACCTCTACAGGTCTTCACCACAAGCTTATGCTTTGGAAGAAAAGAGGGGAACCTTTCTTTACTTCAAACTACTTTCTATATAAATAGGTGAAGCTGAAGCGGTTAGATCTGAGAGTGTGAAGCTATTCAATACTTCACTGATTAAGTCCACAATTCCTATTACCAATTAGTGCTCACAAAATCTTTCGATTTATAATGAGTCAATGGACCGATCTTATAGTTTCTATTACCAATTAGTACTTGCAAAATCTTTCGTTTTATAACGAGTCAATGGAACAATCTTATAGTAGAAATTAGTCAATATTACTTACATAATCAATATGCGTTAAATAAAATTTACAATTACAATTTTAATATTAAGTTATTTCTACCAAAAGCACTCCAACTAAGTTTAATTCTATAATTAATTTTATTCATTATGTTTTCACCTGCAATAATCTGACCAAAGTATTTGTAGTTGTTATCTTCTTCCAACTCATCGTTTTCAATCTTTATTTTCTTCTTTTGATAAAAACCATTGAACACTATTTTAGTCTTCTTAACATTTTCTTTTAATTCTACTTTCTTATTTTCATCTGATAACTCTTGTAGCATTTCCTGAAGCTCCCCACAAAATCTAGATGACTTAAATAATCTTTATTTACTTTTACTCCCTTAGCTTCCCATTTTAACCAACAAAATACTTCTTGCAAAACTGCTATAAAAAGTTTTGGAAATATGGAATCACCCTATCATACACCCTTCTCAATGTTAAATTTTTTTTTAGTATCATTATGTAATCTAATTGTTGTTGATGCCTTTTTATAAATATTGTTCAGAATATGATAACATCTTAGGTCCATACCTTAATGAGTCAATGCTTTAATCACTGAAGAAATGTTTATAGAATCAAATGCCTTTTCATAATCTACAAATCCAAAGTTTAATGACAATTCACATTCATTAGTCCTTTCTATAACTTCTCTCAATACTTGAATATGATCTACTGGAGAGCTTGCTCTTTTGGTTGGTTAAAATCTAAAATTCTTTGTAGATGAATTGTAATTATCTTGATAAAAATTTTGTACCGAACTGATAAAAGACTGATAGGTTTATAATTTCTAATATCTTCTTTATCACATTTTTAAATATTAATACTACTAATACTGCATTTTTTTAATCATCTGATACATCTTTATCATTTAACTTTGGCAAAAAATTTCTATTTTTTCGCGTACTTCTTTTAAGATATCAGTTATAATTCCATCATTAATCTGAGCTTTTCCCTTCTTTATAAATTTAATTGCATGTCTCACTTCTTCATTTAAAATACCGAACAATTCAGAAGATATAGTAGTTGTAGGGGATATTTTTCCTTGTTCTTTATTGCTATATAATTCTTGATATCGAACTCATCTACACATTTCATGATGTCATCTCTCTTCTTTTTTTTCTTATTGTAGAAATAAATTTCTTACCAATACCAGGAAGTTGTTTTACACTCTTGAGACTTTTATTCTCATTTCTATAGCTTTCTTTACTAGTTTACAATTATATTGTTTTATAACATTATCAATTCTTTTTCAAACCATTTTACTAAATTTGAGATATTCAATCCATGTTTTCATATTCCTTTTTTTTTTCATAAATTGCCTTGTCTCGAAGAAATTTTACTGATCACTTGCTGCTTTTTTGTACCAGTTATCTTTGTTATAGTTTTTGAAAGTGCATCAGTTATCTTCCTATTGAATTTGTTCAAATCTGAATCATGTTCACAATCTTCTAATACTTGAAACCAATTCATTGGCATGTTTTTGAAGATTAGTAATATCAGTTGTGAATATTGTTGTACTTAATAATTTATGTTTCTCTAGTTATACATTAGCATGTATCTCACTAATCAATTATTGTTGCCAGGGTTGAATTTATTACGAATATTGCAATCTTGTAATGCTACTTTCTGTTAATCAAAATATAATCTAATTCTGCTTTACCTTTATTTGGGTGTTTCTGTGTTACTTGTATTTAACATTTTTTTCAAAAAAAAAAAAACAATATAAAGTTTTTCTTTTTCTGCAAATCTCCACACAAGTCTATGTCCTCTCTGATTTCTATCACCATAACCAAAGTTACCTACATCATTTTCATCTTTCATTTGTTTACTAATTCTAATATTAAAGTTTAGAATTGATAAACAATTGAAAGATCACATTGTTATTTATAACTACATGTTAGTTTCAAATTATTGTCCTAATGATTTATATATAATTATTAATTATAGTCATTTGTATATTATAAAATATATTATCTGCATTTTGATTGTACTCATAATACTAAATGGTTATTCTTAATTGTAATCAACTATTAATTATTTTATGAAATTGTAAAAGAAATAAGATGATTTGCAATTGTTCTTTAGTTAAAGAACAGGACAAACTAAAGAGAAAGAGCAAAAAAAAGTATATTTCTAGAGTTATCTGCTATGAATCTAATTAGCTTTCTAGTGATTTCAAACTTTTTTTTTGTATCAGATTATAATTTGTTAGATTTATTTTCAAATTAAAATTTTATTTTATTCTTACTGTATAATCTTTGATTCACATTATTTGGTGAAATAAATTCATAAATTTATTTCTGAAAAGATTGGTGGCGAACCTCCCTGCCCCTCTTTTAACTAAGATATTTTGAATTGATTAAAAACATTTTTGTACTTCTATTTAATAAAAAGTTTTGCTTATGATCTGAAAAATAAAATAAGTAAATCTTTAAGTGTTTCTTCCACAGCTGGTGATTTTTCAAATATTTTTATGTAAACCTTTAAATTATATGAAATCGCCATATGGCATAAGAAACTTTCATTAATATTTTTTTGAAAAACATTTCTAATAATGTAAATTTAAAATTTTCACTTTTAAATGTAATTTTAAATAAAATTGTTATAGTGATATTAGCGATATGCATGTGCTGTAAAGTTAAATTATAAATGAATACTCTCACTTTTTCCAGACCCAATATATAGTATTTTAGAAAGAATGGAATGAATCCACCCATTCTTTCGACCCAAACATTTATGTATGGGCAAATCTTAAGCGTATGGAAATGAGAGCGTGAAGATGTTAAGCAATTACTTTAAATTACATTTGTTATTTTTGAACGAATGACGCCTGTGAAATCTTTACAATTTACAACACGTCATTCTTTAGTTGAAATTAAACATATATAATGAGATATTATTTTATACAGCGCTATGTTTTAATACTGTAATAGTGATATTAGTCATTAAGTCAATGCACATGCGCTTTAAAGATAAATTATAAATGAATACTCTCATTTCCATAGGCTTAAGATTTGCCCATACATAAATGTTTGGGTCAAAAGAATGGGTGGATTCATTCCATTCTTTCTAAAATACTATATCTTGTGTCTGGAAAAAAGTGAGAGTATTCATTTTTAATTTATCTTTAAAGCGCATGTGCATTGGCTTAATTGCTAATATCACTATTATAGTATTAAAACATAGCGCTATATAAAATAATATCTCATAAAATTGTTATGTAACTCTACATTTGTAAAATAAGAATGTAATTTTAGTCTTTTCAAAGGTAAATTCACTTTTTTTTCCTACATTGCATAAGGTGATTTGTCATTTAAAATTTTCCTTTATCAATTTAATAGTTTGTTTTGTGTTTAATTTTTATTGATTTCTTTTTTAACTGAATATTTTATTATTCTTACTAAATTGAAATGTGCTTATGTCTATTTTTTGTATATTCAGGCAACATCTTGGTACAAAAATTTTTTTAAGAAATTTCAGTTTTTCTATTTGACTCCACCAATACTATCATAGGCTCTCATACAGTGAATATAAGTTTGGCAAATCCACAGTACTATATTTAGATACATTTGTTTCATTTATTGATTATACAATTGTTTTGGTACTAAAATTTGTATCACCTCTCACATGACCTACTCTAACCAACCATCTTTCATAAGAAATGTTTGTGTTTTTCCTTAATTTTATGTTTACTTATTGTTTTGCTATTTTGTCTTAATTCTACTACTTATTTTATTCACTTTTTTCTATTATCTCACTAATGATTATTATTTGTCTTTAGCTATTTATAATAAAAAAAAAAAGAAGAAAGAAATTCAATAGCTTTTAGATGAAATAGGATATATAGTCTTAATAATTAAAAAAGCAGGTGCTTATCTTTAACAATTAATATTTATTCTTTACATCAGGAATAATGTATTTTAATATTTTCTCTGAACAATTTGAATCAGTCAAATTAGTTATATTGTGCTGGCCAAAAAATAAATAAATATAATACAACTTTAAAAAAAAAAAAAAAAAAATTTATACCAATTTAACCTCTTTTTTGCTGATTATTTTATTGGCCGAGTGAGGTAAAAGTCTAAACTTTTAATTGGTCAATTCACAAACTCAAGCATCAAAATATGGTCAATTCACAAACTCAAGCTTCAAAATATATTCATTTTTTAATATTATATTCACTTTAGTTTCATTTGTAAAAAATATATTAATAATTTGTCAGGTTATGAAAGTGAATGAAAGTTTTTTCAAAAATAAATTTTTACTTATAATTATAAAAATATTCGATAGCGGCAAATCTAAAACTAACGTTACTCACCAACCAAAAAGTTTTGCTGACGTCAGTGATTTCTTTCCCAATTTTACATTGCAGAAAAGTAAATAATTTTTGCTAAAATCTTAACTATTTTTCTAAAATAATTTTATTTCTAGCATATTTTATCAAAATAATTTATAATTTGTCAAAAAATACTTTTAAAATGGTCTAAAACATTCGTTTATCATTTTCAAAATGAAAGAAAAGAAATTGTAACGCTTTAGTCCATTTTCTTTGTTGTCGAAATTTAACAGCCAATCAGAATCAAGTATGGATGGCCCTCTTCCTTTGTTAGACCTTCAATGTCAGTTTTATTGATTTTTTATTTGTAAAATAATTCAAGAGAGGGCAGCATCTTACAGAACTTTTTTTAACCTTTAAAAATAACACAAAATCTTAACAGTAGCATTAAAAATGATGGAATTAGAGCGATTTGAAGCCGACATGAAACCGTCATATTTTTAGTTGTAACTAGCAAAAAGTTGGTTAAATATCATCTGGGGAAAAAAAGTCCATCAGGACTAGGTAAACAAATTGTTTCTGAAAGAAATGAAAATGTAAAGTTAGTTAATATATATTGCTTATAATAACTCTTTTCATATACACTTTAATATATATCATTCAAATATTGTAACTCTGATGAAGACTGCTGGACAGTCGAAACTGTCAACAAAATAAAGAAAAATTATTTTGCATTAAAGTGTATATGAGAAGAATTATTATAAGCAATATATATGAATATATGAAGAAATGCGAAGAAAGTAAACGAGAAGAATAAGAGTATATACTTCTAAAGTTAATTAAATAAGCTGGATTTAGAAATGTATGAAGCATTATTACTGAGAAGAAAAAAAGCATATGGCATTATTGCTCAGGAATTCATAAGAAGTTCGAACACCAGACCTGCGACATCAGAATTGATCCTGGGACCTCTTGATCCCAAGTTGGACGTTTTACTAACTATGCCAGAAAAAAAAGAACTTGAATTTCTGTTTTATTAAATTTCAGAAGACTTAACATCATTGGAACAAAGTTTTTATAAGTAAAATTGAATCATATGGAAGTAATAATAAAATAATCTCTTAATTAATAACAATCGTAATTTGAAAGCAGTAATGAGAATATATTTGAGAAATTGAAAACATGAGACAAGGAAATTAAAACTAAATTCAAAGGAACATCAGTACATGGAAATAGAGCATATAATTTATGATATAGAGATGGCATAGTAATCACCAAAGAAGATGCAAAAATGATAGTCATCATCAAAGATGTTAAATGAAAACAATAACCATTTGTGTTTGGAAAATAAATAAATAAATGAAAAGTTACAATTGATGAAACTGAATTCAATAATACAAAAAAATAATATAATTTAAGATTCAAATTGTTTATGATGCAGACTGCCAAATCAAAAGACTAATTAAAGCAAAAATACATAACGGTCCATAAACAATAATTGGAAAACAAAGAAACTATGTTACAAAAGAAAATAGATGTAATAAACAGTTATCTATTTACTTATTGTGTTTTGTAATTTTGAAACATGGAGATGATAAAAGATTAAGAGAGAACTTGACATCTAAAAGGATTTCTTCAAAGAAAAAGATTGAGAATTTTCTATATTCAAAAAATTTTTCGTGAAATATACAGAAAATATATGTAAGAAAAATTTTATTAAAGGGACTTGTAGCACAGAAACTTTTCCCAATTTACATTGAAAAATAATGTTCAGAAACTAATTTTTGGTAATACAAAAGAAAAAGACTCCGTTAATTATAAACAGTTGCTATTAAAGCTTGGTATGAAGAAAAAGAAGTGGTGGAAAAAATTTATCAATTGGCACTGTGTCTAAGATTCATATTGATGATGTTTTTTTTATTATTTAACATATTAAAGTTTTCTAAAAACTATTGGAAAACATTCATCATATTTTTTTTTATTTGCTCAGTTTCAAAATTCTGATGCAATACCTTCACTATAATTTATTTTTAGAAAAAGTAAATCTCTAGAAAAAGGCATTCATGTGTAAATTTTTGGAAGTTAATTAATATTGTTTAACTTTATCAAATAGTAAGTAGAATATATAATATTAATTATATTTAGAGAGGATTTGAACCTAGACTTTCAAGCTGCTTCAGCCATCCACTCCATCTTATACAATCAATAAACACGACCACATACATGTGAAAAAGATAAATGATCTCCAATATATGTATTTCATGCTGAACCAGCACTCGTCAGTTAATCCAGGTCATCATATCACACACATATATGTAATCAGTGTTTGGTTTAAAAATTTGCTATCTTAATATAAGCCGAGCAGTGATTATATATGTGTGTGGGAGAGCATGAAATATGTATATTGGAAATTATTTATCTTTTTCAGGTGTATGTGGATTTGAACTCAGTCTTTCAAATTGCTTGTCATCCACTCCATCTTATATAATCAATAAACATGACCACATGCATGTGATAAAGATAAATGATGTCCAATTTATGTATTTTGTGCTGAACCAGCTCTCATCCGTTGTTCTGAATCATCATCTCCCACATATAAATAATCAGTGCTCGGTTTGAAGATTTGCTATCTTAATATAAACCAAGAACTGATTATATATATATGTGTGGGAGATGATGATTCGGACCATCTAGTTCAGCACGAAGTACGTATATTGGAGATCATTTATCTATTCATGTGTATGTGGCAATGTTTATTGGTTATATAAGATGAAGTGGATGACTGAAGACAACTTGAAAATCTTGTTTCAAATCCTATCAAATTACATCTAGCTTACTTGTATTTAAAATATGAATTATATTAAATAAATAAGATAATGGCTTTATATTTATTTACTAATATCTGTGAAAGCATAAAACTTAAATTCTTTTCTAAAATAGCTTCATTTTAGTTTTATAATTCATTGATATTTTTTGTTTAATTTTGAATCAATATAAGTATTTTTTATTTTATTAGCTTTTAAAAGTATCTTCATATTTTCATTACTTTTTTCAAATCTCTTGATCCTCTTTATATTGTTTTAATTATTCTTTTTGTATAATTTATTTTCAATCTATTAACAATGTAATGATCACTCCATACAGTCCCTATGTCTATTTTTAATTGCTGCCAAAAGGAAATTAGAAAATTAAAATATGGCTTTGGTAGTTTGTTTCACCCATTTATTGCTTCATGTCAGATTTGAATACTTGGATGTGGTTTATGTCTTCCACCCCATTGTTGTCAGTCATAAGACTTTTATTATAGATATGGTTTAATTGATTGACAAAACTTTCAATTAGAATGGGACTGGTCCTGCTTTATGCAGTGTGGATAACTAGAAATTATTTGTTTTTAAGCAAGGAAGTAAGGAATTGTGGGAGATATGTAAAAAATTTATTCGAAGGACTATGTTTGTTAATGCCGGAAAAGCTCTTCAGGGACACTTGGGGGCAACTTAGGCCACTGGATGAAAAGCCTATCCTCAGGCATGCTAATTAAATATTAATTCAAGGTTTAAAAATAAATGGTCCTGTCAGATGGAGAATAACAAAGGATTGGTGTCAATTAAAATACGGACTGCATAATGATCACCAGCTAAGTCACTAAATGAAGAGCCAGTTGTTCTGATATAAAACTAGTTACATAATAATTATGGACTAAGTTTCAATGATGAGCTTCTCGCTCTTCTCATGAAATTAATTTGTCATAATATTGTAATCAATGTATCAAATGGGTATATTTTCTAATTTGGAAAATTGTTTACTAATGATTGTTTTAATAAGTGTAACAAATCTAAACCAAAAAGATTTATACCGTAATTGTATACATATTTTCCTTAATAAAAAAAAACAACTTACAATCTACAATCCTCTCTTATTTTTCATTAATTGGGTATTCCTCCCAAGTGTTAATTTATTGTTATTTTTTGCATCTTTTGTCAATATTTGAAAGAGAGGAATATTACCTTTTTTTTTTTTAGAACCATGATTAAATCAGTGTTCTGTGTGATTGTGGACATTTCCGATCTTCTAAAGATTAATTTAAACTGAAGGATGTTTAATATCAAGTTAAATATGAATTATAATTTAAAAGAACTTTTACTTACAAATTATACAAATATTATATTTTATATGACAAAATTTTACTCTTCACTCCAAATATCAATGATTGTAATAATTTTTTGATATACCATTCTATTTATGATCATACATGGGATTCACGGTTTGATTTTTTTTATCATTAACTAATTTCTTGTGATACTTCAATTTTTTACAAAAATTAAATTTTATTATAATGATAAATATTAGTTTTCAATATCTTAAATACTTTTTTATTGCTTTTTAAAAGATTAAGTTCTATAAGACTTATGTTTGTTAGATGTGAGACATACTTGGTTGTGCAAAATGAACACTTAAATTTAATAATATACAAACATTTATGCATTTACACATTTATGAACGAGTAATCAAATAAATATATTGGTAACCAAAATAATTGTTCTGGAAAATTAAACTTCGTTAATTTCACTAATTGAATAAATAATTTCATACTTTTACATGGCTTAAATTCATCATTGTTTGTACTTCACAGTGCTTAGAGAATAAACGCAAAGCAATTATAACTTCAATGCTTAAATCATTTGTTTAAATGAAGATATAACTGAATTTTAAGTTTCTTCCTCGTGAATTCATCTTAAAATACTATTATTAGTAACAATTAAGAATATTACATTGACTGATCTCATGTGCATGTCAAACTGGATGCAGTATATAGCAATATTACTTTTCTCTTGATCTCCACAGGTGTCCCTGTGAATATTTTTTCATTTAATTGAAGATACATTTTTCACCATAAATTTTGATGTAATATAATGTTAAAATATTACATGTTCTATACAACTAACATCATTAAAAAACAATGAAGCTGGGAAGAATCATTTTCTAAAATTAATATAAAGAATTTAAACATATTAAAATTTATTACTTAAGAATTTATTTACAAATTATTAATTTTGATATATAAATTTTAAAACAAGAATTTTTTTAATACTTTAATATAAAATTTGATGAAATTTTGAATAAAATTATAATAGCATTTAACTAACATTTTTTACCATCCATATTCTGAAAATAGTTTATTTATCTCATTTTATTTATAATCCAAGAAATGGAAAGCTACATTTGGTGGGATATTTATTTAATAATATTGATAAATTATAATTGAATTTGCAAAATACATTAGTGTATGTAAATTAAATATAGGGGATTTGAACTCAGATTTTTAAGCACCCTTTAATTATCCACATTATCTCATACAACTGATACACATGACCACACACATGTAGAAAAGATAAATAATCACCAATATATATATTTTGTGCTAAACCAGCATTCATCAGTTGGTCCAGATTATCATCTCCCACATATATATATATATAATCAGTGCTCAGTTTATATTAAGATGGCAAATCTTCATACTTTAATGGACAGGCTTCAATCTACTCCAATCCCCAACTTTTCAGCCATTCATATCATTGAAAATCTGATGATGAAAACCTAAATCCCATGCTGATGCCAATATTATGTAAATTAGCGTTATATACATATATATATACATGGTTCTAACATTTATATGGAATGTTTCTATGAACTGTTAACAAACTTTTTTAATATATGTAATAACAAGAAGAAAAAAAAAAATCTATAACATAAATTTAAAAATTAAATTGTACTTAATCAGAAAATAATCATCGATTCTTTCTAAGTTATCTTCTTTTTAATAATTGTGGTTTGTTTTTCTGGTACTTTAACCCAATCTGCTATGTGGCCGCTAGAGGTGCTGTTTCTGTGTTAGCACACAGAACATACAGGGTAGGGGCCTCGAAAGTAGAAGCTTTTTCTTGCCGCTAGGTGGCGCTGTTCACCATGCATACTCACAGGAACCTTCCACAAGCTAGCTGGCAGCTTACATTGTCTGCTAGCAAGAACCTAAGTGGCGCTGATTGCCGTAAACACATCTAGCTTATGTGTCATCTGCTATCAGAAACTACCAAGATTCTAGTCCACTACACGGTGCTGTTTCTCCACATCTATACACGGAAAAGCCGCAACCTCTAAATGCATTCATGCTAGCGTTTATGAACATAGTACTTAAAACTTTCATAGTGTATAATATACAGGGGTAAATAATTTATAAGTCATAACTATTTAAATATACGGTCAAACATAATAGGTTTACATTTTATTTCACCATTTCATGAATCGATGTATTTTTAAATTATGACTTTGTAAAAAGCGATCTGTTTTTTTAATTATTTACTCTAAAAGTGGTTGTTCGTTTTTTTTGTAAATAAAACAAAACGTAATTTCCGGTCTGTGTTTTTTTTTTTTTTTAAAAAAGCTAATTTTTTTTCCTATGGCAGTATTTCTTTGAAAAATGTATTATTTTAAAAGATTATTGTTTGTAAAACTTTTTTTTTTACACTTTCAATTAATATTTTCAATACATTTTAAAGTAATACAAATTATATTTCGGTTTATAGATTATTATTTCGAAAAATAAAGTGTTATTTGCATGCTGGGTATATATACCACATGCTTGTTACTCGCAAGCAATAATTCGAGGATCTGTTTATCAAAACTTCCTCTCACAATAATATTGAAGGCATAAATATTAAGTGAAATTGTATTTAAAATTTTAGAATCATTTTAATTACTAAAAATGTCATATACTCACAAGGAAATTTCAAAATAATAGGTTTAATAAGTACCATACGAGAAAAGTAAGATATTATACAGAGTCAGAAAAAAAAAAAGATTTAGAGCAAAATATATATACATTTAATATTTTTATTGATGGTTGGAATTTAAAAAGTTTTTTTCAAAACTGATACTCGTGTTAGGTTTGTATACTGTTAAAATTAAAACTATTACTCATCATAAATAATTTGGAAGACATTGCCTGTCAAAATTGGATGATCATTGAAAATTATATATGATTTTAATAGCCTAAAATTCAGAAGCCTGATACTACTGTCTTTGCCAGTGCACTGTTTCTTTCTTTCATTATTGATACATAAGTAAGAACAGGTAAAACACATTTATTAAAAATCTTCCTTTACAGACACATAGGTATATTTCCTTTTAGTATCAAGTTATTTCTACCAAAAGCACTCCAACCAAGTTTAATTCTATGATTAATTTCATCCATTATGTTTCCATCTGTATTAATAATCTGACCAAGGTGTTTGTAACTGTTAACTTCTTCTAACTCATCATAATCAATCTTTATTTTCATATTTTGAGCAAACACATGGGTATATTTCCTTTTAGTATCAAGTTATTTCTACCAAAAGCACTCCAACCAAGTTTAATTCTGTGATTAATTTCATCCATTATGTTTCTATCTGTATTAATAATCTGACCAAGGTGTTTGTAACTGTTAACTTCTTCTAACTCATCATAATCAATCTTTATTTTCATATTTTGAGCAAATCCATTAAACATTACTTTAGTCTTTTTAACATTTATCTTAGTCCTACTTTCATCTGATAACTCCTGCAACATTTCCTGCAGCTCTGAAGCATAAGTTGCAAAAACAACTACATCACCTGCAAAATCTAAATGACTTAAATAATCTCCATTTACTTTCACTCCTTTAGCTTCCCATTTTAATCCACAAAATATTTCTTGCAGCACTGCTGTAAAAAGTTTTGGAGATATGGAGTCACTGTGTCTTACACCCTTCTCAATGTTGACTTCAATAATCTTTGTTAAAAAATAAATTTACTGATAAAGATTTCATAAGAGTTTTCCAATCAGCTTCTAAAAGCTTATAACTAAATCCTCTAATTCATTTCCAGACAGAATTATTTAAACTGCAAGTGAGACTTTGTTAAGAGAAAGAAAAATTATGCTGGAAAATGAGACACCAACAACACAAATCTAATATCACTTATGTTGAGAGAAAAATCTATTAAATCTTAAACTAGACAAATCTATAAGCATTCTTTCTGCTAACAAGAGCAATGTAACATTTGTAAATGGATAATAGTAATTATGATACGATAAGAGTTTCTCCCAACAGACTAAAAGTCTCATATTAGCTATGAATCACAACTGTAAATATTATTCAGAAAGCATCCCTGATCACAGCTATTTCAATGATTCAGAAAAAATTAGATTGACATATTTTGGCAAAAATTTCACATCTTTGTGGTCATCTAAAATCAATAAAGGCCAGGTTCCATTAAGATCTATTGTTAATTCTGAAAAATCACTATATCAAAAATTCTAATGTTCTTAGTCCTTTGGCATACAAGAGACAGTTATTCTAAGAAAATTGTAGAATTAATCAACATGAAAAGTGACAGAACTGACATATTGGTAAATTTTGATGTGAAAAACTTAATCACAAAAGTACTCTGTGATGAAGCATTATCTAATGTAAAAAAAAGATTAAATAACAATAGTAGTGTACGAACCAGAATAATTCTTCCAATTGATAGTTTAATTACACTTAACATTCTGCACAGCATACTATTATTATATACTATAGAATTCTTCCAACAAAATCAAAAGATGCTTTTTGATTCCTTATTGCTATCTCTGATCAGCAATATTTACATGGAAGAACTTGAAACTATAACCATAAATAAAATTCTATCTACAATTAAAGTCTGGCTTTTCTATGACCATATGGTAAAGCATTACTACAAACATTCTGGATACTATCAATAATTATGCTCTTTTAATTAAATTCACAATAGAATTAAAACAAGAACAGACACTACATTTCTTAATTTTCTTTTGACAAGATTTTCTCATAGCAAAATCAAAATTACAATCAACAGAAAACTCACACACTCTAATCAGAATAAAAATTCTTATTCAGAAACCAATAACTTGGAAAAAGAAAAATCATATAGCATAAACTCTTATGAAAAATACTTATCCATCAGCTATCATTATGAAATAGCCAACTAAAAGAAACACCATAAGAAAAAACAATTATAGGTATTAAAGTGTATCCATAGATATTAGTAATTGCAGCTAAACTAAAGAAAATCTGTGATCAGTATATTAAGATTCCTTTCCAAAGTCATAAATGCCCTATGAAAAATTCTAACTTCTATAAAACACAAACTGCAAATATTGAAAAACAAAAACTGCATCTATGAAATACCATGTGAATATGGAAGAACATATATGGCTGAAATCATCTGACTCATTTCAAAATACATAATTAAAAGAGCAAAAAGTAATGATTAAAAAGAAAAACCAAATGCACCTAAAATACATTGGACAAGAAAAATAACGGGCAGAAAGTAAAAAGTAAAATTTGTACAAACCATTCACATTTATAGTAGATAACCTTGCCCTTAAAAAAACTGGAGAAACCAAGAGAATCTTCATAGATAAATATATAAAATTTCTAGTGACTTGATTTTTCAGAATAGCCTAATTAGTAAAAGCAAGCATTACCTTAAATTCACAAAACTAAAAATCCAAGGTTCAATTTCCATGCTAGTACTGTCACTGGTAAGGCCAGCAACATTTGAAGAAGAGATGAGAAAAAAACAGCACTCAAAATGTTATAATAAATTAATCTGTATGCTTTGCTAACAGTTGAATGTATTTAAAAGTTTAAATAAAGTTTGATAGCTTTTAAAAATATTTCATAATTAATAACATGATGGAAATAGTTCAATATATAATTACAGGTAAAATCCCTATCATCACAAATTTTCAGATAAACATTTCCTGTTTTCAAGTCAATATGTATAATGCTTGGGACTGTTTTTGTATCTCCAGAATAGTCTAAAGACTTATTTGAATTGAAACACCTATTGTAGTAAGGAATTTGACTGCAATGGCATGTTGACTACATATTTTGAGGTTTTATTAATCAACTATCTGGCTGGGGGATTTAACTATTAATGGGATGTTGTTTATACACGTATATCATATTTTGAAATTCTGAAAAAGCTAAAATCTGTAACTTTTCCTAAATTCATTTATTTTTGTTTTTATAGAATATTTGCTTATCAATAGTTGTTCTTTATTAAAATTAAAACTGCAAAATTTTTATATGTTGATTTATCACCTGTGTTATTCACCTCCAAATCATAAGTCTTTGACTTAGTAAATGAGACTTACCCAAAGCATTACTATCAGAATGATATTGCTTTGGGTGAGATGAAAATCTATCAGAAGATAAGTCTGTTTTATAGCAGTCAAGATAATTTCAGGTCTAATGATGTATATTAAAATCACTGTTATTAAAAAGCTACTAATTGTATTTGAGTTGACTGAATGCCAGACCATTGATTCTCCCTCCCCCAACACACACACAAACATTAATTTCTTGAATATTTAGCACTGCACATCATGCTCTTGATTGAATGCCTCCAGTAGTTAAGTGACCAAATTTATACTTAAATAAAATTGGAGTGAATAAGGCATGGGCATTCACTATTTCATCCTAGCTCAGATTAATAAAAAAGGATCAATGGTCAAAGATTTTCTTTGTCTGTTTTCTTTTTTCTCCTGAAAATTTTTTAAAATTATTTGTTCCCTAATTGTTTTTAATTAAGATATGAGCATTGAAAGTCAGAAATCCAATGGGCACAGTAATTGTTTTTACTATAAAGTGCTATTAAAATGGTTTAGTAGTATCTTTGGACTTCTCCATAGAATTTCATTTTTAACTTGTACTGCAGCTACACCTTAATTTTGTGACTGGGCAATTATGTAGCCTACAACTATTGTAACTATCCAATTTTTGTATTCTTGAACCTAAATATTTAAATTATTTGACTAATCTCATAAAAATAAAAATTACAAACATCCTCAAATTGCATTGGGGAAAGGGGAAGCATAATTTGTGATTCATTTTAAAGATAATAATATACAAAATAAAACTCTAATTTCATTCATATCTAATTATGTACCAATAAAAGCTAAATACCTAAACATTTAATAACCTCTTAATTCTTATGATATTTAAGATAATTTAGAGTTGAACCTAATAATATGAAAAATTAGGTAAAAATATTATTCATTAGTAACTCTTTTGTCTTACTTTCAAATAATTCAAATTAATGATACGTAAAAAGATATAGAAAGTATCTTTCACATTAAGAACAAAGAAATTATAATTCTTTAACATACCATTCAAAAGAAAATTACTTCTTATATTTATTTGTATTCATTAATTATAAAATTGTTAATTATAAAGCACCCATTACATTAAATATTAGAAATATACTTCAAATAATATATATAAACATGCTTTATAAAAATGTTTTCAATTTAATAATTCAAGGAAATTACTTTAATATGCTGACTTTCCCAGTATCATTATCTAATCTAATTATTGTTGCTGCATTTTTATAAATATTCTTTAAAATATGACAGTGTCTTGGATCTATACCTGAATGATATCTCTAGAATTGTCATTATGATGTATTATAGCATTTTTCGGTAGATTTCAACAATTATTAACTTATGAGGTTGTGATCAAACAGAAAACAGTGGCAAACTTAAAGGAGATAAATTTATTTACTGGTTAGAATTTTTACAGATTTTCTAATATAATGTTTGTGAGTAGTTAGGCGGTTTAATGAATCTATAAATGAATTTCTAAACAGACAAATTTTAATATATATCACCTAAGAGAGACACTTAAATAGTTACCAATTTCACAATATCAACTAATAAACTATAATTTACTTTGATTAATCTTAAGATTTGATTTAATGCAAGAAATTGTCTACACTCAGGAGGTTACGAATTTCTTGCCATCCTATTAATTGAAAGGAAACCCTTTGATTCCTCTTGGAGGCCTTAAAGAAACTGAGCAAGGCAAATTTTTAATGACCACTCCATACGTTATTGTCATTGCAGCTGTTATTGCTATGTGATTATTCATATAGTATATAAACATGGTTGGGCTGCTCACCAACATGCATTAGCCAGCGTGGTGAGGTTATTGGATTTTTATCTCTGAGTTTAAGATCAAAAACACCATGGACTTTCTTCTCAGTTGCCTGATAAGGCAGAATGAATGCTTTAGTAAATGATAAATATTTTTCCAATATATATACAATTATGACAGACACAAATAAATCATGGTCCTTATTCCCAGGAGACTGTAAAGTCACGAACCAAGGCAGCAGTTGGTGGCCGAAGGCAGCGGCTGCTCAGAATCCCCTGATTGTGGACCCAGGCTGCCATTTGATGATGCCTTTTTTTATTTAGGTACTTACAACTGCAGATCACTTTCAAGTGAAGGAAGATTGCTAGAGTTAGAAGAAAAACTGTCTTATATTGAATGGGATATTATTGGACTTTGTGAAGTTAGAAGAAAAGGTGAAGCGACAATTGTTTTAAAAAGTGAACATGTACTCTATTATAAAGGCACAAATATTGGAAATACAAGTGGAGTAGTATTCATTATAAATAAAAAGTGTAAGAACAACATTGTGGAGATTGATGGTGTATCGGACAGAGTGGTAAGATTAGTTATACAACTTAATAGCAGATACCAAATGCAGATAATTCAGGTTTATGCCCCAACAAGTTCTCAAAGTAATGAAGTAGTAGAAGATTTTTATATGGATGCACAAAAGGCTTTTGATCAGAGTTAACAACATTTTAAAATTGTTATGGGAGACTTTAATGCTAGAATTGGTAAACAAATGAAAGATGAAAGTGCTGGTGGTAATTTTGGTTATGGTAATAGAAATGAGAGAGGACAGAGACTTGTGGAGTTTGCAGGAAAAGGAAAACTTTATATTATGAATTATTTTGAGAAAAATGTTAAAAGGAAATGGACATGGAAGCATCCAAATGAAAGTACAGCAGAATTGGATTATATTTTGACTAACAGAAAATACATATTTCAAGATTGTAATGTTCTTAATAAATTTAACAGAGGAAGTGATCATCGGTTAGTAAGATGTGAAATACATGTTAATGCAAAACTAGAGAGACAAAAATTATTAAGAAAAACAATATTTACAGTTGATATTCCTAATTTTCAGAAACATTCTAATGAATTTAAAATAGAACTTACAAATAGGTTTCAAGTATTAGTAGATTTTGAACATGATTCAGATTTGAATGAAATTAATATGAAAACAATTGATACACTTTTAAAAACTGCAACAGCACTTGATCAATAAAATTTCTACTGAGTCTAGAGAATTTATGAAGAAAAGAAGGAATATGAAGATATACAAAAATGATGCGTTAAAAAGAATTGAATATCTCAAATTTTGTAAAATGATGCAGAAAAGATTTGAAAATGATATAAGAAAGTATAACTGTGAACTAGCAAGGAAAGCAGCAGAAGGGAATGAAAGTCTCAAAAGTGTAAAACAACATTTTGGTATTGGTAGGAAATTCATATCTGCAATAAAAAAAAAAGTTGGAATTATTACTAAAAAGAGAGATGACATCATGAAATGGATAGAAGACTTTTATAAAGAATTACATAGTAATAAAAAACAAATACCTCCTATATCTATGACATCTTCTGAATTACCCAGAATTTTAAATGAAGAAGTGAGACATGCAATTAAATATATGAAGAAAGAAAAGATTCCAGGTAATAGTAGAATTATAATTGATATATTAAAAGAAGCAGGGGAAAAAATAGAATTTTTTTTAGCAATGTTATATACCAAATGTCTAAATGATAAAGATGTACCAGATGATTGGAAGAATGCAGTATTAATATTAATATTTAAAAAAGGTGATAAAGAGCATATTAGAAATTACAGACCTATCAGCCTTTTTTCAGTTACATACAAAATTTTTACCAAGATAGTTACGACTCATCTACAGTGAACATTGGATTTCCCCCAACCAAGAGAACAAACTGGATTTAAAAGTGGTTTTAGTACAGGAGATCATATCCAGGTATTGAGAGATGTTATAGAAAGGACAAATGAATATGAGTTGCCATTATGTTTTTGATTTGTAGATTATGAAAAGGCATTTGAATCTATAAATTTTTCTTCAGTGATTAAAACATTGGATCATCAAGGTATAGACTCAAGATATTGTCAAATTTTAAAGAATATTTATAAAAATGCAACAGCAACTATTAGATTAGATAATGATACTGGGAAAGTCAACATTGAGAAGAATGTAAGTCAGGGTGACTCCATATCTCCAAAACTTTTTACAGCAGTGCTGCAAGAAATATTTTGTGGATTAAATTGGGAAGCTAAAGGAGTGAAAGTAAATGGAGATTATTTAAGTCATTTAGATTTTGCAGATGATGTAGTCGTTTTTGCAACTTATTCTTCAGAGCTGCAGGAAATGTTGCAGGAGTTATCAGATGAAAGTAGGACTAAAGATAAATGTTAAAAGACTAAAGTAATGTTTAATGGATTTTATCAAAATTTGAAAATAAAGATTGATTATGATGAGTTAGAAGTTAACAGTTACAAACACCTTGGTCAGATTATTAATACAAATGGAAACATAATGGATGAAATTAATCATAGAATTAAACTTGGTTGGAGTGCTTTTGGTAGAAATAACTTGATACTAAAAGGAAATATACCTATGTGTCTGTAAAGGAAGATTTTTAATAAAATGTGTTTTACCTGTTCTTACTTATGTATCAATAATGAAAGAAAGAAACAGTGCACTGGCAAAGACAGTACTATCAGGCTTCTGAATTTTAGGCTATTAAGATCATATATAATTTTCAATGATCATCCAATTTTGACAGGCAATGTCTTCCAAATTATTTATGATGAGTAATAGTTTTAATTTTAACAGTATACAAACTTAACACGAGTATCAGTTTTGAAAGAAACTTTTTAAATTCCAACCATCAATAAAGATATTAAATGTATATATATTTTGCTGTAAATCTTTTTTTTTTTCTGACTCTGTATAATATCTTACTTTTCTCATACCGTACTTATTAAACCTATTATTTTGAAATTTCCTTGTGAGTATATGACATTTTTAGTTATTAAAATGATTCTAAAATTTTAAATACAATTTCACTTAATATTTATGCCTTGAATATTATTGTGAGAGGAAGTTTTGATAAACAGATCTTCAAATTATTGCTTGCGGGTAACAAGCACGTGGTATATATACCCAGCACGCAAATAACACTTTATTTTTCAAAATAGTAATCTATAAACCGAAATATAATTTGTATTACTTTAAAATGTATTGAAAATATTAATTGAAAGTGTAAAAAAAAAAGTTTTACAAACAATAATCTTTTAAAATAATACATTTTTCAAAGAAATACTGCCGTAGGAAAAAAAATTAGCTTTTTTTTTAAAAAAAAAAAAAAACCCAGACCGGAAATTACGTTTTGTTTTAAAAAAAACCACTTTTAGACTAAATAATTAAAAAAACAGATCGCTTTTTACAAAGTCATAATTTAAAAATACATTGATTCATGAAATGGTGAAATAGAATGTAAAACTATTACGTTTGACCATATATTTAAATAGTTATGACTTATAAATTATTCACCCCTGTATATTATACGCCATGAAAGTTTTAAGTACTATGTTCATAAACGTTAGCATGAATGCATTTAGAGGTTGCTGTTTTTCCGTGTATAGACATGGAGAAACAGCGCCGCATAGTGGGCTAGAATCTTGGTAGTTTCTGATAGCAGACGACACATAAGCTAGATGTGTTTACATTAATCAGCGCCACCTAGGTTCTTGCTAGCAGACAATGTAAGCTGCCAGCTAGCTTGTGGATGGTTCCTGTGCATACACATGGTGAACAGCGCCACCTAGCGGCAGGAAAAAGCGTCATCTGCTTTCGAGGCCCCTACCCTATAGGTTCTGTGTGCTAACACAGAAACCGCACCTCTAGTGGCCACATAGCAGGTCAGGTTAAAGTACCATTTTTCTATATATATTTTTAAAAAGTAGCTTTTATAAAAATAAAAAAAAATTGTAAAAAAGTATAATATTTACAGACAAATGTTTTTTTTACCATTTGACAAAGAAAAATTTTCTATTTTATGGCATGCCAAATTAATGTGTAATACAAATATTTTTTTTTCATGTATCATAGTATCGGTCGGGTTGCGAACCTGCTAACCCGGGACAACTGCTTGTAAGGCAGCTGTGCTGACGTCTCGACCACCAACGCTTGACAACACATTTTTTAACAGCCTTTGTTTAACAAGATTACAAAGCATATTAAGTTGATTTTTTATTTTTATTTTTGAGGGATAAATGGCCATCAAGAGTTTAAAAAACACACTCGAATGGCCACTATTTAGGGCATGTTAAATAATACATAATCTAAATGATAAAATTGCAATTGAATCAAGTTATTCATGTACAAGGCAAGTTATCCAATCCACAACACATATATTTTTAATTTCATTATATACCCTTATACTAGACCTCTGAAATGATATCTGTAATCTTTAAACTTTATAGTTTTTATATATTTTTTTAACCATTCCATAATAGAATAATACAGGGAAACCTATAGTTAATACAATATATTCATTATTAATATCTGTACTATTTAAGCATATTCACAAAATATTCAATATGTATTGAATAGTAAATTAAATACAGCAATATTCTGTCATTTTTATTTATTAATTATTTTAAACTTATATTTTTTTATATTGCAATTCTGGTATTAATAAAATAAATATATTATTAGATCCATTTATTAGTGCATTTTATTTATATTGAAATAACTTTATTCTGTTAAATACCAATCTTTTTTTGATGCCCACACATATATACTTGTTTTGAATATAAATTAAAGTTTTTTAAAATGCATCAATTTTTATATACAATTATTTGAGTTTATTTAATTTTAAGTAATGAACAAAATTTACTTATTAGTATATTTGAAAGTTAGATCAGAAGTTGAACTCGATAATGTGCTATTACTTTAAATATTATAAATCTCCACGCAAGATCGAAAGTCGAACTCCGGTAATCTTGACTGTTAGCGGCCCCAACATTTCGTCCTCTATTTTTAAAAAACTGAACTAAATTTTTTCGTACTAAGTATATCTAACTGTAAATGTTTTTACATAAAGGTTAATAATAATAAAAAATAAACTTACCTTTTTATGCGTAGTTTTGAGCTATGCACATGAAGAAATTCACGAAAACGGAGTCGTGTTTGTGCATACCCCTAAATGCAAATTCCTGCAGGTAGGATGGATGAAAGAAGTACGATAAAGTGCATTGGCAAATTATTCGCCCAACAAAATGTTACATCAACAATGATGTTCAAAGACAGATATCTGGCTTCAGGAAAAAAATGACCCACTTCTTAATTCGGAGTTTGAAATTGTTCAAGCAGGCGACATATTCCAGCCTTCTGCCAGATCAGCTGCAACATTTAAAATTTTATTTTGGGTAACCAAAGAAGTGATAGAATTTCTGTCTGCAAAAAATTACATATGGCAAAAGTAGTTTATAATTTTGACAGCAGGGACTTTTTTTGTGATATTTGTTAAGCTTTGACACATAATCTAGCGCAAAATTGCTCATAAAAATGTAAGTTGTTTTTAATTTTATTAATTAACCTTCATGTAAAAAATACATTTATAGTTAGATATACTTTACAATTACATAGTACGTACTTCGAACCATGGATAGCGGAGATTGATGAATCATACTTCTTTCATCCATCCTACCTGCAGGAATTTGCATTTAGGGGTATGCATGAACATGACACTGTTTTCGTGAATTTCCTCATGTGCATAGCTCAAAACTACGCATAAAAATGTAAGTTTATTTTTTTTATTATTAACCTTTGTGTAAAAACATTTACAGTTAGATATAGTTAATTTATAGTTAGATACACCTCCTCATGAGATTGGAAGTCGAACTCCGATAATGTGCTATTACTTTAAATATTATAAATCTCCACGCACTCACAAGTTTATAATATTTAAAGTAATAGCACATTATCAGAATTCGACTTTCGATCTAACAATTTCAAGATTTTCAGCATGTTATAATAACAGATTTATTAATGTATTTGTAAATTATTTAAATAATTCACTGTATCTTTTCAATTAACTTTCATTCAAAGTTGATTAACATGTCTCCTTAAAAACTACATTTATTTTTACCTTCATATAAACTTTATAAAGTGTGGATACTTGTGTATTTCAAAAGGAATATTTAAAAAAAAAGTAATTAACAAAGATACTATGTGTTATATCTGTAAATAGTTGCTGATAAAATTACTTTAGAAGTAAAATCGTGGTAAAATAAAAGTTATTATTCTAAGCATAGAAAAGTATGTGCGCACATAAAGAAATAGAAAGAATTGAAAGGTATATAATAGTTATCTAAAAACGAGTGTTAAAGTATGGCAGAAGAAAACATATGTAATTGAAGCGAGAAGGAAAAGACTAAAATTGTATAAACTGTAAATAAACTTATGATTTAAACAGAATAATGTTAAATCAAATCATATAAACATAATCTGAGATGGAAGTAAAGACTAATAAAAAGATTATGAATTCCTGAAGTGATACGAAACTAGATTAATTAAAATAACATTTAATTAATAGACAATGGAATGCGCGAGACTAAAACGTAGTGTAAGGAGAAAGCGATTCATTCTTTTCCTGTGAACCAGAGTGAGTGCAAGGACTTTTGTGAAATTATACTCACTTGCGAATATCGGACGCCACCCAGCCAATTCGGGGTTGAAGGTCAAAAGTACTGACTAGGGTAATGTATAACCCACCACGGTTTATTTTGTTTTCTTAAGCCTACGGGTTTTTGTAATCATATTATTGTGGGAATTCAGTAATATATGTATTCTGTAATGGACTAATGATAGATCTGTAAACTATACTAGAATTTATGTCAAATATATCTAACATTTATTTTAAGTATTATTTTGTAGTGTTTTTATTTATTCTAAAGACATAACAAAATTGGCGCAGCCGCTGTTCGAATTTTTGTGGGTAGATTAAGGAATAGTCGGTAATAAAAAGTTTTTTTTTCTTCAAGTTGAAAAAAAAAAAAATGTCGATAGGGCAAGCTAGCATCACAGAATTCGACATAGGTTGTCCGCATGAATGGCCATATTATGTAATGCAGTTGCAGAATTTTTTCAAATTGAATTTAATTTGTGAAAATGAAAAGAAAGTAGCCGTATTTTTCTGTCTATCAGGGAGAAAGATTATTGAAATAGCAAATAAACTTTTTCAGGGACAAATAACAGATCTAATTAGTTACGACGAGCTAGTTAATAAGTTAACAGAATATTTCAGCCCTAAGCCATCATTATATGTAGCCAGATTAAACCTTCGGAAACGAAAACAGGAAAGAAACGAATCCATTAAAGAGTATGATATCGCTCTATGTCAACTTGCTCAAAATTGCGATTTTGTAGACCAGATCTTAATAGATCAACTACTTTGGGGAATTTGCGATGAGAGATTAAAACAGTCTTTATTGTCAGAAGTAAAATTAACGTACGAGAGTGCAATCCAAAAAGGGATTGTATACGAATCCATAATAGACCAAGTAAGAGAATTTTCTAAAAAAGAAGAAAATAGAATAGAGATTTATAAAATTAACAAGTATGAAAAAAAAGATTTTAAAACTGATAATAAGTTTCTAGTTGAATGTTTTGCTAGCGGTAAAAAAGACCATTTGGCAAAAGAATGCAGATTTAGAAAGGAACAATGTTATAATTGCGGTGGGAAGGGCCACATAGAAAAAGTATGTAAAAAAACGCAGAAAAAAATGAGTAGTAGAAAAGATTTTAAAATTAAGAAAAATAGTATTAAAAATAATAATGGACTGGATAACCAAGATCAGTTGTTTTTACAAATTTTAATGTTTCAGAAGAAAATTAAAATGGAAATAGATAGTGGGTCCGGGATTTCGTTAATTTCTAAAAAGTTGTGGAATGAAATAGTTATAGATAATCCCGGGATAGAATTACAAAAAGTATCGTTAAAAATCAAAGATGGAAATGGAAATCCCATTAAAATAGTAGGGAAAGTTAATGCAAAAATAACTCATAGCAAAAGGAATTACGAACTTCCAGTATATGTAGTACAGAAAGATATTACTCTGTTAATAGGTCGTGATTGGTTTGATAAGTTGGGGATAAAATTTTCAATAGTTAAAAAGATTTCAGTCGAGTATGAAATGTTAGAAAAATACCCAAAATTATTCACAGAGGAATTGGGGTTGATTGATACAAAACCGATTGAATTATATCTAAGTGATAATGCAAAACCTTGTATTTGTAGACCCAGAAAAATACCGTTCACACAACGTAAAATGGCGGAGGAAAAAATTAATAAATTAGTGGAAACGGGGGTTTTGTCACCTATAGAAGAGTCGGAATGGGCTACACCAGTGGTAATATTAAACAAACCAGACGGTAGAATTAGAATATGCGGAGATTATAGAACAATGGTGAATAAGTATTTAAATAAGGGTTCATATCCCATTCCCAATATTAGAGAAATATTAAGTAGCTTATCGAGTGCAAAATATTTTGCAAAGTTAGATTTGAATGCAGCCTATCACCAAATTAGAGTTACTGAAAATACAGCTCGTGTGTTAACATTGACAACCCAGTTTGGGCTTTTTAAATGTAACTGTTTACCATTCGGAATAACATCAGCTCCGAATATTTTCCAAGCAAAGTTAAACGGAATATTAAATGGTATTGAAGGTGTGCACCCATATTACGATGACATTTTAATTGCAGAATCAACGTCGGGTAGTTTAGCTGAAAAAATTAAAGTTGTCTGTAAAAAGCTATGTAATACAGGGGTTAAACTTAACTTGAAAAAATGTGTATGGGAAACGCAAGAAATAAAGTTTTTTGGGCATTTAATTACTAACAGAGGTAAAAAACCTTTAACTGAAAAAATAAGTGCAGTTAAAAATGTAGACTCACCTAAGAGTGTTAAACAGCTGCAAGCTTTTTTAGGACTGAGAAATTTTTTTGAACCTTTTTTAAAAAATAAAGCCATGATAGCAGCACCACTGTACGAGTTGTTGAGGAAAGGTCAAAAGTGGACATGGAATGAAAGGCACGAACAAGCATTTAAGGCAGTTAAACAATTATTAACATCAGATTCTTTTTTTGTGCATTTTGATCTAAATAAAGAAGTAGCATTAACGACCGACGCATCTCATTTTGGAATAGGAGTATTATTAGCTCATAAAATTAATGGTTTAGAGAGACCCATAGCGTACGCATCGAGAACGTTATCAAATGCTGAACGTAACTATAGCCAGCTAGATAAAGAAGCACTAGCAATAATGTGGGCTGTTAAAAAATTTCATCAATATATTTATGGAAGAGATTTTACAATAATAACGGATCACAAGCCTTTAATAAGCATTATAGGGAAAGGTTGCCCTATACCGGAACATTTAAGCCCGAGAATGACCAGATGGACAAATATATTAAATAGTTATGATTTCAGTTTAGAATTCAGAAAAGGTAAATGTATAGCACATGCAGATGCTTTATTCAGAGTACCAGAAAATAACAAGGAGAGTGAAATAGAAGTCGAAGTGAATTTCATTGATACATTAAATTCTAAAATGATAAATAGTAAAAACATTAAGGATTGGACGGGAAAGAAAGAAAGTTATAGAATATTATGTAATTGGACTAAACATGGATGACCAGAAAAGAAACCGGAACAGTTATCAACTGTGTTTTGGATGAATAGAGACAAACTATCAATCAGTAAAGGATGTATAGTGATGGGAGATCGAATAGTGGTCCCTCCTGAAGGTAGATGGAGAGTCTTGAAACTAATTCAACAAGGACACCCAGGGATAGTGAGAGCAAAAATTAATGTAGATATTGAGAACTTTATAAATAGATGTGAGACATGCCAAGCAGAAAGGACTTTGCCAGTAAAACAATATGTGTCGTGGCCAAAGCTGTCGAGCCCATGGCAACGTATACATATAGACCATTTTGGACCTATAGAGGGAAAAACATATTTATATTAATTGATGCAACTTCTAAATGGATAGAATGCCATCAAGCGAAATCTACAAGTAGTGAGGAAACAATAAAAATACTAAAGGAAATATTTTTAACACATGGTTTCCCGGAGGCGATTGTGTCAGATAACGGTCCAAGCTTTGTGAGTAATGAATTTAAACAGTGCATGGACTCATGGAATATAAAACATATATTGACACCGCCATATCACCCCGAGTCGAATGGTTTAGCTGAGAGAGCAGTGCGATAAGCAAAGCAATTTATTAAAAAGAGTACAAGTAGAGATACACAGAAGATTTTAAAAGAATTCATGTGGTATCAAAACATTACACCGTCAACAACGACAAGAAAATCTGCTGCGGAAATAGAAAAATAAGAACTAGACTTGATTTCTTAAAACCAATGAAGTTCGAACGATGGTAACCAGAAGAACCAATAGAAAAATTTGGAATTGGAGATAACGTATTGTGCAGAGACATGTTAAGGAAAAAATGGATAAATGGTATGATAGAGAAAAAATTATCAAAGCAAATTTACATAATTAAAGGTGAAGATAACCGAATCTATAGACGTCATAAAAACCATATTAGAAAACGGTATGAAAGTGAACAAAATAGTTACGATTCGCAACAATAAATAGAGATAGCAGATGAACCTAAAGATATAAATCAGAACGAGAGAAATACGGATATTAAAGCACACGAGGAAATGGTGTTAGAAGAGACAACGGAAATCGATAACAGTTTTCCTGAAGATGAAAAAAAATCACCGAGACCAGTGCATTTTAAAAGAAAACCAGCGTATTTGGAAGATTTTGTAACATCGGAAAAACAAAACTTCTAAAGTGGGGGAGGAGTGTTATATCTGTAAATAGTTGCTGATAAAATTACTTTAGAAGTAAAATCGTGGTAAAATAAAAGTTATTATTCTAAGCATAGAAAAGTATGTGCACACATAAAGAAATAGAAAGAATTGAAAGGTATATAATAGTTATCTAAAAACGAGTGTTAAAGTATGGCAGAAGAAAACATATGTAATTGAAGCGAGAAGGAAAAGACTAAAATTGTATAAACTGTAAATAAACTTATGATTTAAACAGAATAATGTTAAATCAAATTATATAAACATAATCCAAGATGGAAGTAAAGACTAATAAAAAAATTATGAATTCCTGAAGTGATACGAAGCTAGATTAATTAAAATAACATTTAATTAATAGACAATGGAATGCGCGAGACTAAAACGTAGTGTAAGGAGAAAGCGATTCATTCTTTCCTGTGAACCAGAGTGAGTGCAAGGACTTTTGTGAAATTATAGTCTCTCGGGAATATCGGACGCCACCCAGCCAACTCGGGGCTGAAGACCAAAAGTACCGACTAAGGTAATGTACAATCCACCACGGGTTTATTTTATTTTCGTAAGCCTACAGGTTTTTGTAATCATATTATTGTGGGAATTCAGTAATATATGTATTCTGTAATAGACTAATGATAGATCTGTAAACTATACTAGAATTTATGTCAAATATATCTAATATTTATTTTAAGTATTATTTGTAGTGTTTTTATTTATTCTAAAGACATAACACTATGTATTATATATTGACCTATTTTTTTCCATATTAATAATCTTCATTTTGAATACATTTCATTCCTTGTTATTCAGAATTATGCAAAATATAATAAAATATT
Source organism: Epiperipatus broadwayi (assembly GCA_028023455.1). Taxonomy (NCBI): domain Eukaryota; kingdom Metazoa; phylum Onychophora; class Udeonychophora; order Euonychophora; family Peripatidae; genus Epiperipatus; species Epiperipatus broadwayi. The sequence continues at coordinate 743,921 of JAQFVV010012707.1, forward strand.
ATATACTAAATATCATAAACTATGAAATAACTTCTTGAAAATTAACTGAGAGAGCATTTTCTTTTATCTGCCCATGAGTTCAAAAAATTAAGTCACGGTTTATGCTAATTTCTCAAGATGAATTCTGGCTTATAATGGAGCTTGGATAATTCTTCTAAAAATACATTCCTTTTGATTTTAAAGATTTCGTATGGCTATAGTTATATTAATATAGATATGTTAATAACTAATATACTTTTTGTAATTGGATGTATTTGTTTGGAAGAATCCAAGACAATATAATAAGCGATGTCTAGAAAACAACTTTTTGGTGAGAATTTTTCCACACGTTTGTAATTTATTTTATTTTCATGATTCAAGCTTTATTTAATCATTTAAATAATTTTGACCGTTTTTCATAAACAAAGATATATATATATGGATTTTTTTTTCTCAGTACTGTACGTTTTGGTAGTTTTTAGGAAAGATTTTTTGCTTCTTCACTGTTATATTATTTTTTCCCTTGGTATAAAACTTAATCTAAACATGACATATTGGAGATCCAAAGCAATTTCATTGACACTTGTAATACTATTACATCGTATTTTGTGAACAGATGTAGCTTTACTTTCTTTGATTAATTTGCATTCCCTTGGAAAATATGTATGGATTCAATCAGTAAATTGCTCCCTATTTCTTATACAATATTTTTTTTCTTCCTGTAGGAATATCCAAGTTAATTCCAATTTTAACTTCTATATGTTTTTAGACTTATTTTTGGTTTAATTTTAATAAAAATTTAAAATAAGGTTTAATGTGTTTACTTGAATTTGCCTGAATTATCTTTTATATAAAATTTTCTTAATTTTTAACTTTTAAAATAATAATTTCACTAATTGAATTTTAATGATATGTTTGTCGTCTCTATTACTATATAAATATGAAATATTGCACCAATCTTGAAGAATCTTACCCGACTTTATCTTTTTTTATATAGAATTTTATTAGCATATAAATTTTTGCTATGTTTTAAAAAAAATTGTGATTTGCAATATAAAAAATATGTAAAAAAAAAAAAATCTATATTTATACCTTTTTCTAATGGCATCATTAAAAACAAAAAAAGAGGGCAGTACTGATTAAACAATTGTAGTGTTGGGAAATTTTTTTAACTAAAAGTATAGTTTTTGGTAAAGCAAGGTAAAATTTGATTTGTAAATATATTTCAAATTAATTAAATTGCGTTTGTACCTTGTATTTAATTTTTCATTTGAATAATGATAATTTAGATGTTATAATAATGAATTTGTAATATTTGAATACAAATATAATGTATATACTTTCTAGATATAATTAAGGGGGATTTAAACACAGACTGTCAAGCTCCCTTCAATCATTCTATATTATATATCCGATACCCATGACCACATACATGTGAAAAAAATAAATGATCTTCAATATATATATTTCGTGCTGAACCATCACCCATCAATTGTTCCGTCTCATCATCTCTCACAACATATATAATCAGTGCTCAGTTTATATTAAGATAGCAAATCTTCCAACTTTAATAGACGGACTTCAATCCTCATCAACTCTTCAGCCATTCATGTCACTGAAAGTCTGATGATGAGATGCTCAAAATCCCTGTTGATGTCAATATTATTGTCATACCATGTTGACCTTAAGTCACTCTGATATATGTGTATCCATTTAAATACACAGGGGAGGGATGTACAGAATACAAGCTGAATCTGTAATATTTGAAGCATAGTGTATATATTTAAGCTAAAAGCTCCCTTCAATTATCCTCTCCGTCTTACATAATCAACAGCACATGACCACATTTATGTGAAAAAGATAAATGATCTCCAATATACATATTTTATGCTGAACCAGCACTGATCATTTGGTCCGGATCATCATCTCCCACATACAAACTTTAATGGTCAGGCTTCAATTCTCTCCAGCCATCCATATTGTTGAAAATCTGAAAATGGAGTACTCCAAGCCCTTGTTGGTGCCAATATTATTATCATTCCCATGATGATATTAATTCACTCTGACCCCTAATATATAGGATGTTAATATGTCCATTCAAATACACAGAAGAGGTATAGGCAGAATTCAGATTGAATCTGTAATATTGAATATAAGTATAGTGTATATACTTAAGCTAGATGTAATTAGAGGGAATTTGAACACAGACTCTAGCTCCCTTCAATCATCCATTCCATCATATAACTGATGCACATGACCACATGTGAAAGAGGTAAATGATCTCCAATGTACATATTTCGTGCTGACCAGCACTCATTAGTTGGTCCAGGTCATCATTTTCTACACATATATTTAGACCCTATATACTTGTATTCAAATATTACAGATTCAGCCTGAATTCTACCCATCCCTTTCCTGTGTATTTAAATGACTTAAGAACAACATGGTTATGGCAATAGTATTGGTATCAACAAGGGCTTTGATCATTCTATCATCGGATTTTCAGTGATATGAATGGCTAAAGAGATAGAAGGATAATTTCAGTTTAAATATACATTTAACATATATTAAAGTAAATTCAATATGGTATGGATATAGAAAGAGAAACACTGGATTTGATAAACTTTTCTATTAAATTAATGAACTTTTAGGATGCCAGTTTAAATATATCTAATGCATGAAAAAGTAAATTTTAAAATGCTTTAAGTATATTCACTGTAATAAATCAAGATGTTGTGACTTGCATATTGAAATACATACTAGAGAAATGGAGAGTATTAGTTTTTCATAATCCAGGTAAAATTTTATTGCCTAAATATTAAATTATTTAAATTTCACTTGGACCATGTGTTTAATTTCTCACTCGCATATATAAAATTTTATAACCATTTTAAAAATTATCACATAAAAAATAAAATAATTTATTTTAAAATTATTGTTTATTGTATTTAATAAATGATATAACATTTTTTGCTATACTGCTGTTATTAATTAAATTGAGAGAATAACTGAATAAAAATTTTAATTAGTATTCTATACATTGAAAATAGAATACATGAATGTATTTTAATTATCAAACTTTCTAATAACACAGTGATACAACTAGAGTTCAAAAGTGGAATATGTAAATATATTTTAATTATCAAAATTTCTAATAATATGAGGGGACAGCTAGCGAAATGGAAAGAATTTCAAAAATCAAAAATGGAATTTAGATGATAAAACATAAGAAAGTTTTACTGCTCAGAATACATCCTTCTTATATATATATATATATATATTAGTAAAAATCAGTCACGTCACATGACCTATATAGCTTGCATTACCGATATGTAATAGATAAAGAGCCTGCTAATAGCTCTAAACAAGCTTATTTATGATAAATGCTACAAGAGAAAGTACCTGGAGCCTTTATCTATGATTGTCCCCATCCCCAGACCGATTTTGAGCTATGGCTCTCTTCATTGAGGATGCTTGGCTTAAGTTGGTATTTGGAATCTAATGTCCTAGTTCCTCACTGAAGAGAGTGATAGCTCAAAACTAGTCTGGAGATGGGGACAATCATAGATAAAGGCTTCAGGTACTTACTCTTGTAGAATTTATCATTAAAAAATAAATAAATAAATAAATAAGCTTGTTTAGAGCTATTAGCAGGCTCTTTATATATTATAACGGTTGGGGAAATTTAGAGCCTAGCCGTATCTGCCATACAAGTATTGCCAGGCCATTTGAACCTGGAATATTCATATAGTAGGCAGATACTTCCGAAGATCTAATTTTGTACTATTATTTTTGATGGTTAGCCCTTGCCACTAGCTCAAGGAGTAGCAGAGGTTTAAAATATATTTATTAACATGTATTTTTAATAAAGATAAAAAAAAAAAAAACTAAATCACTGCTAGTACTAATAACACAAAATATTTTATTTATGTATATATAACAACAAATTTGAAAAATAAATTACTAAAAAAAAATGTTTTAGGTTTCATTGTTTTTTTGTTTTTTTTACTTTAATTTTTAATCTTAGAATGTTGAGCATAGATAGGCTCCCTAGACTATACACTTAAGATTTTTGAAACCTCTGACTCCAGGCTAAAAGTTCGAAGTCAAACCAGCGCTCGCTTCCTGATATATAGATGCAATCAATGCAATATGAAGATGTTACCATAAAACCATGCTGACAGGAATGTGCATCTGCAGTGTAATATTATTTAAAGGATGTGATCCTCATCCAGTACAGGAATGTGTGTCTGTCTGGCAAACGAATAACGTATATAAAATATCAAAGAGAAGGGTTATGTATGGAGGGAGAGCAGAACTTTTGCCAAATTATAGTCCCTATCCATAGACCTAAAGGAAATCAATGTCGCAGGAAATACGTCTGTGTACATCATGCATTCAGTTGGGCACATTGCCTTGTATGCTAAACACGCTTCACATTCCATTGATATAAACATCTATAAATCCCTCCACCAGCATTGACACAACCATGAACAAATAGTCTGAAATCAAAACCCACTTAAACTAACATACACTTAAACGAGTCTAAGTAGCCATCTACTCCCAACTTATATTTAAGTCAATTTAATTTATTCTTTAAAAAAATATTTAGTTTCAGGTATTAACTTATTTTAAAATCACATAAAGCATTTGTCCTATTTTTTAAAACCCAACTAATGCACAAATAATAATATGTATAAAAATCATCTTTAAATTTGTTTGCGATTGCAAACCCCTGTCCTATTACCAACACATTTTATATTAAGCATAAAAAAGAAATATAAAACATATTTTAAAAAGATTACGTTTTTTTAACTTTTAGATAAAAAATGTAAAATTGCAAAGTTTATAAAATAAAGTTCAGATTTGCTCATGTGAAAAAGTCTATACTTCATATTTAAAGGAAAATAAAGTTTGGAGATTCTAAATTAATTAAAGAGAGTTTATAGTTCATTTTTGTCATTAATGATTTATATTTTCCTTTTTTTGTCTGGGCTTGTTCCTTCACAATGAAAATCTGAGTTTACGCAAGAGCCATTTCTTGCGGATGATGATGATTAATGAAGAGTTAGACGATTTGTGAAGATGGTTCCGGTGGTTCGATCCTGGGATACGTGGAGATGAAAGCTGCCTTCGGCCAGCCGAACCGAGGGAAGCATGATTAAAATTACATTTTTAGTAATGGCGACAATAACTCTTAAGTTTCTTTTCTTTTCAGCAATGGCAAACAAATTCAAAAATTCTAATCTTCTAATTAATTATTTCTTTTGAATTTTTCCTTTTATAGTCTTGAAGCGTCTTATCTAGGAATGCTCGTCCATCTGATATACTTCATATATGTATTTCATTGGTTCTGTGGTTAAGTAGATTTTTCCTCTGTGGTCTGTGTATATATCTTGGACGGGAAAAGCAAGTATTTTGTTTCTATCTCTTGACTCTTATCTATTTGTTAGTAATCTTTTTTTTTTATTATCAAAAAACAGATTTATTCGTTATTTTTAAGATTAAAAGGTTTTTATTATTGTTTTATTTTAAGATTAGAATCTTTGCTTCCATTCTATAAATTCTTTAAGCTTATTTTATTTTCAATATTTAAATAAAACATATTAATTAATTAATAACTCATTATTTGTGCCATTTAACTTATTATTAGATATCTACAAAAAAATTTAAGTACCAAAATTTAAATGTAACGTGTATATATATAAATTAAAAATATATTTTAACTATCAACTGCATTATATTCTTTTATTTTTATTATTATTCTACAAAAACAAGAATTGGCTTCGCTCATGTTAATAAAATAAAACAACCTAAAGTAGTTGTTAATTAAAATATATTTAAAGAATATGTACATGAAATAATACATGAGTTATCAACAGCAATTAAAAATGGCCTACAACTTTGTTTATACAATTGTCTTACAATAGTTTTTCCCTATTATTCTCAACTGATGTGTTATTATTTCATACAAATATTATTTAAACATATTTTAATTATCAACTACATTACTCGTTTTAATTTAATAATGCATGCAAAGCCTTGGGTACAGCGAGTATATATATATTATTATTGTTAGATTAAATTTTAAGGGTTGTTTTTTTAAAAAAATTTCATGACATTTGTAAATAATTAATGTTACTAAAATTAAAGCTTAAACAAAATTTATTTAAGTGATTAACTATAACAAAAATGTCAATATTTATATTTTCATATAGTAATTATATAATATTTATTAAATTTTTGTAACTTTTGTATCTAATGAACATATTTTTTTCTTTTTTAAAATTTTCTATATATTTCTGACTGCAAGAAATATTGATGACTAAGCTGGTTTAGTATGAAATATGTATAATGGTGATTATTTATCTTTTCTACATGTGTGTGGTCATGTGTATCAGTTGTATGAGATAGTGTGGATAGTTGGTGGGTGCTTGAAAGTGTGGGTTCAAATCCCCTATATTGACTAACATAAGCCTCTTTCATTTTATGTTTTTTATTATTTTGCTCCAAGTAAATAAGTTTGGTATCAACAAGTTTAAACAAGTGATCAGTTTTTTTCTTATGTTCAAAAATATAGAATTATATGCGCTTTTGTTTTTGGCCTTACTATATAGATGAAGAGCCTTCAAAAAAACATTTGCTATCAATTGAAAAAAGATTCTTTAATTCCTTTGAGGTTTTAAAGCAACTGAACAAGGCAAATTTCCTAATGACCATTTTATACATTCCTATCTTAGCAGCTGTTATTTGTATAAAATTATTCACATGGTTTACTCATTAACACCTATCAGCAAATGTGATGAGTTTATTATTTGCTAATGTTTACCTTTAAGTTTAAGACTTGAGATATCATTTCTTTCTTTTCAGATGCCTTATAATCTCTGAAACAGGTTTTTTGAAGATAGAATGAATGTGTGAATGTTCATTCTCCAAATTTGCAATCATGGCAGACAAAAATAAATTTATGATCCTCACTTTGAAGACATAAAATAATCAGTTCAAACAGCATTTGACAACTTATATATATATATATCGATAAGTAGATAAATATACATTGTTATATATCGTTCATAGCTAACAAGATAGTTGCATCATATAATGAGTAAATTCATGAGGCCAAATTATAGATCATTCTTGATAGAAAAGTCAATGAGGTAGATGATATCAAAAAGTTTTTGTCACTATTTTGACTTTGCATAGGGTTCAAGATTTCTTGCTGATAGTTCAGTAACGTCATAGTTTTTTTTCCTTTAGAGAATTAATGACTACACATGAAAACTCCCCAAATATTTACCATACTTTATCTATGAAAATATTTATATATACATATATATCAATCACTTTCATATTTTAATGATTTTTTTTTTCAATTCTAACAGATGTAACACAAGAATTAATAGAAGATACACGAGCAGCTACAGAGAACCAGATGTTGGAAGATATATCATATTTAATTGCAACTGGAGGAAATTTAGAAGCTACTGACATTCATGGAGCTACTTATGTAATTTACTTTCAATTATGTAACATTTTCCATTTTTGTGGTAAACATAATATTTTCATATCATGATTGCTTTATTCAGTTATCTATGCTGTATAATTTAACTCAAATTTGATCTATGTTAAATTCTGTTGTTTACTAGTAGATGTCAGGACTACTTCATTCCATCTTAGATTTCAAGAAAGATGTGAAGATAATATAGACTGCAAAAATAAAGTAAAAACATTGCATATAGAATAAAAATAAAATTTGGTATTTGTGTATTAGACCTGCAACACGTATTAGATTTGCAGTGTCTTTTCACATTTGTATCAATCCGCTGACAACATTCTAATCTTTTAATCTGACCAAAATAAAGTGTACACTTGGACCTTCAACAAACGTAAAATGATAAATTCCTCAAAATGGATCATGTGTACATGATATTTTCCTAAGATTTTCAAAGTTATCGGCAGCCTGAATATGTATGTGAAAAGGTACTTCAGGTCTAATATGTGTTGCAGATCTAATATTAAAACAATTACTAAATTACAAAAATACTCTAAAATATACACATACGGTACTTACCATGTAATATATAAAAATATGATGTGGAATATTAATTTCTAATAATACAAAAATATGAATTTCACCAAAAAAATTCTATCCTAAAAAATATATTTTTAACCATACAAAAATATGTAAAATGTGACAAGCCAATTATGCAATTCCCAAAAGTTACTTTAAATTTGGACAAAACAATCACTAAATTACAAAAATAGTCTAAAATATTATCAAAAAACCTTGAAATATACACATACTGAACTTATTGTATAATATATAACAGGAATTGTCGTGATGAAACAATCAATTTGTCTGTTCTACTTTATGTTAAATGGATCAATTATTTTGCTCAAAAATGGAGACTTAAAAGTAAACCCCCAAATGCACATTTTCTTAACACATGATTGTGAATTTTAAACAATACTAAAAATGTGACTTTGATACAAAAAAAATATAAAATATGATATGGATTATTAATTTCTAACAATACTAAAACTATGTATTTAACTAAAATTATCAATCTTAAAAAGTATATTTTTAATAACAGTAAAAATATTGATTTGCCAAACAAAAATTTGTTAAATATGGTGAGCCAATTATGCAATTCCCAAATGTTACTTTAAGTATGGGCAAAACAATCACTAAATTACAAAAATAGTTTAAAATATTATCAAAAAACTGTAAAATGTATACATATGGTACTTACTGTGTAATATATAACAGGAATTGTTGCGATGAAACAATCACTTTGCCAGTTCAACTTTATTTTATAAGTGGATAATTTTTTTTCCCAAAATGGAGATTAAAAGTAAAAAAAATTTTTTCCCTCAAAATGCACACTACTTAAGACGTGATTCTATTTGTAGTTCCTCTGAAAATGATCATAATTGGCACTTTATACTTTTATAGACCTTCCAACAGTGGAATGAATCATTGAATCAAAACTATGAATACAAATGAAGTATACTTAAAAAATGCAATTCACAGCACTAAAGATGTTGTCAGAATGAAATCTGGACAATAACTGAGAGTGTAAAATTGTCACAAAAAACAACAACATGGCAGTGGTGAATGGAATTCTCCAACAATGTTCCCTTATGAATGCCAATTCTACTGTTACACATTTTGATACGAGATCGAATAACATCGCAGAGATTATTTGACTTGCTCGCAAATTTACACATTTATCATGGATGCGAAAAGGTCCACTATCTCCTCCACATTGCAGGTCTAATATATAAGTACTTAAAAATTTATTAGCAAATTAAAAACTATAACTGAATCCTCTTCCAAAGGATTAAAACTTTAAAAACTGCTAAGAGTTTTTATTTAACTAATGAAGATGCATCCATATCAAGAAAATTTAGAAATTTAAACCAGAGTGTGCAAATAAGCACTATAAAAAATTGAAATTAGTATCATTAATTTATTATATAATACTCATTGTTCAGATATATGTTAAGTTATATGTCCAAAATCAGATCGAATCACTATTTGGTGTCTGTTAATGATAGTTTTCTAATTTTGTTTATCATTATCTTATCATAATTTTTGTTAGCATCACATATGTCAAAATTTTAATGAATTTTAAATTATTAAGATGCACAGCATATACTATAATAAAATCTAATTCAATTCCAAGTTAAAAACAATTAGATTACCATAAAAGCTATTTTATGACTAGAATTTGTTTTTAGAAATTAACTGTGGTCATTGATTAAAAATCTTGCTTCAAAACTGCAAGCTTCTAAAGTCAAGAAGACAGTATATATATATTTGGCATTAATAAAAAATAAAGCATTACATAACTCTCAACATATATTTAATATTTGGATTATCAGCACTAATCTGCTCTGTTACTTAACTTTAAAACAAGTTGTGGAAGCATGGATAATCCACTAGAAGATTGTGTCAAGCAAATAAATCTCTAATTTTCTCTTTCATATTGGAGGATATCCATCCATAAACCACTTCCTATTAAAGTTGATATCCATCCATAAACCACTTCCTTTTCTATTAAAAAGTTTTAACACTCCAAGTTCTAAATCTAATTGTAGGAGTTTAATGAAGGGTTTTATGATGCGGTGGTGCCCTAGAGTATGATCTGGTTCAAAATTTAAACGTGAGCTGAGTCGATTGAGAATTTTTTCAGCAGACTTGCTATTTGTTTTTCAAATAGCCAATCCGTTATCCAATATTGTTATCTTAATGAGCATCTGGTTATTGTTTCTAAATTTTTTTTTATAAGAGATAGTTAGAGAGGCCTTTGTCACACAATGATTTGTTTAAAGGTTTCCACCCCCACCCCCAATCTTTATATATCATCATTATCATAATCAACCATTATCAATCCACTGCAGGATGAAGGTCTCTCCAAGTTCAATCCATCTTCTCTGATCTTTAGCTTCTCATCTCCACATCACCCCTGCACACTTTCTTATTCTATCTATCCATCTCACATGGGTCTCTTTCTGGGTTTTTAACAGGAATCCAGTTTAAGATTTCCATTGTCCATCTATTATCATATCTTCTGGTAATACGTCCAGCCCAATTTCAGTCTTTTAATTTTTTTTTTCAATGAGGTCAGTAACATCTGTTTATTCTTTTACCCATATATTGCATTTTCAATCTCTTCTTGTTACTACTAACATGCATCTCTCCATACTTCTTTGAGTGGTCTGAAGTCTCTGTATAAATGGGTTACTATAAGAACTATGTATTGAAATTTTATGATCATTAATTTTAATGACACAAAGAAAGTAATGCTAACTGCTGATTGAAACAAAAAAAAACAGACAAAATTCTCCATACAGTAGTGCCACTCAGTGCAAGCCAGAGTAATCAATGGATATCAAAAGGCATGTGCATAAAATCCCTTTCTAGTGCCTACTTATTCAATATCCCCAGACTAGTTTCTGGCTTGTGGCTTTCATCAGTGAGGAGCCTTGAATCTGAGAGCGCTGCACCTAGATCTTAGAATTTAATGCAACCCTCCAGCAGCCATCTTTTATCTCTACTTAACTACAAAACTATGAGAATTGAAAAACACAATATTTTTCAATCCAAGCTCATTAGCCTATATAGTTATATAGGTCTGAACTCAATTCAGTACCCATACATTTTGGTGTCTTTATAGTCACCACTATCCTACTAGGCAGGATTGCTATTAAACCACTAAACATCACATGATCATCATTTCTTATGCTTGCTCATAACTTATTAAAACAGGCAATACTCTCCATACAGTAGTGCCATTCAGTGCAAGACAGAGTAATCAATGAATGACAGGAGGCTTATGTATAAAATCCCTATAGTGCCTACTCATCCAATATTCCCAGACTATTTCTAGCTTGTAACTTTCATCAGTAAGGAACCTTGGATCTGAGAGCACTAACATCTAGATCTTATGATCTAATGCAACCCTCCATGTGCCACCTTTTATCTCTACTTAAGTCCAAAACTGAGAATAAAATTGAAAACAATAATATTTTCAATCCTAGCTCATTAGCCTATATATTCTTATAGGTCTAAACTCAGTTCAGTGCCTGTCAATTTTGATGCTTTCAGATCCAAGGCTCCTCACTGATTAAGTTCTCAAGCTAGAAACTAGTTTGGGGATATTGAATGAGTAGGCATTAGACAGGAATTTTATGCACAAGCCTTCTGGCTTCCATTGATTACTCTGGCTTACACTGAGTGGCACTATTGTATGGGGGGTTTTGCCTGTTATAATAACAGTTATGAGCAAGCATAAGAAAAGATGATCATGTGATGTTTAGTGATTTAATACCAATTCTGCCTAATACGATAGTGGTGGCTATGGTTATCAAAGAACCAGACACCAAAATGTATGGGTACTGATATATGACTATATAGGCTAATGAGCTTGGATTGAAAATATTGTGTTTTCAAATTTTATTCTCATAGTTTTGTAGTTAAGTAAAGATGGAAGATGGCTGCTGTAGGGTTGCATTTCCTAATATCTAGGTGCAGTGCTCTCAGATCCAAGGCTTCTCACAGACGAAAGCCATGAGCTAGAAACTAGGATGTGGATATTGGATGAGTAGGCACTAGATAGGGGGATTTTATGCCCAAGCCTTCTGGCATCCATTGATTACTTTGGCTTGCACTTAGTGGCACTACTGTATGGAGAGTTTTGCCTGTTTTAATAACAGTTGTGAGCAAGTATAAAAAAATGGTGATCGCGTGACATTTAGTGGTTTAATACCAGTCCTATCTAATAGAATAGTGATGGCTATGGTTGTTAAAGAACAAAAGACAAATGTATGGGTACTGAACTCAGTTCAGACCTATATGACTATATAGACTAATGAGATTGGATTGAAAATATTATTGTTTTCAAATTTTATTCTCATAGTTTGTAGCCAGAAACTAGTTAAGGGCTTTCGTTATTATTATAAAATATCCATGTGTACATAAATAGCTTTAGCATTAAATGATGTAAATTGGATTTCTACTGCCAATAATATTACAAATTTATTACAATTATTTGATAAGAACCATTGTAAAAGAATATATTCAGTCATATTTCATTATTTAATGTAATGAATTTGTTGCAGTTATGTTTTATTATAATAGAATAATAAAATTCTATTATAAACTTTTTTTATTCTATAAATTTTTATATTTTATATAAAGATGGAAATAGTAAATTTCTGTAATTATGTACATAAAATTTTACATAATGATTATATCATTTAAAATTAATTATTTGAAAATCCTGTATGTGAATGAAGTCAATCGTAGACATGTTTTATCATAATAGAATATATAATTAATTTATCACATTTAAAATTATATATATATACTTTTTTTTAAAATTTAATTTCTTTTTAAATAATATTATTTATGGCGCTTGCATTAGCCATAAAGGACTACTACCTTGTAGTTAAGTTTGAATCATTAATTAAATTTTATGCAAACATGTTTATCTTTTTTTAATATACATTTTAAAAAAGTCTTAAATCTTTAATTTATATGTTTTATTAAAAAAAACTAAAATTTATATTGCTTTTAAAAATAAAATATTTAATAGACTTTTTAAATAATGGTACCCTCAAGTTTTACTAATGACTATATATATATAGTAAGAGATAGGCTTACATTGAATTATTCCTCCATATGAAAATTAAAATCTTTAATTTGGAACTTTGATCCATATTTAACAAAAACAAAAGTGATGATGAATTTAAAAACGTATCACTATCAACTTTTAATTTAATCTTATTTTCAAATGTATTTCCATTGACAGACATCATCACTTCTTCTTTCTTTCCTTCCTTCCTTTCTTTCCTTCCTTTCTTTTCTTTCCTTCCTTTCTTTTCTTTCCTTCCTTTCTTTTCTTTCTTTCTTTCTTCCTTCTTCATCTTTCTTATTATTATTATATGATGATGATACATTTAAAAACTGTTTTTTATTTTATTTCTTGAGCTTGAATTTACATTTAAAGAACTATTTCTGTGAAAATATTGCATTATTTGATTTTTATCTTATTATAAATAGTGCCCTGTATGGTTTGGTGTAGTGATCCCGTAGCCAATTGTGGAACTACAATCCATGGATCGTGACCAACCAGCTGTTACTTTCAGTTCTCATTCTTTACGAATTCCTGAGAAATACAGCCATTAATTAATTATAGTGGATTGAAAATATTTTAAGATAATTGTTTTTTTGTATTTGAAGTATGTCTATGTTGAATTAGTGAAAATTTCCAGAAAAATTAAATATCCATGATTATTTTTGATTTTTTTTTTATTGTGCCTATATATTCCAATTTGACATATCTTGTGAATAATAAGTTTGAATGGTAGGGTTTCCTAATCATATTTTTTTATGTGTTCAGCATCTGATGCATACTGTGATCATTATACATTAGATAAATCTAATAAATGGTTTATCCTCATTAAGTGACTTTTTATTATTTGACTAGAACATATATATATATATAATATAATGAGCATGCTGATAGCTCATAACAAGCTTTTCCGAATATCCCTATTCCCAAACTGGTTTCAAGCTGTTGCTATTTTCAGTGAGATGCTAGGATATTCAGACATTTGATAATACCAACTCAAGCCCAGCATTCATCTAATAGTTAACTATTAAGTAGAAAATCTGAAATTTTCAGACATCTATATGTCTTCAAATCTAGCTATCCAACTTAAATAACCATATGGGACTGAACTAAATTCAGATACACCATATATTAATAGTTTAGCAATATAACATCATGAAAACGTCAAAAACAAAACTATAATAGTAATAAAAATCAAGTCATATATCATGTGACTTAATTTAATAAGCTTGTATTATAAATGTAGTATAATGAGCATGCTAATAACTCCTTAACAAGCTTTTCCGAATATCCCTAGCCCAAACCGGTTATTATATTACACTTGTAGTATCAGCTTATTAAATCAAGTCACGTGATGTATGACTTGATTTTTACTACTATTATAGTTTTATTTTTAAGGCTTTCACAATGTTATATTGCTAAAGCTATTAATTTAGGGAGTATATGAACTTAGTTCAATCCAATATGGCTATTTATAGTTAGCTAGCTGGATTTGAAGACATATAGATGTCTGAAAATTTCAGACTTTCTACTTAATAGTTAACTACTAGATAAATTCTAGGCTTGAGCAGGTATTTTTAAGATCAAATGTCTGAATATCCTAATGCCTCACTGATGATAGCCACAGCTTAAAGCCAGTTTGGGGGTAGGGATATTCGAAAAAGCTTGTTAAGAGCTATTACCACACTCATTACATTACATTCATACAACAAGCTTATTAAATTGTCATCTGATGCATGATTTGATTTTTATTACTAATATATATTATGATAAATTATGAAAAACCTTGGTTTTAAATAAAATGATAATGAAATCGATCATGCCAATCGAGATAGTCATCCAGGAATATTAATGGGTGCAAACTTATAATCAACATTAGACCTTTGATATAACTACTCCAATACCCATAGCTTTAAATAAAATCAAGATGGATTCAGAGTAACTTGTACCATTAAAATATAAAACATGATATAAAAAGGAGAAGTGAAGATATTACTTAAAAAAAAAACATGTAATTTTATTATAACATTACAATAAAATAACATAATAAATAACAACAAAAAGTATATAATAGATAAATACTTAATACGTGCATTAAAATTCTTGTCTCAATAAATCATTTTGTTTGTTTGTTTTTGAGATTTGAAAAGGAATATACACTTGGGTCTTTTTTTACGCGGACTTATTTAACACGATTTTGAAGTTACGCGATTCATGTTTCACTGGAAGTCGACCTCCGATAATGCGCTATTACTTTAAATAATAAATTTCGCGCACTTACGTTATATTGAAAGTAATAGCACATTATTGGAATTCGACTTTCATCTTAGTAATTTCCATATTTTCAGTGCTTTATAATAGTAAGATTTTTTGCAATAATGAAATTAAAATCATGATTTCCACATTTTATGTATACACACATTAAATTTTACAAGATTATAATGTAAATATGTTCAAACATTGTGCGTGTTAATTTTGCATTTTAAATCACATTCTGTTTTTGCTTTTTAAAAAAGAACGTAATCAATTATTATTTTCTTATTAATGACACTAATCATTAACGTGCTCTTAAATTCCAATGAGAGCTAAATGATTGTATGTCTGGATATCGCGAGCTTCATAAACAATTAATAAAATCATCGTCTCAAAGATTAATTACTAATTACGTTGTCACCAGAAAACCATTGATACAACATGAGTGTGAAGTTGGTGTTAGTTGTATTTCCTCTTGTGAAAAATTTGATTTTTACCAGTTTACAAACGTATGTATTTTTCAGCAAATAGCAATAATAATTAAAATGTGTATAAAAAAATGTAAATTACTGTACTGTATATTATGCATAAAAATATATTATTTTGAATAAAATTAAATATTATAGTTAAAAAAAGTTTGTCTTGTATCAATTTTTTTCAAATTTGAAATTTTTTATTAGTCATATTTTATTTCCTTATTTTTTTTTTGCGCGAATTTTAAAGTAATTTTACGTTGGTGCTTTGCTTTTACATGGATTTTGAAAAATCACAGACTGCATCCCCCCTTTTTCAATGTAAGTTACGTCTATTTTTGTGCGATTTCGTTTGCACGTGTTTTCTGAGGAACCTATCTATCGCGTAAAACGAGACCCAGGTGTAATCAAGAATTCTTTAATAATAAGTAATGATATAAACAATGAGCATTGCCAATTGTTCAACAAGCTTTGTGATAAATGCTTAGCCAAAGAAAGCATCTAAAATATCTCTGTCAGGATCCCCCCTCCAAACCTCTGAGCATTGTTTCATGCTATGGCAGTCCTCATAGAGGTGCTAGTGTAGTTTTAGACACTAGATCTAAAAATACCAACCCAAAGCCAGCATTTTTCTAAAAGTTATCTATTGAGCCTTAAGTCTTATGCGATGTTATATTGCTAAGACTACTAATATATGGTATAGCTGAAGATCTCTCAACCCCATATAGCTATTTGAGTCAGATAGCTGAGTTTGAAGACATGTAAGTATCTGAAAATTTCAAATTTTCCATTCAATAGATAACTTTTAGATAAATGCTGGCTTTGGGTTGGTATTTTTAGATCTAGTGTCTGAAGCTATCTTAGCGCCTCTCTGCAGAGTGCCAAAGCATGAAACCATAGTCAGAGGTTGGGGGGGGGTCTGAAAGAGATATTTTAAATGTTTTCTCTGGCTAAGAATTTATCACAAAGCTTGTTGAGCAATTGCCAATATCTTACAAGCTTAAGAGAATTGGGTCATGTGATCTATGACTTATTTTGATTAATAATAAGTATATTTATGCAGAGCCTTTGTTAAATAAATGGAAAATTGTTTAAAAGTATTGTGGTTGGAAACTCTTCAATTCATGTTCATTCACAAACTGGTAAAACAATAACTTGTAGCAGTTGTGTAGGAATAATATACATAAAACTCATATATAAGTACTCCTGATGGGCATTAGTTTTTCTCATATTCCATTTGTTTGTTTGTAGAAATGGAATTTAACTATGAATTAAATTCTTAAATCAATATTAGTCAATATTAATGCTAACATTTATCTTACTTAAATTTATAAAAATGAAGAAAAGTCTTCACTGTCCCATGTAGTGTTTATTTCCAGCATACTTGTTAAATTCTAATATTTTAAGAGGAAATGCACCTTATGATACCATGAATAAGAATTAAAAAAAAAAATCTTCATATACTTCTATCCTTTATACCAAATATAAAATAGCTATAATTCTGTTTAATAAGTATTTAGTATATGTCACTAAATTATATCTTATAAGTATGATTTATCTTTCTTTCAGAGTTTTAAATGTTATGTGAAATATCTCTATTCTAATAAAAGTTAGGGTTTCTGTTCTTTTTATATGAAAGAAGCATGCAGTTATTAATATAAACATTACACTTCTGCTCTCAGGTTATTATTATAAAAATAAAAAAAATATGACAGCTGAAATATATCTCTTAATAATTCAAAATCTTTCCAGTTTCATGATAAGGATTTTTATTTTATTTTAAAATATTGATATTCTAATACCATCTTTTGATATATATATATATCCATTTTGAAATTTACTAAACATGAGAGAAAATCATTTAATATTTTTAGGTAGTACATCTTTTATATTTACTTAGGAATATAAATTTTAAAAAATTATATGTTGTTTAGGCACAAATTTATTTTAAATTTCAAGTTGAACATGTCATTAGGGTAATTAAAAGTTTCTCTTTTTTTCTACAAAAATATAAGGAATAATTTATCAACTTTACATTTTATACAGAAACTGTTACTTTTCATCTTTTTTATTATAAAGTGCATCATTTCTTAAAATTTTTATTCAAAATCCTAAAACTTTTCATTACAATGGCTTTAAGGATGAGCATGAATATTTCAATTGATATTTATCATGTTTCTAGATCAGTCGTCCCCCTCTCCCCATATGTCATAGCATCAGCCGGGAGGCGAACCCACATCCGTCTGCAACCAACTACTTGCTTACAAGGCGGCTGAGATGACCTCTCGGCTAACAACGCTTAACTGTGGTTTGTTTTTTAATTTGAAATATTTGTCATTACAGCTAAATTTTTGTTGAAATAGGGAGACAAAATTTCATTTCATTATTTATCTAATTCTTTTAGGGGGAAAGGCTCAGTCTCTTTCGTTTGCAACTTTTTAGTAGGACATTATATTATAAAAGTACTAACTAATAATTATTATATATATATTTTATTAGTAGGTAGAGGACAAAATAAAACATTTTTAAATAATGGCAATTTCAACAATCTGTATTTGGTATTCACTTCAAGGTTTGGTTTGTTTTATTGAAAGCAGATTACAAACAAAACAAATCTTAAACAGTAATTTTTTGTTAATAAATAAAATTAATATTATCTTTAGAGATATCTATCAATTCTTTAATTAAATAGAGTCTGTTTATTATTGATAGTTAAAATAAAGATTGTAGTCCGACTGATTAAGAAAGTATAAATTAGACACATAGCTTGTGAATTGTCTGTTCTAAAGAAAAATTAATCTGATAAAGCTTATTATTGATTTTAATTTTCTTTTATATTTCTCCTATTTATAGATATAAATAATTTTATTTTGGTGAAATAGATAAGTTGTCAATATATAATTTATAAATGTATATTTATATTATATGTATAAGTGCAAAAATTTATTTTATATATTTCTAGTTTTTAAATTGTAATTCTTTATTTTGATAGCTCCACATAGCTTCTGCGAATGGTTATCTAAGGGTGGTAGAATATTTATTAGAACATCATGCCTCTACAGAAGGACGAGACCATGACTCTTGGCAACCAATTCATGCTGCTGCATGTTGGGGTCATGTAAGTATTTTAGCTTTGTGGTTTTCAAATCTCTATTTCTACATATGTTTAATTGATTAATAATGTTTTGAATTGGAACAATTCTAGGCTTTCGAATTTGCATACTGGAAAAGGAAATAATTAACGTATTATTGGTGCTTTTTTTTTAATTATAATTTTAAATTTTTTTTATAAAATGTAATTTTCTATATATTTCTGCAATTAATAAAAGTTATTTTAATTTTTAATGACTTTCCAACAGTATCATTTCTCCCACATACCTCATTTTTATTTTTTCTTCATGTGTCATAGCATCGGTCGGGAAGCGAAACCGCAACCCAGGCAACTGTTTGTAAGGCAGTCGCACTGACCTCTCGACCACCAATGCTTGACAAACCTCATTTTTATTTTCCATCCTCTTCAAATAGAGTAGAAAATAAAATCAATAATCATTAATAAAGGTCTATCCACTTGCATATATTTACAAAATTATTATAAAAAAAAAAAGAAAACGATAATAATTCTAATATTTCAATCAGGACTAAGTATAATTTTAATAATTAATAACCAATTTTATGTCACAATATGCCATATGGATGACAAGCAGTAATATATTATCTATTGGTCCATATAATTCTCTTGGTTATGGAAAAGATACTTAAAATTAGCAAATTTGTGTTAAATTCTTTTTTAATAATGGGTATTTGAATATTTTGAAAATGGTGTATAATGTTTCACATAAATAAGTGTTTTTCTTCTGCAAATATCTTTTTTTGTGTGTGTGTCTGTTTATTATAAATATGTAATGTGCCTTGTTTAGGTCAGTCGAATTATCTAGCACAAAGTCTTCATAATTTATTTAAATGTATCTCCGATCTTATTTTAATTTAATTTAATTATAAGTTACCGTGAAATTTTCATTGTTGCATTTTTGAGTGATATCATTTTTATTACTACTATTCTTTTGATTTTTTTTTAAAAAAAGGGCTTATGGCTTTATTGTTCGGGAGTTTATAAGAAGTATGAGCACCAGGATCGATGCTGGAAACTATTGATCCCAAATCGGACACTACCAACTACCAGTTTAGAGCATCCGACTTGGAACGGGAGGTCCCAGAATCAATTCCGGTGCTCGAACTTTGTATGAACTCCTGAGTAATAAAGCCATATGCCTATTTTTATTATTTTGATTCCCTCGAATTCTCACTATGTTTTGTACTGTTTAGCTCAGAGATAGAATCATGGATTTAATAGCTAAAACTTCTTGATCACAGTTCAGTTTGTTACTTCTGGAGCATGTTTCAGCCATAGATATAGCTTTCAGTTTTTAAATATTTCATTTTTTTAGGATTTTTGTCTTAATTTATATTAAAAATATGACGTAGAGGAGTAGTATATTACTGATTTTTTATATATCCACCTTTTTGTAAAATATCAGAAGTGACTGCAGTTAGTATATACATGAGATTATTAAAGTATATAGTTGTTGATTTAAGATCAGATTATAGTCATATGAGAATATTAATCTCACGTTTTGAAATTTTAAAGAAATATAAATGAAAGATGGCTGCTGGATAGATACATTAAGTACAATTTCTTGAGGCTTACTTCATAGCAGAAGACTCCTTCACCATTAATCGCAAAGAATCATGTTTTGCTATATCCAAAAGATAGGCTAATTGACTCATTTGCATAAAGTTTACATATTGTACATACATAATGATTCCTATGAGTGAGTCATAACAGGCTATGATTATGAAAAATATACTTTCTCCAAAGCGCTAAGCCTTTTTAATTATCATTTATATAGCTTTCCGTTATATGTGTGTTGGCACAATTTTATTATTATAATTTGATAAGCGTAAAGTAGAAATCTATGATCTATATCTTGAAATTAGTTGATGACTACTCTTTTGTTTTCAATCTTATTATTCATTCAGTGTTTTATAATAGGCTAGAATCTGTGAATGTGTTGAAGGGTGTTCAGAATATAAAAGAAAATAATAAATGCTAATGATTTAATGTATTTTACTAAAAAGTCCAAGCACCTAAAATATTTTTATAGATCTCCTTTACAATATATTCATTCTATTTTTAAAAAATATTTTCTACCAAGTAATAATTAATACAGAATTTTTTTCCTATGACCTAATTATTAAAATTTATTTTTAATATTCTAAAAAGTAATGGATGCTATCTGCATATATGTTCTATCCTGCTTTGTGGTGCTGTATACTCAGCAATGAGTGAAAAAAAAACTTATGAATGAAAATAAAATTTCCAAGAATCTTGCATTTGCTTGATATATAAAAAGACACCCCCTCCCCCTGTAAAAAAATGAATTTTTTTAGTCCCTGCTTAAAAAAGAAGAAAGAAAAAGGAAATCCGGAGCAATGTCGTATGTAAACATTTACTTAACATATTTTGAAAATAGGCAGTGATTGAAAAAGAAACTTGTATTTTTCTGTACAAAAGTGAAAAAAAAAAGAGAGAGAAGAAAATGTGATATGTTTGAAAACTTAAAAAAAATATTATTTATTTAGAAAGCAAATATAGAATTAATATAATTTGATAACATGCAATGATTAAAAATGATAATATATTTAACATTGAGAATCTAAAAATAATTTATATTCAAAATGATTCTAGTGTCAGTGGAAAACATTATTATATAATGAAATGTGTTGCAAATATCATTGAGGAACAAAGTGTGATTCATTTGGCAATAAAATTCTTCTAACATTTTAAGATAAAGAGTTATGTTATGGAAAGTATTATGTCCAGATTTAAAATAATTGAAGCATAAATCAAATTACATGGAGCTATGCCAGCTCCACCACATGGAAAAAATGACAATCAAGATTTACTACCATTTTTTATTTAGTGAACAGTTTAGCACTTCTTTTAACTGGCACAAATAAGATTTCCTGCTTCATGGATTTAAAATATTTTAAATGCTTATTCATTTTCTAATTCAATTTGCTCTCATTCAGGCCTACTTACAATTTATTTAAAAGAATATTTTTTCCAAAATAATTAATTTGTCTGCTTTGTGGATTTATATGTATTACTGTCAGTCAGTACCTGGAGACAAATAATTTTTTGGATTTTAATTCATTGTGGATATATTTACACACAATTACTAAGAGTTAATTTATAAATTTTTTTTTTTTTTTGCACACTGCTTCATTGAATTGTGTTTTTCATCATTGTTAAATTTATTTTTTCCGCAAGGTTTTCTTTTGATTTTTTCAAGCATGTTTTTTCCAAACATCTACTATGAAAATATTTGTTTTTTTAAAAAATATTATTTTATATATAGTTGTTAAAACAGGCAAAACTCATTATACGTGCTGCCACACACAGCAAGCTAGAGTAATCAATGGATGCCAGAAGGCTTGTGCATAAAATCCCCCATCTAGTGCCTACTCATCCAATATCCCCAGACTAGTTTCTGGCTTGTGGCCTTCGTCAGTAAGGAGCCTTGGATCTGAGAGCACTACATCTAGATCTTAGAAAGTCAAAAGTCACAAGCCAGAAATTAGTCTGGGGATATTGGATGAGTAGGCACTAGATGGGGATTTTATGCACAAGCCTTCTGGCATCCATTGATTACTCTAGCTTGCTGTGTGTAACAATACGTATAGTGAGTTTTGCCTGCTTTAACAACAGTTATACACAAGCAAGGTGGTGGTCATGTGACATATACTTGTGACTGTAAATTTAGTAATATTTCAAGTGTTTTTCTGTATACATTTTGTCATCGATATATTTATTCGTTAAATAATTGTTTTCTTAAATAAATTATTTTCATTCCAAAATAAATGATTTTTCTGATTTTATATACTAATAAGTTAAAGAATAAATACAGATATTTTAATTTTTATATCAATTAGTTTTACTTTTGCTTGGCGTTAAATAATACGCCATTTCATCAAATGGTGTTGGGCATTGTAGAGGGTAGATACACACATCACTGAATAATGATATAGGATTTCTTTTTATACTATATACTGTAATTGTTTTTGTACATATTCACAGAGAGATACTTGATTAAAAACAGAAAATGTACATATTAAAATGTTTCACCATTAGAAAAAAAGAAATGGTAAAAAAAAATAATTTCATTTTGTATATTTACACTTTACAATCCTAGGGGCAATATACAGTAATATCAGAGTATATATCAGATAATTCATATAATTTTTGTCCAAATTTTTATGTTTTTAAAACTAAATCTTTAATAAATATAAAACAACCTTATAAATTGGAATAATGACCACTTGCACATTAAAGACAAATCAGAGTTTTTTATAACAGAGGCAAAGCTTTCTATACAGTAGTGCCACCCACTGCATACCAGAATAATCAATGGATGCTAGAAGGTTTGTGCGTAAAATCCCTATCTTGTATCTACTCATCCAATATATCCAGTTTAGTTTTTAACCTATGGGTTACTAGGTGCAGTGCTTTCAGATCCAAGGCCCCTCACTGATGAAAGCCACAAACTAGAAACTAATCTTCTGGGGATAGTGAATAAGTAGGTATGAGATAGGGATTTTATGCACAAACCTTTTTGCATCCATTGATTACTCTGGCTTGCACTGGGTGGCACTACAGTATGGAGAGTTTTGTCTGTGTTATAACAGCTTGTGTAAGGATAGGGAATGGTGAGCATGTAATGTTTAGAGTTTATTATATTTAACATTTTGATACATTGTTTTTTTTACAATAGCCAGTAAATAATTTTCTTCTTTTTATTGGTGATATTTATTTTAACTAATTATTATTGAATAGGCATTTTTATTTTTTTAGAAACTGCAATCATTTGAAAGTAATGATGGACAGATTATTTATATATAAAAGTATTCAAATTTTATTAATTTACATAGTAATAATATTATCTTTATTATAGCGTGATATTTATTATTATTGTCATAATTATTTGTTTTATTCCATTGATTGTTATTGATGATATTGTTAATGTTATGTTTAGATATAATGAAGCTTCTATAATAATCGACCATCCAATAGTCAATCTTATTGCATAATACTGAAGAATTTTATTATCAATTTACAGGCACAGGTGGTAGAAATGTTAGTAGCAAATGGTGCTGATATAGATGCGAAAACAAAAAATGGAGAAACTCCTTTTGGTAAGTTTGATTATTTTTTTAAACATTTTTAAAATTGAAATTAATAACCATTTTCTTTCATAGAAAAATAAGTTAATAATTAATCGAAACATTAATCTAATGGGAGCCTGAAAATAATTTGTATTTTCTAAATATATTCTCTTACGTGTAGATATTTTCTAACATGATCTCCTCAAAGTAGTATTAGCCACAAAAATATCAATAATCCATTTATGCAAACAAAAATTAATCTTTACTGTCTTAAAACAAATCTCATTCTGTATTTTCTTTTTTGAAATTGTATAAATATCATTGAATTTCCTTTTACTGTAGATTATTAAACTCATAGATTATATTATAAAAATGAATCCGTTAGAACATGAAACAAGTAGGTGGTTATTTTTAAAAGCTTAATCTCTATAACTTTTTTTAGAGATGGTGTCACATGCTAAGGGACATTTTTTAAAAACAATTATTAGTTTATAATTAAGTAAACATTTCATTTTCTATTTATATACTTAAGTAACCTTAAGACTATGCGCCTAAAATGCGATAGGTGACCGTAGGGACCTCTACAAATCTAAATACAAGATTAACGACTTTAAAAGACAAGAGCGGCCATGAATAAAATTATAAATACTAAATAAAAGGATTAAAAATATATTAATTGTCTTTATAATTAAAAAAAAAAATTAAATGATTAATTAAGAGTTTGAATAATACAACTATCCTAATTACATTTAATTTAAATACATATATTATACTTGTATTAAATATTAAATTATTAATTATGCGGGAGATCATGTGATATTTAGTCAACAGAAATGACACCGTCTTTGGCTCTCAAGTCTATTATTTTTTAATTTAAGTGTATATACTATACTTGTATGAAATATTAAATGATTATGTGGGAGATCATGTGATATTTAATCAGCAGAAATCACACCATCTCTTGCTCTCAAGTCTATTATTTTACCACTGCACCAAACTGCACAGCATGACTAATTAATTTAAATGAGGCAGTATTTCAGTGGAGAAAAACAAAAAGAATAATCTTACAAGCATCCACTAGGTTCAATTTTTTTTTGAACTAACATAAGTAGAAATTTTCTGAAAATCAATCATAATCAATCTGCTACCTTATTTTTGTATTTCCCTATGTTTTAGAAAATGAAAAGTTCATGTCTTTTATTTTTTTCCTAATTCTTCCATAAAATTGCTCCTGTCTCAAAGTTTTATATTTTTAATATGTTTAAATATATGTCTTTGGGACTGACATTTGTTTGGTAAACATTATCATATGCCAGAATGCTTTGTCTTTATGGAAGTCAAATATGCAATTTTTAATGCTGTGTCAACTGCAGCTACTTTATTTCTGAACCAGTTGGCCACGTTAACATTTGTGTTATGTCTATCAATACTTAATATAAATAGGTGGGCTAGGTCAGATAGTAAGCTAACAAAAATTAAATATTACAATTTTATTAAAGTAGATAAGAAACGTCAGATTCATTGTTTTTGTGCATTTTATTATTTTTATGATTTAATGCATGATTTAAAAGGAAATGCATGACTAATGAGCTATCAAAACAAATATTGTGCATAGTATTTCAGACAAAACAGGCAAAATTCTCCATACAGTATTGTCACTCAGTGCAAGCCAGAGTAATCAATGGATACCCGAAGGCTTGTGCATAAAATCCCCATCTAGTGACTACTCATCAAATGGGGATTTTATGCACAAACCTTCTGGCATCCATTGATTACTCTGGCTTACACTGAGTGGCAGTATTGTATGGAGGACAGTTTTGCCTGTTTTATTAACAGTTATAAGCAAGTATAGTATTTCTGACAAAGCTTTTCATTTTGTTAATGTTAACAGTGATACATTAAGAAAGGAGTACTTTTCCAAGATGCCATAATTTATAATGCTTGCTCATGTATAGTAGAAATGTGCATATACAATGCAGTTTTTTGTTATAAGAACTTCTAACAAAATTTCTTGTAGTTGAATAGATATAATCACCAATGAATCTACATGCATAGATATAATAAAGTTTTTAATAAAAGCTTATGTATTTTAATTGTAAATTAAGATATTTATTTTTATCTAATATTTTTATAACAAATATTTGAATTGCATCAAATTGTGCTGCCATATTTATCAGAACACCTTATTTTGCATATATACATATATGTTTGTGAATATCTATATCTTTAGCAATAGCTAGGTTATTCAGGAAAAGAGATATTTATTTTCAGGTGCCATCCTTTTACCTTAAAAGCATTATATTTACCTCCAGTTATAGCTAGAAGAGATTTATCAGTCCAATCAGAGTGACAAAATAAATAGTTTAAAAGTATGGAACAAGAAAGTAAATCAAAAATTTAACAGATTAAAACATTTATTAAATGAAATTATTTGAGTTTACTCTTTTTATGATGAGTATGGAATTATATTAAAGAATTAATTAATTCCTTACAATATTGTTATTAATGTATGCCTAATGTTAATATCTGGAAAATTAGTTACTTTCTAACAGCAGATTAGTATGTAGAAGAATACTCTACCTAAGTACAACTGACAAATGAATATCTCTATTATAAGTAAATAGATTGAAGTAATTTGAAAATTAGGAAGGATTATTTTGGATTGCTGTCCCCTCTTTTCTTCCATAACGTAAGCTTGTGGTTAAGACCTGTAGAGGTCCCTACTATCACATTTTTACACGTATATTCTTGAGGTTACAGCCTTAGTAAATATTACTTTTAATAAATCATAATTTACAGTATTCCAAAATATAATGTCTTACTTTATTAAAATCAGGATTTTGAGTAGCACAGTATAAAAATTTCTTTTTTTAATAATCTTTCCAGTATACACATTTCTAATATTTTTCTTGGCTTGTAGGTAAATTTAATGTTGATTTTTTCCAACTAAAACATGAGAGTAAAGACATACATATCTATCCCCAAGTTCAATGTCAATTTTAATTAATTATTTATAATTTGATAATAGGCTTTCATAAATCTCTTAGCACTTTAACTAGTGGAGACAACTTATATGTATGTATTAGCTAAACATATTGATGTACAAGATGGTTTGAGAACTTCCAAGGCAGCATATTTTGATTTAATGATGTTTCTCTTTTCAACCACTCATTTTGCAATATTTTCAGGTAACAAATTATTTGATTTATTGTTCTGAAACACCCCTCATTACAAGTGTTTAACTTCTGCAACTCTGTTTAATTTGTGTACTATACTAACTGTTATAGATTATTTAGATTTAAATCTGTTTATCAATCTTTTGTTTCAGAAAAAATATTTTGAAAAATTCTTTTTACATTATTATGTATTTACAATCTTCGGGGATTTACTCTTGTTTACCATTACTTTAATCTCTTAATTAATTTGAGTCAAAAAATAAGAAAAAACGTGTTTTATATATATAATTTTAATTATAAAATATAACAATACGAAACACAAATTTTAATTAAAATTAATGAAAAAAAAAAACAAATGAATTTTTTCTATAACATATAAAAATGTTTATTTAATATTAAAAATATGGAATTTATTTAATTAAAGAAAATATTTAAGAAACGTTTACTGATAATGTAACTGCTGTATATAATATTAATAATAGAAAATCAGATATCACATATATATATAGTTTGTTATTACAAATATGTAAAATTAAGAGCATGCTAATAAGTTCTAAACAAGCTTTTTTTTTTTTAATTTTTTTTTATGATAAATGCTACTACAAGAGAAGGCATTCAAATCATCTTTATCTAGGATTATCCCCAGACTGGTTTTGAGCTATGGCTATCTTCAGTGAGGAGCTAGGACACCAGTTTCAAAAAACTAACTCAAGCTAAGCATTTTTTTAGTTGGAGAGCTGACTTTAGACATGTAGATGTCTAAAGGTTTCAGATCTTCTTATTGAAAGTTAACTATTAGATAAATGCTTAGCTTGAGTTTTTTTTTTTTAATGTGGTGTCCTAGCTCCTCACTGAAGAGAGCCATAGCTCGAAATTGGTCTGGGGATAGGAACAAGCCTAAATAAAAATGATTTGAATGCTTTCTCTTGTAGTAGCATTTATCATTTTTAAAAAAAGCTTGTTTAGAGCTTATTAGCGTGCTCTTAATTTTATATATATTAATGAAAACACGCCATATATCACATGACCAATATAGCTTACATTACCAATATGTAATAAGTAAAGAACATGCCAATCCAAGATAAAGATTTCAAAAGCTGTCTCTTGTGGCATTTATCATAAAATAAAAAATAAGCTTGTTTAGAGCTATTTGCACCCTCTTTATTTATACATATTCATAAACTTTATATATAATAAATTTAAGTACACAGCAGTTTAGTGCAAAGGTAGAATGATATATTAGGAGAGCTAAAGAGTCCAAATTTGATTTCATCTGAAATAATATAAAGAAAATAAAAACTTAGTTTATATTAACTGCATGAAATTATCAAACGCTTATTCTTGTAATTAATATGATCAAATGTCATTTAGTCTCCCAAGTAACGAACTCCAAAATGAGATTATAAATTCAAATCAATATTGACATTACTTCAATAAATTTTACAGAAGTTTATATAAATTCATCATTAGCAACTGCTCCTAAATGAATTTTGCAGTGATTATGGTCTAACACAAATATCTCCACTTCTATCAGGTGTTGGATCTTTTGTTTGTTTATTTAACTTCTTAAAGTAATATCTCTTAACCTCATTTATCTTCTGAAAGATATATATTTCCATTATAACATATTTTCATGGAGTTTGTCTTTTTTGTGAAAACCTCATTCAAAATCACTATAAATGTTTTTTTTTTAAATTTAACACACTAAAAATGCCTTATATTATTACCTTTACTAGCATCACGGCTGCAGAAAGGAGTTTGCTATTAACTGAAAGGAGATCCTTTGATTCCTCTTGGAGGCCTTAAAGGAACCGAGCAGGGCAAATTCCTAATGTCCACTCCATACGTTCTTGTCGTTGCAGCTGTTATTACTATATGTTTATTCATATAGTATACGAACATGGATGGGCTGCTCACCAACACGCATTAGCCAGCGTGGTGAGTTTATTGGCTTTTTACCTCTGAGTTTAAGATCAAGAAACACCATGGTCTTTCTTCTCAGTGCCTGATAAGGCAGAATGAATGTTTGTGTAAATGATAAAGATTTTTCCCAATTATACAATTATGACAGACAAAAATAAAGCATGGCCCTTAATCCCAGGAGGCTGTAAAGTCACCAACCAAGGCAGCGGTTGGTGGCCGAAGGCGGAGGGTGCTAAGAATATCCTGGAGGCGGACCCAGGCTGCCATTTGATGATGACTTTTTATTTAGGTACTTACAACTGCAGATCACTTTCAAGTGAAGGAAGATTGCAAGAATTAGAAGAAGAACTCTCTTATATTAAATGGGATATTATTGGACTTTGTGAAGTTAGAAGAAAAGGTGAAGAGACAATTGATTTAAAAAGTGGACATATGCTCTATTATAAAGGCACAAATATTGGAAATACAAGTGGAGTAGGATTCATTATAAATAAAAAGTGGAAGAACAATATTGTGGAGATTGATGGTGTATCAGACAGAGTGGCAAGATTAGTTATACAACTTAATAGCAGATATCAAATGCAGATAATTCAGGTTTATGCCCCAACAGGTTCTCACAGTGATGAAGTAGTAGAAGATTTTTATATGGATATACAAAAGGCTTTTGATCAGAGTAAACAACATTTTAAAATTGTTATGGGAGATTTTAATGCTAGAATTGGTAAACAAATGAAAGATGAAAGTGTTGTAGGTAATTTTGGTTATGGTAATAGAAATGAGAGAGGACATAGACTTGTGGAGTTTGCAGAGAAGGAAAAACTTTATATTATGAATTCTTTTTTTGAGAAAAATGTTAGAAGGAAATGGACATGGAAGCATCCAAATGAAGATACAGCAGAATTGGATTATATTTTGACTAACAGGAAATACATATTTCAAGATTGTAATGTTCTTAATAAATTTAACACAGGAAGTGATCATCGATTAGTAAGGGGTAAGATACATGTTAATGTAAAACTAGAGAGACAAAAATTATTAAGAAAAACTATATTTACAGTTGATATTCCTAATCTTCAGAAACATTCTAATGAATTTAAATTAGAACTTACAAATCGGTTTCAAGTATTAGTAGATTTTGAACATGATTCAGATTTGAATGAAATTAATATGAAAATAACTGATACACTTTTAAAAACTGCAACAAAGATAGCTGGTAGAAAAAAGCAGCAATTGACTAATAAAATTTCTACTGAGACTAGAGAACTTATGAAGAAAAGAAGGAATATGAAGATATGCAAGAATGATGCATTAAAAAGAATTGAATATCTCGAATTTTGTAAAATGGTGCGGAAAAGAGTTGAAAATGATATAAGAAAGTATAACTGTGAACTAGCAAGAAAAGCTGTAGAAGAAAATAAAAGTCTTAAGAATGTAAAACAACATTTTGGTATTGGTAGGAAATTTATATCTGCAATAAGGAAAAAGATGGAATTATTACTAAAAAGAGGGATGACATTATGAAATTGGTAGAAGATTTTTATCAAGAATTATATAGTAATAAAGAACAAGTACCTCCTATATCTATTACATCTTCCGAATTGCCCAGAATTTTAAATGAAGAAGTGAGAAATGCAATTAAATGTATGAAAAAAGGAAAGGCTCCAGGTAATGATGGAATTATAATTGATATATTAAAAGAAGCAGGTGAAGAAACAGAAAAAATATTAGCAAAGTTATATACCAAATGTCTAAATGATAAAGATGTACCGGATGATTGGAAGAATGCAGTAATAATATTAATATTTAAAAAAGGTGATAAAAAAGATATTAGAAATTACAGACCTATCAGCCTTTTATCAGTTTTATATAAAATTTTTACCAAGATAATTACAACTCGTCTACAGAGAATCTTGGATTTTCACCAACCAAGAGAACAAGCTGGATTTAAAAGTGGTTTTAGTACAGTAGATCATATTCAAGTATTGAGAGAAGTTATAGAAAGGACAAATGAATATGAGTTGTCATTATGTTTTGGATTTGTAGATTATGAAAAGGCATTTGATTCTATAAACATTTCTTCAGTGATTAAAGCATTGGATCATCAAGGTATAGATCCAGGATATTATCATATTTTAAAGAATATTTATAAAAATGCAACAGCAACAATTAGATTACATAATGATACTGGGAAAGTCAACATTGAGAAAGGTGTAAGACAAGGTGATTCCATATCTCCAAAACTTTTTACGCAGTGCTGCAAGAAGTATTTTGTGGATTAAAATGGGAAACTAAAGGAGTGAAAGTAAATGGAGATTGTTTAAGTCATTTAAATTTCGCAGATGATGTAGTTGTTTTTGCAAATAATGCTTCCGAGTTGCAGGAAATGTTGCAGGAGTTATCAGATGAAAGTAGGAGAGTAGGACTAAAGATAAATGTTAAAAAGACTAAAGTAATGTTTAATCGATTTGCTCAAAATATGAAAATAAAGATTGATTATGATGAATTAGAAGAAGTTAAGAGTTACAAATACCTTGGTCAGATTATTAATACAGATGGAAACATAATAGAGGAAATTAATCATAGAATTAACTTGGTTGGAGTGCTTTTGGTAGAAATAACTTGATATTAAAAGGAAATATGCCTATGTGTTTGAAAAGAAAGGTTTTTAACAAATGTGTTTTACCAGTTCTTACTTATGGATCTGAGACTTGGACACTAATAGAAGATCAATACAGAGACTTCAGACCACTCAAAGAAGTATGGAGAGATGTATGTTGGGAGTAACAAGAAGAGATCGAAACGAGTGTATGGGTAAGAGAACAAACAGGTGTTACTGACCTCATTGAAAAAATTAAAAGATTGAAGTGGAGTTGGGCTGGACATATTGCTAGAAGAGATGATAATAGATGGACAATTGAAATTTTAAACTGGATTCCAAGAGATTGTAAAAGACCCAGAAGGAGACCACATGTAAGATGGATGGATGAAATAAGAAAATGTGTAGGGGTGATGTGGAGAAGAGAAGCTAAAGATCGGAGAAGATGGATTAAACTTGGAGAGACCTTCATCCTGCAGTGGATTGATAATGGTTGATAATGACTAGCATCACATTGTAAGCTTATTTGACTTATGATCTTATAGTATATTCTTAAATGTACATTTTCTAGTACTTTTATTTCACAAGGGGTGTTATTTTCATGTAACAAGTTGAATAAAATAGCAGTTTTATGTACAACTTATTTAGTAGCAATAACTACTTTACTTTTATGAAATATTTTTTAGCTTGTTAAATACAGCAGTAATAACATATTGAAGTTTGTGTAGGATCTTACAATCCATTTTAGTCGTATTTAAATGCTAGCAAGATATTTAAATTAAAATTTATATGTTTATATTTATAAAAGTATTGGAAAATGTACTATTTAATGAAAAGTTACATTTCAAAATTGGCATTTTTTTATTAGTGATGTTGAATTAGTTACTTTCAAGTTAAACTTTTTTTTTAAGTTGCATATTTTGATTAGTATTAAAGTTTATTCTAGGAAATTATGAATTATACTTTAGATAGATGAAAATATAATTAATTAAAAAACCAAAAATGAGCATATATTTTTATAATCATTGAAAGTGATAATCCTGTTAGAATACCATCTATAATGATATTTCATTGAGAGATCATGCTACGCCCTCCCTCTTTTTAATATTGATCAGTTAAAACAATTAAATTTTCTAGTCTAATGTCAATTACTAATAGTAATTACCACACTTGTTAATTGCAAGTATCTATTTGTTTTAACTTTTAAATTTGTTTTTGTTCTGGAATTATAATTCCTTTATTTGAGAATACTTAATCAAAATTGTTTCATTTGATATCCACATTCACTGCAAATATATTTGAACAAATGGCATATTTTTGTTCTAAAAAATACAAAACAATTATTGTTGCACCAAAATTTTTTAAATAATGATAGTCTTCTCTTAGTGTGTTGAAACTGCTTGAGGGCATAATTTCTAAGCAAATGCAAAGAAATATGCCGTTTAAGTGGCCACGCCGCTATATAACATTCTATTTCAATGCTTAAGCATAGAAATAGTCCGTTTGTTGTCTGCGGCACCTATTTCTATGCTACAGCACAGAAATAGGATGTTTATTCTGCCGCAGCAGCAGCCGCCGCTTACGGTGAACTTTGTGTTACGCAGTTTATACGAGTAATCCCATTTTAAATTTAGTTTACGGTATTTTTGTGAGGGTGTCTGGAATTGAGACTGTCAAAAGTCTTCAAATTTGCATGCCCAAGTCATTATTTTCCAAATCCAATGAGGTAGTATGAGGTAATAAAAATTGTGGAAACTTTGTCCCGCTTCTCTAGACAAGGATGATATTTTAATCAATTGTCAAAGGGGAGGTTAAGTATGATATTTAGAAAATCATGCTTGCATGAGAAAAATCACAAGACCAATAAAATGTCTGAAGTTAAAGTGAACAATTTTAAAGTTTGGCATTTACCGTGTACAGAACATGACAGTATTATTTTGTTAACATTTTTTTATTATGTTCTCAAAAGACCGTTTTTATTTTTGGTCACAATGTTGTTTTGAAGAAATTATTTGTTTTTTATTTTTCTTAAAATTGCAAATTATATTTGCGTGGCCACAATGTTGTTTTGGAGAAATTATTTGTTTTTATTCTTGTTAAAATTACAAATTTTATTTTAAAAAAATAAAAATTAAAAAAAAAAAAGGTTTATCCAATTTATTTGATTTCTTTTACATAAATTTCATTAGTTATGAAAAAAAAAAAAGAACAACAGCCCGGTAAAGTTATAATTCTGTTTGTTTACATAGAAATTATGCCCTCAAGCGGTTTCGACACGCTAAGAGTAAACTACCAAATAATTAATACTAGAGTATTTAAATAAATACTGTACATCTCAAACTTTCTTAAATATTTTGATAATATACTTATATTTACCAACTAAATTATTACTTGTCATGAATCTATTATAAAATCAATTTCTGAATATGTTTGTAATAATACCATAATTCAAAATGAGTTAATTTAAAGATAGTCCATAGTTTATCATTTACTTTTTAGCATTTATAATTTTGGCATAACATTTCTAAAATCCACATGTAAACACATTTAGTTCATAAGCAACAGTGTTATTTGGGTATTAGTAATATTATGATGCTAAAAGGAAAATTATAGTTTCAATATCAAATATTCTTTTCTTAAATTTTTGAAAATTTATTTTATCTCTTAATATAATTGTATGCTTAACATTTTAATATTTCATAGAGTTAAAAATAATATACACTGTTGAACAAAATTAATTATTTAAATTATGAAAATAAAAGCTATTTTAAAAATAATTCAAATAGTTCTTTCTAAACACATGTTAATAAAATTGATTTATTATCTGTGCTTTGTATTTATTTTGTTTTGATTAATGATTTAATTGAATACTAGATAAAAATTTCATTACATAATTGACTAAAGTTCTATATAGTCTTAGATTCATATTGCAGTCCACATTTGGAAGTTCTAGTGTTGGGATATTTTGTTATTTTGGAATTACATTATTGATTTCAATCGTATAATTATTATACATCAATCATTTACATAGTTTAAAGTTTTTCAACTAAGGTCATTATTTTGATAAATTATATAAGATGGAATTTCCGATATATCTAATATTCAGCTTAGAGAAGCAGTTTCTACATTTATTTATTATTCAATAGAAGAAGCATTTTGGTTCATTAATTTTTGTATGAAATATTTAAATGGAATATTATAATTAGTAAATGTTCAACAGACATAATTGGACGTTACGTGCAGAATTGAGACAAGATAAATTAGTACACATTAAGTGATTGCTCAAATGTGTTCTGATTAATAGAGAAATTGTTCATCATAGAAAGAATAATGAAGGAAGAACTCATTAGATATCTAGAACCAGATGCAAACGATATTTCATTTAAAATTCAAAGTAGGGGATTATTTAACTGAATGAGAATTATGTTATTTTTCATGACTATCATTATGGGGATACTTTTTATATCTTGGTAAAATAGAAGTTCGTATACATGTAATCATTCACAATTTACCTATGGCATATCAGATGTTAATGTAGACTGTCTAATAAAAACCTAAGCAAGATCAGTAATGATATTGAGCTGGTTAAGAATCTTGTAAAAAAAATTTGATAGGTCTATGGTTATTATTAAACACAAAAAGAATTTTAAAATTCCAGCTTTATGCTGCTGGTAATGTGCATTTCTCCTCAAATAAAGTTATCTATCAATGAAACTGTAGGGTGAATATTATTTCTTAGACAAAGTCTTACTATTTATTGCTGATCATTATATAATATCATTCTGATTGCCTTAAAGATATATAATACGTTATCTGGGTTTGACAACTCTTTTGCAATAAGTTTATTAATTTCTGAAAGGTCATAACTAATTGTTAATCTTCAACTCTCTGACTTATGACAGTTGTTTTGCCATTACTATTGTTCATTAAATGCTATAGTACTCTGCAGTGAACTATAACTGTTGATGCCTTCCACAGAGAAACAATCGTTACAAAATCCATCAATTATTATTTTATCTGAAACACGAGGTTCAATTTAATATGAGTAAATTAACTAATTTGAGATTAAATTTATGAATGTGCTTTTTGAAGTATGTTTAATTTCTGATAGTTGGTTTCAATCTTCTATGCATTTTTTGCATTGCTTCATGAAAAATGAAGTGTGGACTATTAGATGATCTTTTTGAATCTGCTTTTTATATAAGTGCATATATTATAGATGGAAATTTGTTATTTTTTTAAATTTTACAGTTGATGCTGTATCCAAAGTTTTACAATTGGTAAATGATACCATAGTTTAGAAAATACTAAAATCTGAAAAATCTGCTTATCTGATTTGGATAACGTCAATGAAGATATTAGAAAATTGGAAACAATCAATTACTCTTTGTCACGTTGAGCCTTAATTGAGAGGAACATTAAAATCATCATAAAGGGATGGCAGGAATTCAGGGTATTGAAACTGAACTGAAGTAAATCATAAGAGCATTCTTTGTTCATCATATATATTATTATAATTATTCCAAAATTTAAAATACTGTTAGTTTATTCAAAAAAATATTTTTTTGAATATAAAATTTAAAAAATGAAAAATTTTGTTTTAATTTATTGTACAATATATATATGTAATCTTAAATAAATCATGGCCCTCATACCCATGAGGCTTTAAAATCACCAACCAAGGCAGCGGTTGGTGGCCGAAGGCGGAGGATGCTAAGAATCCCCTGATTGCGGACTCAGGCTGCTATTTGATGACGATTTTTTATTTAGGTACTTACAACTGCAGATCACTTTCAAGTGAAGGAAGATTGCAAGAGTTAGAAGAAGAACTATCTTACGTTAAATGGGACATTATTGGACTTTGTGAAGTTAGAAGAAAAGGTGAAGAAACGACTTAAAAAGTGGACATGTACTCTACTATAAATGCACAAATATTGGAAATACAAGTGGAGTAGTATTCATTATAAATAAAAAATGGAAGAATAACATTGTGGAGATTGATGGTGTATCGGACAGAGTGGCAAGATTAGTTTTACAACTTAATAGCAGATACAAAATGCAGATAATTCAGGTTTATGCCCCAACAAGTTCTCATAGTGATGAAGTAATTGAAGATTTTTATATGGATGTACAAAATGCTTTTGATCAGAATAAACAACATTTTAAAATTGTTATGGGAGACTTTAATGCTAGAATTGGTAAACAAATGAAAGACGAAAATGCTGTAGATAATTTTGGTTATGGTAATAGAAATGAGAGAGGAGATAGACTAGTGGAGTTTGCTGAAAAAGAAAAAACTTTATATTATGAATTCTTTTTTTTGAGAAAAATGTTAAAAGGAAATGGACATGGAAGCATTCAAATGAAGGTACAGCAGAATTGGATTATATTTTGACTAATAGAAAATACATATTTCAAGATTGTAATGTTCTTAATAAATTTAGTACAGGAAGTGATCATCGATTAGTAAGATGTAAGATACATGTTAATGCAAAACTAGAGAGACAAAAATTAAGAAAAACAATATTTACAGTTGATATTTCTAATCTTCAGAAACATTCTAATGAATTTAAATTAGAACTTACAAATCGGTTTCAAGTATTAGTAGATTTTGAGCATGATTCAGATTTTAATGAAATTAATAGGAAAATAATTGATACACTTTTAAAAACTGCAAAAAAGATAGCTGGTAGAAAAAAGCAGCAATTGACCAATAAAATTTCTACTGAGACTAGAGAATTTATGAAGAAAAGAAGGAATATGAGGATATACAACAATGATGCATTAAAAAAGATTGAATATCTCGAATTTTGTAAAATGGTGCGGAAAAGAGTTGAAAATGATATAAGAAAGTATAATTGTGAACTAGCAAGGAAAGCTGTAGAAGAGAATAAAAGTCTAAAGATTGTAAAACAACATTTTGGTATTGGTAGGAAATTTATATCTATAATAAAAAAGATCGCATTATTACAAAAAAGAGAGATGACATCATGAAATGTGTAGAAGACTTCTCTCAAAAATTATATAGTAATAAAGAACAAGTACCTCCTATATCTATTATATCTTCTGAATTGCCCAGAATTTTGAATGAGGAAGTGAGACATTCAATTAAATTTATGAAGAAAGGGAAGGCTCCAGGTAATGATGGAATTATAATTGATATGTTAAAAGAAGTAGGTGAAGAAATAGAAAAAAATTTAGCAAAGTTATATACCAAATGTCTAAATGATAAAGATGTACCAGATGACTGGAAGAATGCAGTTTTAATATTAATATTTAAAAAGGATGATAAAGAAGATATTAGAAATTACAGACCTATCAGTCTTTTATCAGTTTTATACAAAATTTTTACTAAGATAATCACCACTCGTCTACAGAGAACACTGGACTTCCAACAACCAAGAGAACAAGCTGGATTTAAAAGTGGTTTTAGTACAGTAGATCATATCCAGGTATTGAGAGAAGTTATAGAAAGGACAAAATAATATGAGTTGCCATTATGCTTAGGATTTGTAGATTATGAAAAGGTATTTGATTCTATAAACATTTCTTTAGTGATTAAAGCATTGGATCATCAAGGTATAGATCCAGGATATTGTCATATTTTAAAGAATATTTATAAAAATGCAACAGCAACAATTAGATTACATAATGATAGTAGGCAAGTCAACATTGAGAAGGGGGGAAGACAGGGTGACTCCATATCTCCAAAGTGCTGCAAGAAGTATTTTGTGGATTAAAATGGGAAGCTAAAGGAGTGAAAGTAAATGAAGATTATTTAAGTCATTTAGATTTTGCAGATGATGTAGTTGTTTTTGCAAATAATGCTTTAGAGTTACAGGAAATGTTACAGGAGTTATCAGATGAAAGTAGGACTAAAGATAAATGTTAAAAAGACTAAAGTAATGTTTAATAGATTTTCTCAAAATATGAAAATAAAGATTGATTATGATGAATTAGAAGAAGTTAACAGTTACAAATACCTTGGTCAGATTATTAATACAGATGGGAACATAATGGATGAAATTAATCATAGAATTAAACTTGGTTGGAGTGCTTTTGGTAGAAATAACTTGATACTAAAAGGAAATATGCCTATGTGTTTGAAAAGGAAGGTTTTTAATAAATGTGTTTTGCCAGTTCTTACTTATGGATCTGAGACTTGGACACTTAATAGAAGAGCAATACAGAGACTTCAAACCACTCAAAGAAGTATGGAGAGATGCATGTTGGGAGTAACAGGAAGAGATTGAAAACATAACAAACAGGTGTTACTGACCTCATTGAAAAAATTAAGACAAATGGAGTTGGGCTGGACATATTGCTAGAAGAGATGATAATAGATGGACAATTGAAATTTTAAACTGGATTCCAAGAGATTGTAAAAGACCCAGAAAGAGACCACATGTGAGATGGATGGATGAAATAAGAAAGTGTGCGGGGTGATGTGGAGAAGAGAAGCTAAAGATCGGAAAAGATGAATTGAACTTGGGGAGATCTTCATCCTGCAGTGAATTGATAATGGTTGATGATGATGATGATATGTAATCTTATAATTGAATATTTATAAATATAGTAATTAGATATATGTAAAGTATAACTTCAAAAATTTTATCCACTTAAGAGCACTTTCGACTATCCTCGTAGTCTTTGTCAACTAACACTTTGAAAGGCTAACTTTTCACAATTCCATGATCTTAACATTTGCTGCTGCCTGTCTGTCAATTAAGTCATGTTTGTATTTGTATATTAGCATAGCTTCCTTTATTTTCCCTTTGTTGTTATTTTTTTCAATTTGCAATATTTTTACATTATTATAATTGAAATTAAAACCATAAATACATGACTTATTATGGTCGTAAAAAACTGATGCTGAAACTTTATTATTTACCTTGCAATTTTGTTGCGTTTTCTGAACCCTTTTTAATAACAGTCACTAAAGAGCACTTGCTGTTATTAAAAAGGGTTCAGAAAACGAAACAAAATTGTAAAAGTAAATAATAATGTTTCAGCATCCATTTTTTATGACCATAAAATGTCATGTATTTATGGTTTTAATTTCAATTAGAATAACATAAAAATATTGCAAATTGAAAAAAAATATCAAGGAAAGGAAAATAAAGGAAGCTATACTAATATACAAATACAAATAAGATTTAATTAACAGACAGGCAGCAAATGTTAAGATCACAGAATTGTGGGAAGGTTAGCCTTTCAAGGTGGTTAGTTGACAAAGACTACAAGGATAGGAGGATAGTTGAAAGTGCTTCTAAGTGAATAAAATTTTTAAAGTTATACTTTACATATATCTAAATATTGTATTTATAAGTTTATGTATATTGATTTGAAGAAATACAGACATCGAATTATAATATTATATATATATGAATTCATTAAAAGAAAATCTTAAATTTTATTGTCTGTCTGAAGAATGTAAAAGACTTCATAGAAATAATTTGAATTAGTTCAGATAGTTAATATGGTCCTTGATGACTTTCCAGTTGTAGCCTTTACTCTATGTCAGGAGTTGGAAAATTTTAAATGTTATAATATTAATTAAACAAAATTAAAAATCCTAATTAAAAATTGCTTTAGAATAATAAATTGTTACAATAATTAAAAAAAAAAATCCAAGCATTTACTCTATTTAGGTATTTAACTGACAATTAAACTTGCTAACTTGTTTTTGGAAACTAATTCAATTCCTCATAGAGAAAAAATAGTTATTAACAGTAATTATCTTTTTTTTTTTGTTAGTATTTTAACAGCTAGTGTAAGCATAAAGAAAAGGTGAACATGTGATGAATAATTATCTTTCTTACTCAAAAACATTTTTAATGAAATAATTATTTATATCAATAATAGATTAATTTAACATGAACTAGTAATAATATAAGTTCAGTAACACATGATTTAATGTTGGTGAGCTATAAATATTGTTTTGTTTTTTAAACAGCATAAAATTCTTATTGTCATCTTATTATGTCATTTCTGTCATTTACTGTTACAATTTATTTCTATTAAGATTTATTTAAAATATAGGCATTCTTCACATACCTGGAGCTTAATTGTAAATATAGGGGATTTGAACTCAGACTTTCAAGCACCCTTCAACTATCCACACTATTTTATACAACTGATACATATGACCACACACATATAGAAAAGATAAATAATCACCAATATTCTTATTTCATGCTGTCCATTAAAATATGAAGATTTGCTATCTTAACATAAACTGAGCACTGATTATATATGTGTGGGAGATGATAATCTGGACCAACTGATGAGTGCTGGTTTAGCATGAAATACTTATGTTGGTAATTATTTATCTTTTCTACATTGGTGTGTTCATGTATATCAGTTGTATGAGATAGTGTGGATAGTTGAAAGATGCTTGAGTTTAAATCCCCTATATTTAAGATTTATTTGATAAGAATTATCACTTACATCAAGTAAGACATTCAATAATATGCTTTATGTACATCTTTTTTATTTTTTAAGTTTAAATAAAATGTGTGTATTACAACTTATTTCCATATGTAATGTTTTTCTCACAGCTAAAAATTTATATTGGATCTTTTTTGTAACAATTAATCATTTTTCTAATCAAGTATTTTTTATATACTATTGTATAAACTAAAACAAAGTTTAACATGACTCTTATCTTGCATTTAAAATCAGAATTGATAGCAATAGGCCAGTTTATTTTGAACTCATTTCTATAAATACGAATAATTAATGGACACTAGATATTTTATTCTATCAGCCATTGATTGTTGATCACTTACATATATTAATCTAGAATAGGTCCTTTAAATAATAGTACAATATTGTTGACTGTGTAATCGTGCACTCTATTAGGAATCCATTCATTACCTTTATTTTACTAATTAGCACTGCTGCGATTGATTCTAATAACTATTGCTTTTAAACTTTGGTTGTTCGTATGGAAAAGAAAGTGCAACTCACAATTTGCTTTCTTTAATCTCCAATTTGGCTTCATAAAAATTTGTTATTTATTTGCAGATCCATTGCTTTTCAAATTCATTTTTTGATATTGAAACAGTCAGCTTTTCAATCTAACTGTTTCACCTACTATATATGCTATATAGTAGTATTCATACATATATACGTACCACCAATCCTCGTATATTTATTAATAATGATCTAAATAAGTCCCATTTAAAATTGAATCTAATTAATATAGTCATGTATATGTGCGTATATGCTTAAATATTTACTGAAATATTCATTTATATATTCATAAAGCCAAAATGCGCACATATATAGATTATTAATAATTGCAAAGTGAAAAACTAATTGTATGTGTAACTTCCGACGACGCAAATATCGGGTAATTATAGTTGTGTGCCTTCAGGCTAATTACGTCATAGCAAGGTAAATACTGGATTACCCAAAATTGTATAATTCTGCATATATCGGTAAATTAGAACGGTCAGGTTACATATATAATAAAATGTTTTTCTAAATCTTAGATTTGTTTTTCTGGACACACGGTCGCCAATATAATTAATCTTTACTGATATTAGATTAATTAAAAATTATATTTAGAATAAAACTTGGAAAACGGAATAAATTAAGGCCGGTGAATAGCTTTTTTTTTTTACCTATTTAAAATGTAACACAGCAGGCTCCCGCTATAATTGGTTACTATCGTATGGGCCAGGAAAACAATTCCAAGAAAATAAAATAATGAAAGAGGGGATACTG
Source organism: Epiperipatus broadwayi (assembly GCA_028023455.1). Taxonomy (NCBI): domain Eukaryota; kingdom Metazoa; phylum Onychophora; class Udeonychophora; order Euonychophora; family Peripatidae; genus Epiperipatus; species Epiperipatus broadwayi. The sequence continues at coordinate 786,420 of JAQFVV010012707.1, forward strand.
GTATAAAAGTATTGGCAGCCATCTTTCAAAGAGACTAGGCATTCAGTAAAATATTCTTTCAAAGAGTCATCAAGAGATATTTTAATAAAGTGAATAACCAAAATGTCGGGGTAACAGGCTTCGAATCTAGCCTTCTGCCCGGCGAACAGCCATCTAAGCCGAGAGAACAGGAGTTGAGCACCGCCAGATCCTAAAAGATGTCACGCTATCCAGAGAACTTGCAGTACAGAGAAACATCAAGATTTACAACGGTAATTACTTCTTCCATTCTAAAATCTTCAAACAATTCCCAAATTAAATGCTAGCTTAACTTAAAATTAATGGCCATCTTAATATTGTATATGAAAATTATGTATATTTTGTTTTATAATTTTAATCTAAAAACTCACGTAAATTATGATTATTAATTACTGTATTTAAATCCTAAAGCCTTGCCTGATTTTTAAAATGATATATAAATATAACTGATTTTAAAACTGATTTACTTGGTGCGTTAACTGATGTATAAATATAACTGATTTTAATTGATAAAATAATTTACCTGATAAATAAATTAGTGAATAATTTAAAATATTAAATGATTTAATGTGTTTGAGTTGATTTGAATTCATACATAAATGAATTATGATTTATCTAAAATATGCGCATTCACACTCATCTGTATTAATATAACTATGATTTTATGTTTTGGTTTACTCCTAAAATAATGTTTGATTTAGTTACGGATTAATTTGACTATAAATAATTAAATGCTATCTAGTTCAATTCGCTTAACGTAGAAATTAAATCTTTTATATATATTTGTAATGTATAATATACAATAAACTGTTTAAAGTAATATTAAGATTTCTATGATAATTTATATATATTTTAAGTTAATGATAATGTTTGCAGTCATTAATTCCCGAGATAGCATTATAAAACTAAATCAACCATATTTTAGCGAACCTCACACATCTTTCCTTTTAAAATGAACAATTATCAAATTTCACTTGTTCAAAACTTTATTTATGATTTAAAATGCATTTCTTAAGTTATTCTATGCCAAATTTGATTATTAGTTAATTACGTTATCTTGTTTATGCTATAAAACTTCAAAACCGAGCTTTATTCTTAAATTAAACTATTAGCGAGTATTAAATAAAGATTCGCTCGCATATATATGTAAATGCGCATATATATATTACTTATAATTATATACGAAATAAAAAGCTCTGTTTTGGAAAGGATAAAATGTATTGAATTAAATATAATTATAAACACTGCTTTAAGATAGATTTGCTTTTTAAATTGATATTTTAAATAAATATTTAGTTAAAGTGATAAAAAGACAGCATAAATCTATAAGTTTATATTTTAATTCCCCATATGCTGTAATCCTCCTTAAGCATTAAATCAAAGCCTATATAGATAGCTTTGTAGAATGGATTCATAAATTCCCTTAATTAGTACTATTAAGAGTACTGTAAATTGAACTGATGTGGGTAGTTTCATGAAAGAAACTTGTATTTTAAGCGTCTTAATTTTTTAAATATGATTATCTAGTCAGGGGTGCATATGTGTCCTTACGAAACGCTATGGCGTATTTTCTTATTGCTGTATGTCTTTAATGGTTGCCTGTCGTCGCGCAGCACCATTACCGTTAGTTTGGGCAATTACTTCCTCAGATGGTGACTGGTAGACGCCAAGCCATCTTATAATGGGGCATGAGACTCACCCAGAGTGTAAGACTCCTATTCATATATAAATTGCTCGATCTGTCGAACTAAAATGGCCTCTTACACCACAGCAATGAGAATCGGTCCCAGGGAACCGTTACCCGGTAAAAATCCCGTGAATAAGGCACATATGAGACGCAATAAGACTAAAAGTTATATGTTCTTTTTACGCACTTGTATCTGAAGTATAACTTCCATTAGTCAGTTCAACCCGCCATTTTGTTAATTCAGCATTGATCTGAAAGGGAATCCAATCTAAATAGCATTTTACTGTGTAGAGAATATATTAAAGTATTCGCGCTACTTAAATTATGTTCTTTCAAAATTAATTATCACTTCTGCTAATATGGTAAATCTAAGTCTCTTTATAGCATAAATCTGGCATAGATAACCATGAGCAAAGTCAAATCGTTCGGAATTAAAATTCATATTAAGCTCATGAAAACGTTTACTATATTATCATTTTATCACCTGCGAGTGATACACATATATATGTATAGCCAAATAAATAATTAATTGTAACTTACATACTATCACCTGCATGTGATATGACGCTTTATACATATATATAAACGGAAATGCAAAACCTCCAAATTTTATTGTGTTAGAGAATTAAAATCACATATAAGTAACTAACTTATATATATATGTAAACCAAACTCCTTAAATCTGTACATCCAAAATTTGCTACTGAAACTACATCACTTAAGTGTGAACCCTTTATTTACCCGATTGTTATTTTAAATTGTTTACATTGAATTTATTAAATTAATTTTAAATTTACTTCAGTTCTTGTCTTGGTCTTGCTCATCGACTCACTTTTATTTAATATTTAGTAATTAAGTTCATAATGGTTATTGAAATTAATAATGATAAGTGTTCCACATGATGCCTATATAGATATGCTATACAAATTACCCATTGTTACCCGTCTTATGTGCTACTGAAGAGCTATTGCCAGCACTGAAGAAGAGAAATACTGCTGTGACCTCAACTGGGTCATTTGTAAGGTTGTAAGTCTATGAGCAATGGTAGAGGAACTAGGGTTAGGCCAGAGCCATGACTTCCACCACCGTAAACCTGGTTGGCCTTAGGATAATCTCTGAGTTCTAGATTTTGTTGCGCAAATGCACATATTTGACTGTTACAATATCTATTGTTGACAGGGTTTCATTAACATGTATAGTTTTTTTTTTAATTTCAAAGCAGTTTATTTTTAATTCTATTAAAAGAAATAATCTTTTTCTCTCTCTTTCTTTTTAGTTCTTATGATTCAATGATAACTTTTTCTTTTATTTATTTTTAATTAGAAATATTTTAAAAAACAATTAACTTTGCTTAAAATGTTCTTTTTATATTTTGCTATTCATTCTTTAAAAATAGTGTTGTTTTTTTATCTATAGGTTTCTATATATCTCCTGTTTTAAATATTCTTACAAATAGATTTTGGTATTTTTCTGTTAGATCATGTCAGCCGCTTGATGGCACTGTCAATGTTATATCTAAGTTGGCCAGGGAACGTTATAAGTATTATGTGTTTTTGTTTAGCAACAACCCAATCAAGCTGCTGACATGATCTAACAGAAGAATACCTAGTTTTTTTTACATTTTCAGTGATCAATTGAAATGTAAAATTTAACCAAACCACATAAATGTTATTTTTTCATAAAATTAAAACTGCAAAATAAATTAATGATTAAATAAAATAATTTATCTAAAAATAATTGTTTTAATGTAATATAATTAAAACAGGCAAAACTCACTATATGTATTGCCACACAGCAATGTGGCATACGTATAGTGAGTTTTGCCTGTTTTAACAAGTTATAAGCAAGCATAAGAAATGGTGATCATGTGATGTTTATTGGCTTATAATATAATAATATAAAATATTTATTAACATATTTAAATTACCTATACATATTAGATATAATGCACTGTATATGTGTACACTGTTTCATTTTTTATAGGCAGAGGCAGTTTAAATTATATTTTGAATTAACTTCAAGTTAATGGTTAAGTTGTAATTTATGATATAGTATTTCAGAAAATTATCTATACTTTTAATAGAATTTCTTTTTACCATTTGTTCTCTACCTTCCCTTGAGCTACGGTGGGTTGAGGGTGGTTAGATAGATATTGAATAAAGAAATCAAAAGAGAATAAAAGTAAATGGAGATTATTTAAATCATCTAGATTTTGCAGATGGTATGGTTGTTTTTGCAAATAATGCTTCACAGCTACTGGAAATTTGGGAAATTTTGAGAGTTATCAGTTGAAACTAAGAAAGCAGTATTAAATATAATATAAATGCTAAAAAGATAATAAAATAATATTCAGTAGATTTTTTCAGAAGAAAAAATAAAGATTAATAATTATGGATTAGAAATTAACAACTACAAATACCTTCCTCCAATTATTAATGCTGATACAAGCATAATGGATGAAATTAATTATAGAATTAAACTTGGATGGAGTACTTTTGGTATAACTTAATATTAAAAGTGTTTGAAAAGGAAGGTTTTTGATATATGTGTTTTCCAGTGACTTCAGACTACTTAAGGAAATATGGAGATATATGTTAGGAAAAAAGATTGAAAGCAAAATACTTGGATAAGACAACAAGCATCATTGAAAGAATTATGATAGAAATAGTTTTTTTCTCAGTGATGAAAGTTTATTCATAAAAAAAAACAGATACAAATACAGTTAGAAAAAGATTTACAAGGGAGTGATTATATGATAAAATTTCAGAAGCAACATGATAAGAGGGGAAGGGTATGTGTGAAAAGGGAATGGGCAGGGGAAATGGTGTGTAGTCCAGGCCAGTCCGAGATGCATGTCTTAATTGAGCAAGCACCGCATGGGTCACAAACATTTGAATGATTGAGTCCTATGACAAAGGCTGAGAGAATGTGAGTTGGAGGATTGCCCAAGTGTCTGTGAGGAGTGGAGATGGGGTTAGTTTGGTATCTGGTTTTGAGAGAGCGAATTAGGTCCAATAGCTTTTGATTCACTGAGTGTACTCTTTGGTCAAAAATAATGGCACATCGGAGCAACCAGAGTGCATAGATGAGGAAAACTGATCTAATAGTTGCAAAGATCCCTGTTTCTATGGATTCTTGGAGGTTGAAGATGGTATTCCTGTGCTTGAATCTTTAATTTATATGAATATTTTTTTAAATTTCCATTACCCTATTAAGCAGTTTCACATATATATACACAATGTTATACTACATCATTATTATATATTAATAAATGACATTTGTGTTTAAATTTATTCCTGTAGAAATTTAGTTCCACTTGTAAAAACTGGAAAATTTGCAAATTAGAAAAATATATATATCATTTTTAAAAAAAACTCATTTCTCCTGGAAACTTGTTTATTTTTCTGCATCTTTTTTTTAATTTTTACTGATTAATTTTGTAAATATATTTTGTTGATGTTTTTAAAGTAACTTGTAAATGCTTTTTCTAAGAGTTCTCCCAGTTTTTTATATATATTGTCTGTGGTGATTATTGCTGATAAATGTATTGTTTTCATTTTGAAAATAAATATAAAATTGGGTTGTTATTTTTTTGTTTTTGTAATCTTTTTTCTATTTTTGAGACCACATTAAATGCTTGACTTGAAGTGATTCAAAGTTTATGTAACAAAGCCAACTTTTGATTAGCACTTTGTATGTTTATGGGGGGGGTGGGTGTGTTTTTCGATGCCATCTATGAATTAGTCAAAATACTAAATTTTAAATGTTAATTACTGTATTATATAATAAATAATCTTAGTGCATAACGCTATCTGAAATTCAATATCAAATAACCTCTGAACATTAAGAAATACATTTCTTAATGTTAGGTGATTTGATATTATATAATAAATGTGTGTTGTACTAAGTGGTATATTAAATTATTTTATTGAATTTTTATTCAACAACCACACGTACTACTCTAAGCCACTATTTACAGTGATTATTCATCAGAATGGGTTCATTATGCTTTTCTGCCCATTACAAAAAATAATACTTTATTTTTAATCCCATCTGGGGTTTTTTTGCTACAGTCCTATAAAATACCAAAAATTAGAATTTTTATATTCAATCATCATTCCTCTTCATTCATTGTTTATTGCAGTATTAGAGTCAAGAACTAAATAAAGGTCCTAGATGAAAACTGAATATCATATAGTCTCTTCAGTGACAAACATTTCAAGTATTATATATACTTATTTGACAAATATGGGCAAACAGTTATATCTTACTCCTATATTTTTCTTTGATAAAATTTTTATCCAATTTACTTTTTTTGTATAATCATTTAGTGGAAACTTTGTGGCTCCAATTCTCATTATCTTTCATAATGACAATAATTTTTTCTTAGAATCTTTTGTTATCAACCATGTTACATAACCATATGATTCACTAATAAAATACATGTATTCAATATATTTTTTTGTGTCAATTGTCATTGTATGTTACTTTATAACTGCTTGCCATCCCTTAACATAACATTAATCAAATAAAATATTATGAAGTATAATATCCTTAGGTATTTAGTGCTTCATCATCCGATAATAAAATTCCTTACAGCATTAAAGTACAAAATTTTTAGAAAAAAAAAGATGAATTATTAATAAAAATGTTATTAAAATGGAAAAATTTAAATAGCAGATGGATAAGGTTATTCTAAAGCCTGGAAAAACATAAGACCTATGTATATATATCAAAATAGAATAAAAATAGTCACAACATTTTCTCTCTACCATGATGTCACCTATTAGATAAATATATCTTTTCAATATTGAATTTCAAAAATCTTACACGTTTCACTTGTTAGCAAAAAAACTTTTATTATTGATTACAGTTTTGACTGTACCATGCAGTCTTCATCAGATTTTATTCTATTCTTTCAACTTTCTCTATCCTCCATCTTACTCTTGTAATTCAACTTCCTTTTCAAGTGAAAACTATTAACAAAAACATCCCTATAAGCATTAGTCGTTTTCACTTGAGAAATTCTGTTTTGTTTAATGGGAAAATTTATAGTTATGAAGAAAATTTTGTTAGCATTTTTATTGGCTATATTTTTATTCTACTTTGATATAAGATTAGACAGTATTATACATAATGAATAAATTAGATAATGCAAATCAAGAATTCTCTTAAAAGTCACTCTGCTTTATATTTACTTTATGTATAATCGGCACATAATTATGACAAGATTATTCATTCCAAATCTATAGGCTTTCCAGGTTAATGTACAACTTTAAAGGGAAGCTCTCTTCTGTAATTTTTAATTTGCAATTATTTAATCATAAATTTTAAGTCTTTATATAATTCAACATGGACAACAATATTATAGTTCTTTCAACCACTCTGAGGAAATTAATTGTTATAAGATCTGTATTTTATATTATAATTTTGCATAAAAATCTTGCTAATTCGTGACTATTTAATAGTCATATACTTAACTTCTTGAAGTCCATTCTATTATTTACTCCTAGAGTAAATGGTAATTTTTATTCAGGATCATTGTTAAAGGAATTTATATAAATATATACTTAGGCGGCAAGAAGACAGGTAAGTGGGTTTTGTCAGTGGTTACAAGGTAGATAGATGGATAATTTATATTAGCATATATAGCTACAGTAGTCTTATGAAGTATTCCACAGTCTAAAACTCTCAAAGATGTATAAAAGGATGGATAAACTATTTTCTTATAAAGTGGATTTTAAAAATGAAACTCCTCTCATCTCTGCTCTTGACTTGGTTAGATTCTTCTACTTTCATGATAAACAGGGAATTTCTTAGTAGCACTGATCAAAGATATAACTGTTTTTGTTGAATTGAAATTCCTTCCCATATCCAGTTTTAAAAACTCATTGATTGTATTGCCTTGTACAAGTGTTCAAGTAAGGACTCAATCTTTTAAATCTGTCTTCATCATTGTTTTCTCAATCTTAAGGCCTTGCACTATAGGAGGTGGGGTGGAATCAGAATTATTGTATACATCATTAAAGGAAGAAATATGGTTCACAAATATTCAATTCCATTATCTCAATTAGTAACCAATGAAAGGTTTGTGATGTATATCCTTATTAGATGATTGAAGATTACACAATAAATGAATACAAAGGGCAGACCCCCCTTTCACATTTTAATACATATCTGATAATGTAACATTTAATGAAAGTCAATTATGATCTCAATCGCAAACTTTTACAATTTTATATGGTTAAAAATGAGACTATATTTAATTGTCTTAGCATAGTGTATATTATATTACTAAGGTGATGCAGCATATATGAGTAAATGTTTGATATGCTCACATTTTGAAAGTAAATCATATCCAAATATGTGTGTGTATAACTTAATCTGCTATTTTACTATAATTAGCAGGTGTTCAAATCTCTAGCCTGATTGATGAGGTTGTTGAGCCACAATAGATGCATAGTATGAGAGGACTAATCTCTTATTTTGGACACCAGTTTACAATTATAACATTTATATATCAATAACATGTATTGTAGTTGCAATTATAATATTTATAACATATTTAACTCTCGACAGTGCTAATATATGTATCAACAAAATTATGTGAGACTAATTATTTATGCTTTATACAATGTGTTTTATGTTACTTTACCCATTTAAAAATCTTCTGTATAAAACTAAGATAGTCTTTCGAATCAATTAATGTATAATATGAGAAGATTAACCTGTTATTTGATAGTTGTTTTTGATTTTAAAGATTATAATATATGCTAAAATCAGCCTACTGTTTATTAATACATAAATATGATAATCCATAAATAAGTTTAATTTCTGTAATCTATGTATATTGATTTTTTTCATTATTCATTTCATTTACTTCTGTCATATTCACATGATCACTATTCCTTATGCTAGCACATAATCGTAAACTCTCCATACAGTAGTGCCAACCAGAGTAATCAATGGATGCCAGAAGGTTTTTTGCATAAAATCCCCATCTAGTGCCTACTCTTCCAATATCCCCAGACTAGTTTCTGGCTTGTGGCCTTCATCTATGTTTGTTAAAGAGCCAAAGACACCAAAATATATGGGTACAGACCCATATGACTATATAAGCTATTGAGCTTAAATTGAAAATGTTATTGTGTTTTCAATTTTATTCTCATAGTTTTGTAGTTAAGTAGAGTTAAAAGGCGCTGCTGGAGGGTTGCATTAAGTCCAGTGATCTAAGTGCAGTGCTCTCAGATCCAAAGCTCATCACTGACAAGCCAGAAACTAGTCTGGGAATATTGGATGAGTAGACGCTAGATGGGGATTTTATGCACAAGCCTTCTGGCATCCATTGATTACTCTGGTTGACACTACTGTATGGAGAGTTTCTCTCATATTCTTTATTTTACAGTTATAAGAGAGAATATATACACTTGTATTCCTAAACACACACACTTATATTATAAATATTTTGCATTTAATAATATAGAGTTCATTAAAGTTAAAACATATTTCTAAATATTGAGGTACAAGAATAAATTTGTTCAGTTGCATAAAATGTCATGAGATGCTTGAGCACTGAAGTGATGGGCTGATTACATGTAATCTATCCACAAACTTCAAACTCTTGACTTTGTTACCATCATCATCACTAAATTAAATTGTTGAGGCCAAAATAATTATAGTCATTTGCTTGAGAAGTCAAGTGAGTTGCAAACACAGAAATAATAGGTTAATTGCAGCAGTTATTATTTGTCTACTCAGATTTTTATTATTGGGCAGAAATTTTAATGTACACCCATATATGTATTTATGTGTGCATATATAATTTCATACAAAAACATGCATAAACCTTATGGTAATGACCTTTTAATCTTCAGCATTTTTTTTTATTACTATTTATGTTACAAGTTTTTTCTTTTCCAATTAAATCTTGTTTAAAAAAATAAAATGGAAATAAAACTGACTCCACCCAAAAGTATAATTTTGTCACGTTGAATTTTTATTTTGAACTCTTTGTTATGAATATTAGTTATAATCCAATATATATTATGCAATATTTCGTTTGTTAAATTATACGATCATATGTACAAAATATATAGCCTTTTTTTTATTGATAAGATCACTTACATTAATAATATTTATCAATAGTTTTATTGTTATTATATCGTATACATATACGAATCAGTTTTAACTCTTAGCTTCATCACCAAACTGATTACTCTAAATGTCCAGTTGGATTCATTTGGCAAATTTTAAGTGATTAGGGATTTTTTTTTTATTGTTATTTTGTAATCTCGTAATTTATATTGCAAAATATTTTCTATCTTTTTAAAACTTTCTGCAAATTTAATGAATTTAATAAGCATGTAGATATCTATTAAAATAGGCAAAACTCTCTCCATACAGTAGTGCCACTCAGTGCAAGCCAGAGTAATCAATGGATGCCAGAAGGCTTGTGCATAAAATCCCTATCTAGTGCCTATTCATCCAATATCACCAGACTAGTTTCTAGCTTGTGGCTTTCGTCAGTGAGGAACCTTGGATTGATTACTCTGGCTTGCACTGAGTGGTACTATTGTATGGAGAGTTTTGCCTATTTAAACAACAGTTATGAGCAAACATCATGTAGACATCTCTTTTAACTATCTAAAGAAAATGTTTACACATTGTTTTTTGATATTCATTCCCTAAATACTGCTATTTATATATGTTATCTTTTAAACAGCATAATTTTTTAGTATTTATAAATTGAATTAGACAATTGAGTAGTCTCCTTCTATCTGAAAAATAAATAAATCACCATCTTAAGTCAACATATAAAGAAAAAGGCTATTTATTTTTTGTATTTTCAGTGGTTTTAAACTTAGTTTGATAACACTTGAAATTTAGGAGCAGAATTGATAGTAAAGCTAGATCTAAATACAGCATTAATAATTATAAAATAATAATCAGTTTTTAAAAAAGGATACAGTCCGTCTCAATGTAAACAGCTTATATATTAATAATCAGTTTTTTCCTAATTATTAATGCTATGGTTAAATCTGGTTTAAGTATCAATTCCATTCTTAAATTTCAAAATCATTATTAAACAAAATTTAATATATAGAAAATATTTATGCAATAAATGGCTGTTTTATTCTTTGTATAGTTTGCTGATGTGAGATGGTGAATTTGTTTGTTTTTTCATAGCTAGAGTGAGTGTAATCAACTCCAGTTTGGTTTCTAAACTTAATTATGATAACAATGCCATCTGCAGTGATAGAGCTAAAGCTTATATGTTGAAAAGGATTATAGAGAATAAAAGAAATGTAGAAAAAGAAAGCTAATAAATGACTTTAAATAGGGAGCAGTTATGAGGATGAAAAGAGCAGTACAAGGATAGAAACAATTGAGGAAGAATGGTCTGATTTGGTGTGAGATCTGGCTTTTTGAATAACTAACATATTCAACTGATTATAAATACAATTAAGGACTAATGTTTTTTTCATTTACTCACCTTAATTTATATCAGTTTAAAAAGTTTTTGTGAAGAGCCTGAATGAATTTTATATTAAAATATTATTCTAATAACAATAAATAAAACTTAAGTAGTAAGTGATAACTAATAAAATTAAGTTACAAAAAGTGAAAAACGTTAAATCAAAACTTAACCCAATTACTATTTTAATCTTGAATGTATAATGTAAAATAATCTTTAAAATATTTTTCAATTATAGCACCAATCTTTGTATATATATTTAAAAGATACAAACTCTCAAACTGGTATATATTCTTGATAATATATAAATTTTAAAAATGTATCTTCCAAGCTTCTCTTTTTTAAAAAATACTATTGGAAAAAGGCATTTGCATCTATTAACATTTCTTCAGTGATTTAAGAAGTGGATCATCAAGATATAGATTCTGGATACTGTCATATTCTGAAAAATATTTATAAAAATGCAATAACTAGTTAGATTACATAATGATACTAGGAAGAATTTACAGGTGATGTAGTTGTTTGTGCAAATAATGCTTTAGAGCTTCATAAAAAGTAGGATTAGTCAAGCATTGGTGGTCGAGTGGTCAGCACAGCCGCTTTACAAGCAGTTGTCCCGGGATAGCGGGTTTGCTCCGGTGGCCGATGCTATGATACATGAAAAAAAAAGTAGGATTAAAGTTAAATGTTAAAAAGGCTAAAGTAGTGTTCAATGGATTTTTCTCAAAAGAAGAAAATAAAAATTGGTAATGATGAGTTAGAAGGTAACAACTACAAATACCTTTGTCAGATTATTACTACAAATGGAAATATAATGGACGAAATTAATTATAGATTTAAACTTGGTTGGAGTGCTTCTGATTAAAATAATTTCATATTAAAAAATGTGCCTATGTTTTGAAAAGGACGGTTTTTAGTAAATGTGTTTTACCAGTTCTTAATTATGGATCTGAGACTTGGTCATTTAACAGAAGATCAATACAGAGATTTCAGACTACTCAACAAAGTATGGAGAGATGCATGCTAGGAGTCATAAAAATATCAAAAACAAATTTTTTTACATAAATGAGAGAATAAACAGGCATTCTTAACATCATTGAAAAAAATTAAGAAACAAATGGAATTGGCCTGAACATATTGCTAGAAGGGATGATAATAGATAGACTGTTGAAATTTTAAACTGGATTCAAAGTGATTGTAAAAGACCTAGAAAGAGACCATGTGTGAACTGGATGAATGAAATAAGGAAATGTGCTGGAGTCATGTGGAGACGAGATGCTAGAAATCCGAGATATATTAATCTTGGAGAGACCTTCATCCTACTGTGGATTGATAATGGCTGAAAATGATGTGGATAGCATGAAAAATTTGTCAAAAACTATATTGACAAAAGCATTTATGAATTATTTTTATACTTGTCTCATTTTACAAAACAAGAAAATAACAATTTTTATTAGGTTTATAAAAGACATATCTGGATTAATATCAATAACAAAACATTCATAATTCTTTTCTTTCTCAATCTCCTCATTAACAAATTATAATGCTCAAAATTTACAATAGTCTCTAGACAAGATTTAAGTTAAAATCCATTCCTAAATTTCAGTATTTCTCTTCATCTCTATATCTTTATCAGAGTATGAAGAACTTTTCCCCCATATTCCATGAAACGTAACTTAATTATAAACAACTTTTAGCACAGAAACCTTGAATTATTTATCTCTCACAATGACACTTCCAAAATTCATTTTCCTTTATTTAAAAAAAAAAAAAAATCATCCTTTCTGCCTATTCAGTTTCCATCCTCTTTCTATAACCAGCTTTAAAATATTTCATATTTTTGTAATAATTTTATATTTAAAAGATAACTTCAGGTGAGATTGTCAAGAATACTTGGGACCATCTCATATGTATAATTAAAGCTAATTATTATTAATTTTTAAGGATATCATCATTATTTTCAACCATTATCGATCCACAGCAAGATTGCAGTTTTTACAAGTTTAACCAGTTCTTCTGATATATACACTCTCTTTTCCATATCACACCAACAAACTTCTTTATTTCATCCATCCATTTTAAGATTTCAACTGTCCATCTATTGTCATCTCTTCTAACAATTTGTCCAGTCCAGCCCCACTGTAGTCTCTTAATTATTTCAAAGATGTCAGTAAGACCTGTTTGTTCTTTCATCCATGTATTTCATTTTTGATCACTTCTGTTATTCCATCTCTCCATACGTCATTGAGTGATCTGAAGTCTCTGTATATCTCTTTTATCATATGCCCAAGTCTCATATCCATAAATAAGTACTGGTAAAACACATTTTATTAAAAATTTTCCTTTTCAAACTTATAGACATATTTCTTTTTAATATCAAATTGTTATTTCTATCAAAAGCATTCCATCTAATTTTAATTCTATGATTAATTTTATCCATTATGTATAAATAATCTGACCAACGTATTTGTAGTTATTAAACATCTTCTAATTGATCATTATCAATCCCTATTTTATTCTTTTGAGAAAATTCATTGAACATCACTCTAGTCTTTTTAACATTTCCTGAAGCTCTGAAGCATTATTTGCAGAAACAATTTCATCATCTGCAAAATTCAGATGATTTAAATAACGATCATTTGCTTTTACATCTTTAGCTTCCCATATTAATCTGCAGAATATTTTTTTTAAAACTGCTGTAAAAAGTTTTGGAGATATGAAGTCATCTTGCCATAGACCCTTCTCAATGTTAATCTTCCTAGTATCATTATGTAATTTGTTACTGTTACATTTTTATAAATATTCTTCATGATAATATTCTGAATCAATAACTTGATGATCCAGTGCTTTAATCGCTGAAGAAATGTTTATAGACTCAAATGCTTTTTCATAATCCATGAATTCAAAAAAAAAAATGGAAACTCAAATTCTTTGGTCTCTATGTGATCCACAGTGCTAAAACCAATTTTAAATCCTATTTGTTCTTTTGATTAATTAAAATCTGTTGTAGACAAGTTAAGGACTGATAGGTCTGTAATTTCTAATACCTTTATCATGTTTTTTAAATATCAAAATCACTACTACATTCTTTCACTCACATGGTACATCTTTTATCATTTAGACATTTGGATTATAACTTTACCAGTTTTTTATTTCTTCATCTACTTTTTTTAAGATATCAATTATAATTCCATCATTACTAGGAACTTTTCCCTTTTTCTAAGGTTTAATTGCCATGTCTCAATTCTTCGTTTAAAATATTGGGCAATTCAGAAAATGTAGTAGTTGTAGGGGATACTTTAGTTTCTTGTTCTTTATCGCTATGTAATTCTTCATAGAATTCTTCCATATTATTTCTCTTTTTTGTAATAATTTTACCTTTTTTTTATTTCAAAAATAAGTTTTCTGCCAATTCCAAAATGTTATACACTTTTAAGATTTCTATTTTCTTCATTAACTTTTCTTGCTAATTCATAATTATATTTTCTTGTATCCTTAGTAATTCTTTTTAGTACTATTTTACAAAATTCTAGGTATTCAATTCTTCTTGATAGATTATTTATATATTTTTTTTATATTTCTGTTTTTCTTCATATTTTATCTTGACTCAGTAGAAAATTTACTGGTAAATTGCTGAGACGAGAAGAAAAGAATGAATATGAAATATATTAACATTTTAATTAAGCTAACATTCGTATAGAAGGTTTTTTATTATTCTAATAAAAACTAATCTCAAAAATGAGTATTTATTAAAAAAACTACTCTGGTCATATGGATAACACTGGATTTGGATTTAATAAGCACTGTCAACTAGTATCTATTGATTACTTAAGTTTACAATAGATGGCAGCATTGCAGTAGAATAGACTTTTTGCTCCTGAAAAGTATATTACTATCTGGTGTCATTTAATGTTTTTTTTTTTGCACCATAAAATTTGACTTTTTTAATCCAGCATTAAAAATTACAACTCTCTTGTGATATTTGTAGTTTCTTCTCATCAGGCTTTATTTTGTTCTTC
Source organism: Epiperipatus broadwayi (assembly GCA_028023455.1). NCBI lineage: Eukaryota > Metazoa > Onychophora > Udeonychophora > Euonychophora > Peripatidae > Epiperipatus > Epiperipatus broadwayi. The sequence goes on from JAQFVV010012707.1 coordinate 801,619, forward strand.
AATGAATTGTTCAAATAATTTTTATATATAGCAAAAATATACTTAATAAATACAATAGAAAATAATGATAGCAGAGTAATGTAAAGAAGTAGAAAATACAGAGATGTTTTAAAAAAGCATATGATTTAATGAAGAAACTACAGTGAGGCCGAAAATTAGGCTGTATTTTATTCCAATCTCCCTCCCTGCATATTCAACGGAAATAGCCTATAATAGCTAACCTTTTGTTGATAAACAACAATTAGAATAGAATGCATATTATTTACTGAACTATAATATACTGCATTTCAATATGCATATAAAACATGTTTTATGTATTGAGTATGCATATATAAAATAAAAATAAATACAGACAAAATTAAAAAAAAATAATAATAAATTGAGAAAGTACATTTGCATATATACATTTACAGAACTCTGTGTGTGTTCAATAAATTCATTAAAAAATAATATTGTAATAAAACTTATTTTTTTATAAAATGAACAATTGAAGTGTTATGAAGCCGGTGATTTATCAGAATCAAGAAGTTGATGGAGTATCATTTTGTTTTGACATTTTTCAAAAAAACATTGTGATGGCAAGTTTTCTTTCTCTTCTTAAATCATCAAACTCATCTTGCACTCATTTTCCATAATTATATTATTTAGAATCTATACCGTCATCTTTTATTTGCAGTGCATTGTTTGGCCTTGTGATCTAGAATCTTGGCTAATGATGGTTTCTGACACAATACAAAACTACCAACTGTAATGTTCTTATAATTCATGCTGTTCAGCCGTAGATTTAAGGCTTTATGAGTTTTGACCAAAAAATGGTTTCTTACTTTGCTTACAACTTTAGCTGTTTTAGGAAGACAAGCAACAATAACACAAATCTGCTTCTCTCTCTCTTTATTATTTCTCTAATAGAAGATTCATTTTTTTGTTACTTATGGACCACTTCTGAATAAGACTTCTTTTTTTATATAAAATCAAACAATTTTCTCCTTTATGAAGTATTACAACTTTATCTTTCTTATTGCATTGCCAAATCCATATAATATTAAGTCAACTATGCTCTTTATTACTGTTTTACAATACTTTTATTACAACTCACTATGACAGTTTCGATTGCCCCAGCAAATCTTCTTCAGAGAGTAGAAGTTCTGAAGAAGATTCAATCGAAACTGTCATAGTGAGTTGTAATAAAAGCATTGTAAAACAATAATAAAAGGCATAGTTGATTTAATATTAAATTAATTTTCTCCTTTAATGAAAGTACTTTACAATGTTTTTTTGAATTACCACTTATGATTCTAAAAAAATACAGTATTTTATTAAAGATGTAGAAAAAAAACTGCTAGGAAAAATATCAGAACACATGCTTTTATAATGCTACTGAACTAAACAGGTATGTAAATTGCAAAGAAAACATAATTATGTAAATGCCGTTATGAGAAAATATTTAGTGAGGGGGGGGTGGTGGCTTCCACTATAAAAAATTTGTACAATTTAATAAATTCGCAAATTTCATTGTCTTTTATTATTTATTTGTTTACTTTTTTTATTTATTTACATTTGTTTTAGAATAGCTTATAATTGAAATCACATGGTTCATGACTCCACTGCACTTGGAAAAATATTTTCATGTAATAAATAGTGTGTATATTAAGGTTATTTTTAGAGTAAATGAGAAAATTCATTTACTAATTTGCAAACTGCAAAGAGATAAATAAAAAGTTGAAATAGCTAAAAAATATTGAAAACATAGATTAAAAGAATGCACTGAATCTTTGTAATTAAGCTTGAATCCTGTTTATTTTCTTTTAATTCTTTTATGAAAGAACATACAGCAATAGTGATTATGACAATCTAATACTACACACTTTTGGCTCAATTATGAATAGAATTTTTTTTTATAAATAATATTAATTTTGTTCGGAAGGACATAGTGTAATATATATATATTGAAATGAATAATGCCTTATTCATTTCAGTGTTGACCACGTGGTTTTGTGAGTAAGTTTTCAGAGTTATGAGTGATGCTAATAATTATAACATTCGGAAATTTTTAAATATATAACATAGAATGATTTAAAATAATATATATATTCAAATGTTAAAATTATTTAAATTTAAGAAATTTATAAATTATATAAATTATGTTAAGGCCTTCTCTTATCAAAGACTGTATAAGAATATATTGCAAAACAGCTATTAATAAATGAATATTAAATAATAAAATAAAAAATATTAAGCCTGTTTTGGAGATGAGATTTGAAAGCAAAAAAAAATTCAGATCATCTAGTAATTACAGTGTTTTGCAAATTCAATCAATTAAATAATGAAAATGTTTTAAACAATTTTGTAATTTTTTTTCATATATCATAGCATCAGCCGGGATGCGAACCCACAACTGTCTGCAACCAACTACTTGCTTGCAAGGCGGCGGCAATAACCTCTCAGCTAACAACGCTTGACAAACAATTTTGTAATTGAAATAAAATCAGATGTTAACAACAACATTGAAGATGTTAAAAACAAAATCATTGTGGTCAAAAACGAGAAGTAAAACTTATATGAGCAGTTTTTCTTGAAAGCAGTTAATCTGGATTCATGTTTTAATGAAGCTATAATAAATCTGGATTCTCACTTCATTCAAACTACAATGAATCTTTATTATGCTGAGTAGATCAGAGGAAAAACTGCTGACTGCTAAAATCTGCTCTAGAACTTGACCCTGCTATTTTTCAAATGAATCTCTAATTAAATTGAAGAATCAGCCGTTCAGTTATTCCCTACTTTTAAGTTACTCAGTGTATTCTCTTTCTATCTACCTGTGTGTGTGTGTGTGTAAATACATGAAAGCAGTCAACACTTAAAGCATATCAAGAATCACAATCTTTTGTCAAGGCAATCTCCATTGAACAACAAAGTTGGAGGTCCATCTTTATCTATGGTCTAATAAGTTTATGTAGACATCAGAGATTGCAACTTGACTACGGAGAGAGAAATTATTAATTAAAGAAAGTTTAAATAATCCTCATTAAACAGATAAATGTAACCTGTTCTAAAAGCAAACTAACAAATAATCAGCTATAACTTTCAAATGGCACTTCAACTATGTATTACTTAGGTAATAAAGCTAATAGTGCTTAAGGCTAGATATGTTTATAAATATAAATACATGAAAACAGTCAACTCTGAAGTATATATCACTATCAATCACAATCTGTTACCAAGACAATCTCCATTTAATAATAAAGGTGGAAATCCACCTTTATCTATGGTCTAATAACTTTATGTATACGCTTGTGTAATATTTTATATGAAGCATATTATTGAATAAAAAAATATTAACTAGAAACATGAATGATATAAAAGCCTGTTATTTTATGAAATTTGAAATACAGGGAAATAATTAAAATTTATAAAATGACTCAAAATAGCTGTTAGAACTGTATTAAAAGAAAAGCAGTGAATAGTGTCTTATTAAATTTATTGGTGAACTTGTTTTTATATATAATTAAAACTTCTACTTAATTACACATTCTTAATGTATCTGAAAAAGGACAGACAAATGACTCTACTGAACCAGCACTCTTTAGTTGCCTCAGTCACAATTTTTTATATGTTCTTTATCATTTGTTAAATTATAACCCAATTATTATACTTTGATTCACAAGTGTCATACTTTCTGCCCTCACAACTTTGACACCAACTACTTAGATGAATACATTAATGATCATTAATAATATATAAATTTTAAACTTCAAGTAAAGATTAATATATTGGTTCTAAGTTAAATATAAACCCATAAAAAAAGTTTAATCTTTCTTTTTTCGTGTGTAGTATCTATTTTTAGATATACTTAATACTTCCATTCTGTCACATATTCATCAAACATATGAAGATATATGAAAAAAATGACTCCATGATGTACTTCATACTAAATCAACACATTTCAATTTGTCCAAGTCACAATTCTTATACATATCTCCATTTGTCCAGTATTTATCGATACCAAATTATTAGAATTTGATTTACAAGTATTAAACTTCGGTGCACTAATAACTTTGACCCCATTCACTTTAGATAAGTGCATTAATGTTTATTACTAATTATATTTTAGGCTAGAGATTATGATATCATTCTTGTCTCGATATAATTTTAATTTGAAAATGCTGAAAGTTTGTCATTTGCAAATCAAATTCTGATAATTTAGTATTGATAAATACTGTTTTTATGATGAAGATCATATATGAGATTATAATCTGGATTGTCTAAATAGTGCCGATTCAATATGAAATAGATTTTGGAGATCATTTGTTTCAAATGTCTATATTTATATATTTCAAGAATGTATGGTAAAATTAAAAAACATCACATGATCACCATTTCTTATACTAGCACATAATTGTTATTAAACAAGGCAAAACTCCTACAGTAATGCCATCCTGGGCCAACAAGAGTAATCAATGGATGCCAGAAGGCTTGTGCATAAAATCCCTATCTAGTGCCTACTCATCCAATATCCACAGACTAGTTTCTGGCTTGTGGCCTTCGTCAGTGAGGAGCCTTGGATCTGATTATTCTGGTTGGCACAACGTATGAAGAGTTTTGCCTTGTTTAATAACAATTATGTGCTAGTATAAGAGATGGTGATCATGTGATATTTAGTGATTTAACACCAATCCTGCCTAATAGGATAGTGGTGGCTTTGATTGGCAAAGAGCCAAAGACACCAAAATGTATGGGTGCTGAACTGAGTTCAGACCCATATGACTATATAAGCTATTGAGCTTCGATGGGGATTTTATGCACAAGCCTTCTGGCATCCATTGATTACTCTGGTTGGCACAGGGTGGCACTACTGTATGGAGAGTTTTGCCTTGCTTAGATCTAAAAAAGATATACATGTAAAAAAGGAGGTAGAATTTTGCCATGTTTTTAGGTTTAATTTAAAAAAAGAGATATGTTAATCTTTAATTTAGCTTAAAGTTTATATCTGGACTAAGAATGATATTTATCTGACGTGGATAGTGTCAACATTTTGAGTGGATAAATTTGATAGTTATAAATCAAATTGTAATAATATTATTAAATTCAAAGACATTGTATTTATGGAATATTTAATTTCATCTTTTATATTTAACTATTGAAAACACTTACTTTAAGCCTATTTTGTATTATCATTTTGTGCAGCTGGTTTAATAAATAGAAGCAATTTTTATAGCTCACCACATTTCTTTTTGTTTGAAGAACTAAGTTTACAACATAAAAAATAATTCTAGATGATTCTATACTTTTTGCAGGAAGATGGAAATATGCAAATATTTACCCCGTTAGGCAAAATACCTGTGAGTTTGATGCTTATTTCTTAGAAAGTGCTAAAGAAGGTATCATATCTCCATGCTGTTTTCAGTTGGGAAACTGATAATATTTTTGAGATCTTTGCTACTTTATTGAAATGGCTCGTCAAAAATAACATTGAATGTTTACCGCTTTCCTAGCTTTGATTAACACCTAAGCATGATGGGCATTTTCAGGACTGGCTCTAGGCAGGTATCTTGGAATGTTTTTAAAATTTACACACATAATATAAAATAAAAAATCTGTTGCTAAATTTTTTTAACTTAATTATTGAACTTGGAGAATGGTTGATTCTCAAAAGTAAAAATCGCAATCTTTTATCAGTAACGGTTACTTCAAAAAATTGTTTTGAAGGGCACAAGGTAATACCTAGAGCTATCGCTGGAACTTTGAATTTGTAAAGTAGAAAAATAAACTTTTTTTGAATGATGTGATGAATTTTCATATTAATAAGTTCATTAGTAAATTCCCATTGAACTAATACTAAAAGTAATAGTCTTTTTTTTGTTGTCCTTTTTTTTAAAAATGTTGTTGTATTTTTAAAAATCTAAAACTTTAACATCCATGTATGTTTTGAGATTGCTGATACTAATATTAAAAATTTAAAAATGAAATAACGTACAATTTAATATTACTTTAACTTTGGGGTAATTTCTACCATCTATCGTATAATACCTGATACTAATATTGAAAATTTATATTTAACTTTTATAGTAATTGACTGATTTATTATTATTATTTTAATCTTTAGAAATTTGTGAAGATCCTGATCTCAAAGATAGAATTATTCAGTTGAAGGATGAAATGGAAAATAAAAAAGCAGCAGCAATTACTGAGGCACCACCTTTAACTAGAAATCGCAGCAGTAGGAAACGCAGGTAATCAAATTATGAGAATAATTATTTACTCTGTATATACACTATATAGGAATTGAAGTTTTTGTTTTATTAATACACTGAATAAACCAATTGGGTATCACTGTAGGGTTTACATATTCACACACCTATGTGTTAAAAAATTTTGGTTATGTATTAGATGTTAATAAACACCTTTAGTTATATATATTAAATTAAAAAAAGATTGATTGAATTCATCTCAAATAGGAAGTTATAAACAATTATAAATGATTTTATGCTTAATTTTGATTATTTCATAATTTAGATAATATTAATTGATGAAAAAACTAAATTATGCTCACATTCTAATGTTTATTAAACAATTCAAAACAAAGCAAAACTCTCCATATAGTAGTGCCATCTTATGCTAACAAGAGCAATCAATGGATGCCAGAAGGCTTGTGCATAAAATCCCTATCTAGTGCCTACTCATCCAATATCCCCAGACTAGTTTCTGGCTTGTGGCCTTCATCAGTGAGGAGCCTTGGATCTGAGAGCACTGCACCTAGTCTTAGGATCTAATGCAACCCTCCAGCACCCACCCTTTAACTCTATTTAACTACAAAATTATGAGAATGAAATTGAAAACAACAATTAATATTTTCAATCCAAGCTCAATAGCTTATTTAGTCATATGGGTCTGAACTCTATTCAGCACCCATACATTTTGGTGTCTTTGGCTCTTTAACAACCATAGCCACCACTATCCTATTAGGCAGGATTGGTGTTAATCCACTAAACATCTTGTTAGCACAAGATGGCACTACTATATGGAGAGTTTTGCTTTGTTTTGAATTGTTTAATAACAATTATGTGTTAGTATGAGATAGTGATCATGTGATGTTTAGCGGTTTAATTCTAATGTTTACTTAAATATTTATTTGCATATAATTCTAATTCCAGAAGTATATGCAGAATTTATCATATGATGCACAAAAAGTTATTCCTGAAATTGTGATTAAATACTAAATTGTAAATTCCTTGGTTGCAGTTTTAAATCATTATTAATTTGTCTTATGTGGTTTTGGGTCTTGAAGCTCAACATATCATTTATAATTATTCAATGTCACTTGTAATGGTCAAATTTGTAAACCAGTAATATTAATAATCCTAAGAACTAGAGAATAACTATCCAACAATATGTAATAGTTTGCAACATATAAATAATATACATGATCACCATTCTTTATGCTTTCACTGAATGGCGCTACTGTATGGAAAGTTTTGCCTCTGCACAAATTACATAAAAGTAAACATCATTACCCACAGCTCCCCAGATATCTTCACTCGGCTACAACACTTGATGTCACACATTTTCTTCTTTTATATCCTCTAAATCAAGAGATACAAGAAACTCTGAATTGGCAGAAGTCTATTTCATATAAAAATTATAAAATATTTTATTACTTCAAAATCAAACTAATACTCCAAGGTAATAATAAGTATAACAATAGTTTATTATGATAAAGGAATTATCATCCATATATTTCAAATAAAGAAATGTTTAACAATAGGCTAGGTTTTGGTTCGAATATAAGGTTTTATTAATAATCTGTTCTTATTACATCATTCCAATGTTAATAATTACATAGGTGGAATGCAAACAGTGACTAACACATTAAGATTATATACAGAAGCCTTAATATTAACTTTGTCATGGTTCGAATATAGAGTATCGCGGTTGATAATCTATCAGTACTAGTTATAAGCTTTAAATATTAACATTGTATGAATTAGGTCACATCATTACGAATCAATACAGAACAAGGTGAATATTAGCCTGGTTAGGATTTGAATATAAGGTATCATTATTAAGATATCTATAGGAGGTGTATGTAATCTTTGAAACATGGATTTGAAATAACATCATATTAGAGCATGAAGAAAAATTACTATTCATTTTGAGCTTATTATTACATGCTAATTATTTGGCTACAATTTTAATTCTCCCCTATATTAGATGATGGATTCAGCACTACATTACAGATAATTGCATTTCATTTAAATCCCTGATGGTAAATAACTATTTCGTATGAGATAACATAAGAGAAAAACATGGACACACAATGTTATTTGTAATCAGTCTCATGTATTCTAATCATCTCTGGATTGATATTGTGACTCTACTTAGGAATACTATTATAAGCAATATACTTAAATATCATGTACAACTAACTAAATGGACACAATCATGTAATAATTATAAGATTCAAACCTTTCATTGAATAGATTGTCCCATATAACTAAGATATATCATATCAAGCGAATGAGGTGGGACTTCAAAATGTAACTATAATAAAATAACATAGACGTCTCGACCCATAACTTTAGGCTATAAAAGGAATACACAATGTCAAAACATTGTAGGGTCACCTATGATTTCTAATGTAATAAAATACACATATAAATGGTATGCTAGTCTCAACCTAGTCATATAAAATGTCACCGTGTGTGGCAAGAAATATCATCTGATCTAATTAGTTAGATAAGTTGAAATCCAATATAATTAAAGTTTCATGAATTTCCCAGGAAATTTAACATTTAATATAATAGTTATACATGAAAATATTTTTATCACGTCATATTAACGGTCATATGCAATCTTACAAATATGGACTATCAAGCTTTATGAAACATTTTTGCATCGATTATAACTAAGAATTAATAAATATTTCAATTAAAAGATAGAAAGCATCTAGATAGGCATTTGTCTATTCAGTAAACATTAACAGACATTCAATCACTCTTGTGCCTAATTAAGAACTAATAGTAGTTTAATGAAAATTTAATAATATCTATTAATGTAAATCTGAATTGAAATTCTTATGCAAATTATCAAACTCTAATAGTAGATTTTAGATTAAATGATTATATTTTATCTCAGCTTACAATTGATTATAATCTTTTAAATTAGTTAAATTAATAATTATCCCTACCTTAATAAACAGAATTGGCAAGGTGAGTTGCAACATTCTAAATATCAGTTATGAATTGTGCATTAAGATTAGTTATCAAATAACAATAATACAAGGATTAATTGGATTTAAAATATGAAATACTTGCACAAACATTGCTATCTCTAGTAAGTAACGTATATAAAAATATGGTAATGTGATATAGTTATATGAATATAATTAATATTATTAATAGAGAGATATGAATGCATCATAAAGATAATAAAAACAAATGAAATAAAAGAAAATCTATATAACGAAGGATCTTATCAAGAATATTAGTTAAATGTTAAACTTTGAATAGTGTGAAAACAATACAGATATATGTATAAGTTAGATTGATATTTTTTAGCCAAGTAAGAATTTATGATTCGAGTTCAAAATGATTGAATCACTTATATATGCAGTTGGGATCATGGATGGAAACATGGCTATGTTTGATGTTACGTATCATTTCACTGATATGATACAGAGCTTCATTTTTACCATTTCTCTTTCAGCAAGAAACATTTAAATGAGTTTATTATTAATACATAGAGCTTCATTTCGCCATTTCTTTTATGTTCAGGAGAATATTTGGATGAAATTATTATTATGTTGCAGTTTCTTGATTTGTTGATACAGCATTTATAGAATTTTGTTAATAATTATTGATGCTTAATAATTCTAAAATCAGTCAAATTATATAAGCAGAACACTTCAAAGTTGCTTTCTCCTTTGGAGATTATTGGTAAACTTATTATATTGGTGGATTATGAATTTTGAATTTTTAAGACGTGTTTCTTGGATAGGAGACATGTGGATGGTATTCATGTTGAACCACTGTACTATCATCACAACAGCCATCTGAAGGGGATCTCTTACTCTAGCTGAAGACTGTATTCATGATAATTTCTGCGGTTCCTCCCACAGAACTTCCAGTGGTGACAACTTCTAGAACCAAAACATAATTTTCAAACTATTTAGACAAAATCTAAACAAAAGATTTCCAGAAAAAAAATTAATTTACAATGAATAAAGTATTTATTGCCTCTATAAGGACATGCTTCTACAAAAAATTTACTTAAATAATTACCCCATCCCCCCAAGAATATCTTCTGAACATGTTTTTTTTTTTAACTCAATAGTTACATTTGAGTAGTTTTTTTTACGTATTTTGATCTTAATCTACTCATAGCAATAGAACAACAACATGTACACGTTGTTGCATAATTAAATGAAAGATTTTCACAGAAACAAAACAAAAGGAAATATTTTCTCCCTTTCATTAGGATTGAATTAAATCCATTTCTATCATTTTTTTCATTTTCTAAAATTAGTAGCTTTAAGAAAAAGAAATAAATAATTAAATATTAATGTGAACATGTACTTTAATAAAGTGTTATTAGATTGCAAGGAAATCAAGTCATATATCACATGACAATTTAATAAGCTGGTACTATAAATGTTATATAATGAGTGTGCTAATAGCTCGTACAAACTTTTCTGAATATCCCATATGGTTATTTTAAGTTAGATAGCTGAATTTGAAGACATGGATGTCTGAAAATTTCAGATTTTCTACTTAATAGATAACTATAAGATAAATGCTAGGGCTTGACCTGGTATTTTTCAATCTAATACCTGAATGTCCTAGCACCTCACTGATGACAGCCAAAGCTAGAAACTGGTCTGAAAAATAGGGATATTTAAGAGCTATTAGCACACTCATTATATATAACGTTCTTAGATGTAAATCATAAGGGATTTGAACACAGACTTACAAGCTCCCTTCAGCTATTTACTCTATCTCATACAACCGATATATATGATCACACACATGTGAAAAAGATAAATAACTCTAATATATTTCATGCCGAACCAGCACTCGTCATTTGGTCCAGATCATTATCTCCCACAAATCTTCAAACTTTAATGAACAGGATTCAGTCTACTCCATCTTCCAACTCTATTATCACTGATCTATATATAGATTGTTCTAACTAAAACATTGAAGCCAATATATGTAAACACATATATTATACTTTAATATTAATAACTTTATTTGGACTTAAAGCTAGATTAATAATATGGTACCGATGCACTCGGTATCTGCATTTTATTTTATAAATCAGTCAATGTACATATTTAAAATATATATATTTGTAAATAGTTAAAAAATAGAACAGAAAATAAAAATGAAACATTTTCCCTGCTTGTTACAATATACTTTTTGTTTTAGAAATTAATTTAAAAATAAACTTTGTATTCTTCATTGATATTGTTAAAATGTTTTTATTTGAAAAAGAAATGTAAACATAAAATTGGAGTTGTTCATTTAAATTGTCTTGATTATTATTTTGTTTAGTTTTTTTTTTAAAAAATAAATAAATAAAAGGAAAAATAAACCTTGCATTCTTCATTTAGACCGAGAGTTTCCAAAGTAGTTGATAATTTCAATAAAAAAAATTTTGGAGGTCAACAGCAGCAAAAATCGATCCTTTTACTACTACTATTTGTTTGTTACTTCAAAATATCTATGATTCCAGTAGGTATCTAATTAACAAGTAAATAATTCAAAAAAATACTTTTTTGATAAAAACACATTACATACCAAACTTAACAACAAAAAGGTAAAATGTGTCATTAAAAGAATCACATGTAAGAATGCATGAAAATACATGTAGCATGAACATGTCTGTGTATTGTCTTATCGAACATATCAAAGCAAGTACGAATATGAAAAACTGTTGCATGTCCACACTTGCTCCGCAGTAGGACAAGATGATATTCGATATTAGCAGAATCTATCAGTCTTGTACAGTCATGCTTTCATAAAACAACTATAAATTGTTTCATTTGGTGTGACATACTTATTTGTGATTTGAACTTTGAATATAATTATTTATTGAGGAGCAGTACTATGAAAAAGAAAATCAGAGGACACAGTTTATTTATTCGAGTTTGAACAAAAATCTTCTGTTTCAAGTAAGTACATACTTTATTTTGTTTTTTTATCACAGGGGCTGTCAAAATTGTTTGTTAATAAAAGTTTTTATTTCTTACAATAATAATATGACTGAACCAAAAAGAGAAATGCAGACAGTACAGCTTGGACTATTTGAAGCTAGGATTTGTCCCATCATTATCAAACAAACATTTACCAATGTGCCTCATATGCAAAGTCTTTAGCAACAATGCTATGAAACCATCAAAACTAGCAGATCACTTGAACAGAATTTATCCTGACAAAAAAAGAAAAAGATTTGTCATAATTTCAATCACTTAAAGAGAAAATTCTGAAGAGAACTATGATAGATAATATGTTTGTTTCGTCATTAAAGCAAAATGATAATAGATTATGGGCATTGTACAACATATCCTTACTCATTGCAAAGTCTGGCAAGCCGCACACCATAAGGGAAAAACTGATTCTACTGGTTGTCATGGAGGTATTGAACACTGTAATTCATAAACCTGCACAAGATGTTATAAAAAGGATTCCTTTGAGCAATAATACATCAAAGACACATCGACGAAATGAGTCATAACGTGGAAAACTGTTTGTGTAATCATTTGCAAAAAAAAATTTTCCCTCCAATTGGATGAGTCAACATTACCTAGTAATGAAGCTTTGTTGCTGGCATATGTTCACTTTATTCAAGATCAGGAAGTGCATGAAGAGCTGCTTTTTGCTAGAACTTTAGAAACTGACACCAGAGACGAATCAATTTTTAATTTAATGAAGCTATTTTTCAGGGAAAAAGCGATTCCATTGACAAATCTAATATCTGTTGCAACAGATGGTGCACTAGCTATGGTTGGTCATTATCACAGTTTCATAAGTTACCTGAAACAATACATACCTGAAGTGCTTGCAGTTCACTGCATAATCCATAGGCAACATTTAGTAGCCAAGAACCTTAGTGACAAATTGCATCAATCGCTTCAGTTTGTTATAACAGCTGTGAACAAAATTTGAAGTAATACTTTGAACACTAGACTGTTCGCTTGATTATGGGAGGAAAGCGACAAAGATTTCTATCAATTGGTTCTCCATACCGAAGTCCACTGGCTTTCAAAAGGTTATGTTTGGCAAGATTTTTTGCACTTTTTCAATCTGTTTTAGAGTTTTTGGAAGACAAGGACTCCAGTTTGAAAGAAAATTTACTTAAGAGTAAAACAGATATTTTTTATTTAACTGACTTATTTGGCAAATTTAATGATGTTAATTTACAACTGCAAGGAGACAATTTGAATCTCATCAAAACAAAATCGGTCATATCGACTTTTGTTGCCAGATTAATGTTTTTTAAGCAAAATATTGCAAGATCTGAGCTTTCCCAGTTCCCCAATTTATATTAAAGATAGGCACAATCCAAGAAGAAAACATCTTGCTGTATGTCAACCACATGGAGGCTCTTCACTTAGATTTCAAAACTAGGTTTGAAGATATTCTATCATTGGAAATACCAGACTGGATAATAAACCCATACACTACTAGTGCAGAACCAAATATAATTTTGCAAGATGAGCTGATAACCATCAGCATGAATGAGGATCTCAAGGTACAATTCAAACAGGGTTATCAAAAGTTTTGGCTGCAACAAGATATTCTACTTCTGTACTCAGCTCTATGGACTGTTGTACAAAAGTATTTGCTGGCATTTCCATCATTGTATCTGGTAGAGAGGCTTCAGTGTAGTTTTAAACCTGCTTCAGAACAGACATCGATTGCATATCACTGAACGTGGAGATTTGAGAATGCAACTCACTAATTTAAAACTGGACATAGATAAATTGTTGACAGATCACCAGGTGCACCCATCTCATTAAATTCAGTTTTCCAAGCTAATTTATTTGGTATTCTTATTTTTATAATTCTGATTAAAATCTTTCATTGTTGTAATTTTGTTGATGTTTAATTCTGTCTGAATATGTTGATTTTTTCACTTCATTTTTATGTTTAATAAAGTGATTTCAATATTTGTACTTATTTTGAATTTACATATTTATTTCATAAATGTCAAAAATTAAAAACTCTGCTCATATTTTTTTTTTGCTTTAATTTTCATTAGTGCAGGTTTCGATATAAAATGTTGCATAAGATAATGTCATATTCTGTAGTCCTTTTATCTTTTTCAATCATTAATTACAAGTGATTAAAATGAAGTTTGATATCTAGTGAAATATTTAATAGCAAGTTCTGTACAAATGTATTAATTTGAGTAGTAAAGTAAATGACTAGGGGGTCGACTGGTTTTAAATGTTTTTGGTAAAGGGGTCTGTGATCGAAAAAATTTTGGGGAAGCTTGATTTAGATCCTGGGTCATCTGTAATGGAGAAAATAAATATAGGTGGGGGGGGAGGTAAAGCCATTTTGTATTATCCATCCAGTTGTGGTTACTAAATTACTCTGTCCATATGAAGCAACAGTGGCTTTTTTTGTGTGTGTGAAGTAAAAAGACATCAACTATTGGGCAGAATCCAAATAAATGAGAAATGTTTCATTTTAACCTTCTTTGAATTTACTGCTGCTTCTAAGCCAGTCAGTTCATTTTTATTTGGATTGTTTTATTTGCTATTTGTATTGAATGTAGCTGACAATTACTGTTTTCATAAAAGTTAATGACACGCAATTGACTATATCCCCCACCCCTCTCATTTTAAAGACAAATAAGAAGAAAAATTCCAAACAAATGTGTCAATAACAAATAAGAAGAGATTGATTGAAATTAATTTGTAAGTCAGTCTTAGGAGAAATCAAAATAAAGCTTGAAAATTTATAATTGACTCTATTTTTTCTTCTCCCCCCACCCTTCCTATTTTCTTAAAATCAAATAAATTGAAAAGACAAATAATACTAAAAGTTTGAAAAAAAACCTTTCAATGAAAAATAATGAGATTTAGATTACGCATTGAATTTAGAAATTACATAGTAGTAGTATGAGAAATCCCATTTCCAAATCAAATGAATCTTCTTAAATTTAGTAATCTTGGTATTACTTCATGATGTTGAAGCAGCGTTTAAAGATTCAACTAAATAGAAAATAGATTAATCTCATTTCTTATGATATACTTTAAAAGATTTATTAATTATTTTTATTGCACCAATATTTGTGATATGAGGATTAAAATTAAGGAATGCTTTAATTTGCTTTTTGTATCTCACATACAAATGTGTTTCTGTATCTCATTATTTTATGATGTTCCTCTAAAATTTGAGAAGCTGGTATAAATTGTTAAAGAAATGGCAAGTAATGACAAATTATCACTAATGATGATGAAATATTGATACTTGGTTGAAATACCCTATTGCTCAGTTTTTCAATCTGCACCGAAACTGAAAGCATACTTATGCATATATTATGGTGGATAGGTCGCAGTCTTTATCATATGATTAGAACCTAGAATAATAACATGTGTAGGGAGAACTTGTCCACAATCAAATAGAAGAATAATTAATTTGGTCAATTATTATTCTTTAGTAACAATTGTTATTTATTGATCTAATTAGGATTTTGTGTTTGGGAGGGGCACTGCTGAATAAAAACGGAATTTTTAAGTGAAGTGAATTGTAATAAATGTAGGTTTATTGATAGATTTAGGAATGAGATAAATGCATGGCTCATAATTTGTGTTTGGCCACATTAATTCCAATTATGAAGCATATAAGCACAATGACTATAGATTGTTCTGAATTTGTTGGTGGGAACTCCAGTAGGAAGATAAAATTCAACAGGTTTTATTATTAACTCTGAGAAATTTGTTTGGAACATTATAAGAATTCTATTTTTTATGCCAAAATTCCTTCAGTTGTATATTTTTGATTTAATATTTAAAAGAGGGTATTGATTTGAGACAAGTCTTAGATAACAAAACTATTTCTGATTTATTGGAAAGTCCAATCTGCTTAACAGCTTTTTATTATGTTTTAAATTCCAATATAACAAAGTTGTTTCCCAGAAATTTAGATTTCTATCTAGAATCAAAATTATTTTTCTTTCATATAATTTAATACCTTATTAAAAGACTCATATTTGGCCAGCTATTGAATGTATTCTACTGTGGTGGTGGGGGGGGGGGGGCGCACAGCTGTCTATTTTGAATTTAATTAGATTCCAATCAAAACTATATGTTTCAGTTAATCACATCATAATTTTAATCATTTCTAAAAATAATATACAGGTAGTGTTCATTTGAATTTGTGTACTAATTCCTCATTTTTCTCTGTGCTTATTCTCTTTCACATTTGATTGTGAAATTCATTACAAACCCTATTATAATATTTACTATTTTTCAAAGTGACATTAAAGTTTATCTTTTATGTTCTAAATAGAGTTGTTGTTGTTTTTTTACTTAGTACTTGGTATTTGCTATTCTTTGTCTAATAGATACTTTTAATTGTAATATGAATATACCATATTACACATGGTTTTCATTTTATTTATTTTCTTTTTCATTAGGCATTCAGTTCGTCGTACTAGTATTAGACAGAAATCACAGATTTCTCGGAGAGAAGCGCTGGAAGAAGCCATGATTAGGCAGAAAAGTGAAAGCTTGGCTCCAGAGGAAAAATCTGCAGTAAGTAATAGCTTTAACAAGCTAAATAGCAATTACTTTTAAAATAAGTTTCACTTATTAAATGGAAAATTTGATATTTAAGATTTAAAAATATTTTTATGTAATGTAATGAATTCATTTACACTGATAAAATTTAAAAATTTTAGGGGGTGGCAGTAAATAACAGAATTTCCTGCTATCTTTATTCTCTTGCATGATCATGATAAATCTGTCTATACACAAACAGGTATATAAAAACTTCTTTAATAATTCATCCTTCCTTCACACATTTGTTATCCAATTCTAAATATGTTAATAGCAACCGTATTCACCATTTCCAGATATTCGGTGTATTTTTTCAAACTTTAACATATTAGTAGGTCCATTTAATGTCTGCAGTTTAATTACAAAATAATATCATGAAATATAATTTGATAAGCAAATAGATAATAAACCTACTGAGAAGGGATTTATAAACTGTTTATCCAATGGTTGGATTTTTCAGTTTCATATGGTGGGAAATGCAGTATTATTAAATAAATTCAGACAAAAATTTCCAAGAAAATTGTCTGCTCATTAAGATTAATGCAACACTTAAGTTTGAGTTTTCAAAATAAAATAATAATATCATGGGCGTAGAAGTTATTATTATGTTATTTATTATAAATGACAACTTAATGATGAAATGCACAAATATGAGTTGATTTTTTTAGCAATTTGCAAAAAATTATGGCAGTGCTCATACCATTACCAAAATGGGAGAAGTGTTAAATCACCGTAGGAACCTTATTAATTGTAGCAGACGAAAATAATAATGGAGATTCTGTATTGTATCTCTTTGCAATTAAATGTTGAAGATTATTTATTGGATATTTTTTAATATTATACACTGGTTGTAACATTTTGTTTTCCAATTTAAGTTCTGGGATTTTAAATTATTTGTCATGCTGACATCATATCAGTAATAAATGGTATATTATGGGATGCCAATGGCATATGGATTATCTTTATTAAAGATTGCAAACAAGAAAAATAGATTAAACTAATTTTGTAGAATTTATAATATTAAAATGAAAAAGTATATTCACTCATATGTTAACTATTATCAATGAAGTATGATCAGATTTTTGCAATAGATAAATTGACAAATTTCCTCAGTGAAGTCACAACTCATAAGAAAAATAAAATTATACTGACGCATGCAATTTTACAAGATTTGACAGATCAGGGTTAAAAACAGTGTTAAGTATAAATGGAGATGCATTTAAACTTTAATTTTCCAATTAAAAAAAAAAAAGAAGATATAAACCATTTGGAATGAGGATAATTTTATCAAGATATTAATAAGGGATTCTGTTTCTTATATTAAGCAAAGCAGTTTATTCATTTCTAAATAACATTATATTAATACACATGGGGCTATTCAGAGGGAGGGGCAGCTGCCCTGGGCCTTGCAATATTAGGGGCCTCAACTTGGTAACTCAATATGTTAAAGAAAAGCGATGTCATGGCTCATAGAATGGCCTTAATTTTACAGTTAAATTCCCAAAAAAAATATTCAAGAAAAACTTTTCCAAGCAGGCATACCACGAGTAGAAAATGAAGCCAGTTTAGGGATGAGGTGCCAAGCGACTGTAGCCCTCAGCAACCAGCAGAATAGTCTCATCTCCCTGTCAGTCAGTTCTATGCTAACTGTGTTTTACAATACTAAAAGTGCTAGAGTGAATCTACCCTATCCAAGTGCTATCTGATGTTTGCTCGTTTCTGCGACTCGTAACTAACTGCTCCCAGAATCCCGTTTTCAGCCCTGTAAGTAAAAACTCTCATTTCTTCTCTCTCTCTCCCCATATTCTTATTTTAAATTTTGAAGGGCCTTCAAAATATCAGTTGCCCTGGGTCTCGCATTTTCTCTGAAAGGCCCTGTTAATACATGACCAAACATATCTCACATTCTTTTGCTAAAGTCTGTAATTTATATAACTTTAATGAATATTATGAATCTACAGGTAATTATATCATGTATTGTACAATGTGCTATGGCTTTGAAAAGCTATTCTGATATTATATTGATTGATTTTTTTTTTTTTTACATATTTCTGTAATCCTTAAAGATGTATAGATATGCTACAATACCTGTAATTGTTTTTTCTTTTGATATTTCTTTTTGTTGTCTATTTAAGATATCTTAATAATAACTGCAATCAATATATCAAAACAACTTTGTGAGAAATTTGAATCTTAACAAAACCCAAACTTGATATATCTAAAAACAAGAACTACGTCCATGAAATATCTTGTGAATGTAAAAAAAAACATATTAATAAAATTAGCCACCATATCAAAAAATGATTAAAAGCTAAAACGTAATAAATATTAGGCAGAAAATTTTAAAAAGCTGATTCACATAAGCATGACAATGAGATATTCCATAATGTTAAGGAACTTCCTCGTAAAAGAAAAAAATGAAGAAATCGGAAGGAATCTCATAGATAAATATATAAAATTTCTGTTGATAAAATAGCCTAATTAATCAGAACGTCACCTTAAATTTAGTATTCATGAATCTAAAGTTCACCAAGTCAATTCCCGTACCAGATTTCACTGAATATGTCAGCAATACCTAAAGAAGAGAAGAAATAGTACTAACAGTTGGATATATATGTCACCAGATTTCACTGAATATGTCAGAAATAGTACTAACAGTTGGATATATTTAAAAAGATATAAATAAATTTTTCTTTCTTAAGTGATGTAATAATTTTAACTATATAATTAAAATAATCCAACATATAACTACAAGTGAAATATCATCACAAATCTGCAAATAATAATTATTACTCTTAGCAGTATTTTTATTATATTACCGGGCTTTTGTTGTAGATAAAAGAACAGCTGATCACATCTCACAAGGGATAAAAATATTCTATGATCAATTTCCATAAGAAGATATATTCAAAATATCATAGCAAAAAAGAATATTTTAAATATTACTTTTAAAAAACTTTCTTACAATGATGTCTTAAATATTTCTTCAACTATCACATCAATTTCTAATAGTAAGAATGTAAAGTTATTAATATTTCTATAAAATAGTTTGTATCAAAGTTGTGAGCGAAAAAAAAAATTGAAACCTAGCAATTATTTTGTAATAATTTACTATCCATATATATACACTGAACAAATGAAGAAGATATACATAAGAGATTATGATCTGAGCCAACTGATGAGTCCTGGTTCAGCACAAAATGCATATCTTGGAGATTATATGTCTTTGTTCATATATTTCAGTAATGTATGATGGAACAGAAGTTTAAAATACATATGAAGATAATGTTTATATAAAGTTAAATTGTAACTTGTGCCATCTATAGTGTGAGAGGTTAGTCTGATTTCTAGATCGATGTATGATTGCGATAGGATTGAGCTAAAGTTGAAAGATGCACTGATAAAAACAATAACTTGCAAAAGTATTACTTTAAAAACAATAGCCAGTACAATAAGAGATGGTACTACATTTTGGGTGAAATGATGTCTTTTCTGATAATTAATGTTTGGATAATCAACATCATATTTTATTTATTCGTTGATATGTATATGTATATTTAGTAATTTGACTCCATAATTTATATTATTCTTTAAAAGAAATGTAGAGGAGTTGAATAAAATAATAGCAACATCAAGATTATCCATATTAATCTAGCTATAACAATCTGTCTACGCCATTAGAATTTAAAATATTGTCAGAAGGAAAGACTGGATATTGTAGAACTTTATAACACAAGGTAAATTACTTATAAGGTAAATGAGGAAGATTATTGTTTTAAAATGTGGAACGGACGGTACCAGTCCCAATGCTAACCAGAACCATGATAATGAAATATAAAACATTTGTAAAGAAATTGAAAAACCCTTGGTAATAAATATGTACATAGTTACAATGTTGCTAAGAGATTGGAATGCTGTAATGAAATGCAGAATAAATTAAAACTATTGGAGATTAAAGATCGAACAAGAAATGAAAGGTTAATAAACTTTTATTGATAAAATAATATTGTAATAATGAACAAAGATCACTCAAAAATCATAAGAGAATTTATATTTAAAGAGTGCGTGCATATATATTAAGAGCAGAAATAGATTGAGATCAGAATTTACTAATGATAGAATTGAAGTTAACTTTTAAAATAATAATAAGAATCAAGATAAGAAAGAAATGAGCATGTGATAAATTAAGGAAACATTTAAAAAATGTTTTGACTCATTGGATAAGAAAATAAATGTAATAAAGTAGATTAATTGATAAAACTAATTAAATAAAAGTTGGGAAATAATAATAAAATTAAATGATGCAGTAAAGACTGTTGTAGAAAAAGAGCCGTGAATGCAAAATTGCTTGGATTCATATTAAGATCTTGTAACAGATAAGACGAAAATGAATTCTTCAGAAAGAAGAGGTAATGCTAGAAGGATTAATGAAAGAATGTATAGAGATAGAGAAGAAAAGATAGATTTAATTTAAATCTAATAATTTGCATGGAATATTAAATTAGACTTTCATTCATAGAAATTAAGTAGAGATTGAACATATAAATTTTAAATTATTAGTAAAAAAAGATAAATGTAATGAAAAGATAGGGGAAATATGTAAAAAAAAAATCAGGCAGATAAGAATGAAAAACGGGTTGTAATGAGAAGAAACAGTGGGAAATGAAAACTTACACAACATATGAATTAATGAGATTTCAGTTGAATCAATGATTATGAAAGAAAAAATGTATAATTTAATCATGATCATTTAAAATATTTAATCTCTTTTATTGCTAAAATGGATTTGTAGGTCTTGGATAGATTTGTAATAGATTATATATGTTCTTGACTGAAGAACAATTTAGATTTAGAAAAGATGGATTAAAAATGCAATTATTGTAGTAAAAAACTTATATATATATATATAAATAGATAGGTAGATAGATGGAGAATATATATATATAAATAGATAGGTAGATAGATGGAGAGGTTTGAAAAGATATTTGATAAATTATGGATATGGTTAAATAAATGGTCTTATTAAAGAAGAGATAGATATATAAAGAGATGTAAATCATGGGTGTTTTTTATTTCCTGGTCAATTATCTTTAAATAAAATGATGTTTGATATTTGAATTCATTATATGAGATTTGCAGAGATATTATAGTACTTGAATATCATGAAAATGAATTTAAAGTGTTATATAGAATTGATAAAACTTGTAGAAGGTTTGGAATGAAAATAATGTGAAAGCAATACAGATCTAGAAAAGAGTTTTGTCAAATGCTTTCTTTAAAGTTGACCCTTCAAGATCCAGATATATTAACAAAATAGAGATTTTAAAGAGTATGGATTTGAAGGAAATCGAAAATATAAGATTAACAATGTAGATGTGTTGAAAAGAGTAAATGAAAAAAAAAAAAAATTATTTTAAGAAAATTTATAAATTGGAAGAATCGTATTGGATATTTGTAGGTAGACATACAAGATATAGCTAATGGATTGTAAGAGGGTATAAGAAGATGTAGAATAAAAATGGAAGACGATTGATGATATTCAGCACAATAATTGTCTTTAATAAAGAGACAAAAAGGCTTGCTGAAGTGGTCCTCTTTGTGTGGGATTTGCATTTTGACATATAACTAATGTTAATGATCAATCATATTAGTGCTAGTTTTGATTTTATGCAACACAAAATATGCAAATACCATATTTCTTGCAGTTAATCTACATATACTTTTTTTTTTTACTTTTATTTATATATTATACTGCATTTGTTCTATTTTAGTTATATTGTTAAAAAGTATTACTAATTATATTAATAATTTTTATCCAGTTAGAAAAGATTCTTGCAATATAATAGTTATTCTTATTTTTCTCCTTTTACTTTCTTTGCATTTCTTCATATATTCATATATATTACTTGCAATAACCCCTTCATATACACTTTAATGCAAAAAACTTTTTTTAATGATTACTTTATTAATTATTTTTTAAAAGGTAGAGGAATTTAAAATCACTCTGATGAAGACTGCAGGACAGTTGAAACTGTCAGGAAAATAAAGGAATCATTAAAAAAAGTTTTTTGCATTAAAGTGTATATGAAGGGGTTATTGTAAGCAATATAATAGTTAATAGTATATTGAGGTATAAATGGATAGTCACTTCAACATGTGCAGTATTAAACTGAGTACAATAATTTCTATTGCACAAGTTACTGTACAGCTAAAACGTTTACTGCCATAACTGATATGATGCATGTAACACACACACACACAAGCAGCAAATTAACTATACAATATTTTCAGTAAAAGTGTAAATAGTATTCAAATATACATATCGCTATAAATTTTTGAATTTTTTATCTTAAGAACTTAACTGATGATTTTGATTGTACAAAATATGCATCATTTGATAAATTTTTCAGATGTTTATTTTTATAAAATCTTTTTTATTTCCTTATTTGATTATATTTGAATAGAAGTGTAATTTATATGCTTTGAGTTTAGATGTAATTATAGGGTATTTGAATAGAGACCTTCAAGCTCCCTTTGGCTATCTACTCTATCTCATACAACCAATACACCACACCACACACACAGCCTGTCTATTAAAGTTTGAAGATTTGCTATCTTAATATAAACCGAGCACTGATTACATATATGTGCTAGTTCAGCGTGAAATATGTATATTGGAAATCATTTATATTTTTCACGTGCATGCGGTTACGTGTATTGATTGTATGAGATAGAATGGATAACCAAAGGGAACCTGAAGATCTATGTTCAAATCCTCTATAATTACATCTAAACTCCAAGTATATAAATTACACTTGCATTCAAATATTACAGATTCAGCCTGTATCCTGCCCATCCCTCCTCTCTGAATGTAAATGGACAAGGTCCTATACATGAGGGATCAGAATGACTTAAAGTCAACATGTGCATAACAATAATACATCAACAAGAGATATGGGCATTCCATCATCAGATTTTTAATGGTATGGATGGATGAAGAGTTGGAAAGTGGAGATTGAAGCTTGTCTGTTAAAGTTTGAAGATTTGCTATCTTAATATAAACCTGGCGATCATTTATCTTTTTCATATATGTGCGATCATGGGTATGGGTTGTATGAAATAGAATGAATAGCCAAAGAGAGCTTGAAGGTCTCTGTTCAAATCCCCTATAATTATTTGGTTATACTATTTCATATAAATACAATTATACTCTTTATTTTAAATATTTTATTGCAAACTTTTCAGAGCTATGATAAATTAATAAATAAAAGTATAAATAAAATAATATGAACAAATAAATAATAAGATAAAACAATGGAATGAATAAAAGAAAGAAAAAGAAGCAGAACAAAATATAGATAAAATATAAAAAAGCTAAAATATAAACAAAATAAGTAAAAGTAGTATAACGGAACTGCGAGGTACACCATAAGACAACATGAATACAACTCAGTGGTTGGATTATTTAAATAGTATGCGTCAAACAACCTACAACAAGTTATATCCTAAATTTATGATTCGACGGCACATTTGGGTGTGTCAGATGTTACTGAATCACGAATGGCATATAACAAAGGGAGCGCATCTCACTACTGTCAGACCTAGGCCTTCAAATAGGATGCTAAAGATGTCACAATGAAATGCCCAGTTCCAAATCACATCTACTTTTAGTATGCTAACTCATAATTTACTTACAATATTTCAATATGACCTAGACTAATGCATATTCATTACATCTCCCTTTTTAGGCCCCATTACACCACAGAATTCAAACTCAGGGAGTTCTTGCAGTCAGCTCTCTTCAGGGATGGACTTACTCAATTATTAACCAAATATGCCTATATATAAGCATAGATATAGGAAAATACTGATGATGATCAATCATTTAGGAGAGCAATACATGATGATGATGATCATCCATCAAACCTTTAATGGTGTAAATTCATAATGTGATGATGAAACTTTTAATGGATATAAATGCACAATAATGATGGTGATGATCAAACATCTAGTGGTAACAATGCACAATGATGATGGTGATGATCAAACAGAGATCAGATTGGTTTAAACAACCTAATACGTTTATTAACAACATATATAATAAATATTTACAAACAAAAAATAATAAAATAAATAAATATTCGGTTATCAAGAATGGTTTTCTATCATTTTGATGGCTTCACACAACAGAAACAAAATAATTTGAAGTATATTATATACAAAATTATATTATATAATTCATTAAATATATACATAAAACAAAAAAAAAAGAAAAGCAAAATGAGAGTTCATTAATTCTAAAACTACCCCATTAATGTAATTATTAGAATATTTTTAGGTTAGGGTAAATATATTTATAGCTATTTTTTTTATTAAAAATATATATATATAGCCCCACTCCCATCTATATGTGTGTGTAAGTCATAGTAAAAATTAATGATAGATACGAAAAAGACCATTTACTCCGGTGGTTTAATTGTGCGCTCAGAAATAAACAAAAAAAAAATTACAAGTAAATATTATTAAAACTTAATAGTAAATAATATAGTTTTGTTTGTCCTAAAGTTTGCCCTCAATGTTAAATATATAAAAACCTTACTTGAGGTCGCCTTGATGGATCAATGTTGAATTTCCAGAGGAATCTGTAAATTTACTTTTATTAAAAATTATACATATTAATTGATTGTGATTCCTTTTTTAACATACATCAACATATGACACATATCTATTCACTGCTTCCACTTTTAAATTGCAGGTGATCGAATTTGAAAATGAATCTTGAATACACAATAAAAAAAAATTACAATACATAAACTTTCAAATAGAAATGATAAAAGCAAAAAAAAATAAAAATCACGTGAATCAAAATAAAATATATTTATCTTGAGGAAAGCAAGCATCTTGTCCACAGTTAAGAGTTTATAAACTTAAATGTCAATCTCCATGCATAATGTTCCTGTTCACCACTCTGTTAACATTTATATCTTTCATGCTACTTGGTTAAAAACAAACACATACCAATTATCTCTTTTGAACATATATAAATCCATTAAAGATTGATGTTCACCAGCGTTTTATAAATAGAGATTTTGATGGTTACTTTTAAAATTTCATAATGACATCGAAGCTAGCTTTGGAACGTCCTACAGTGTTGGTCTTTTACCCCTCACACATTGTAATGACCATTTTATCAATTACTATTAATTGTAACTCCAATAGATATATGAAAATGGCTTGAAGAAACAATTTCTAATATTTTCACGTTTCTTTTTTATTATTTCTATAATAATAAATTCCAGCTTGCAGAATAAATTATGTCATTAGTTCATTCCTGATAATTATAAATTGAAGTTTAACTTTCCAGTTTCCTTCTATCCAAAATATAGATTTTATATTATCTTGAAACTAGACATTAAAACTTTACTGTTTTTAAACGCTGAACAGTTTTTCTTTTTTTTAAAAAAAATAAATAAAAGCTTTATTTATTTGCTGTCGGTTCAGTTATTAGTTTCCAAGTGAAGAAACGCTAGATTCTTTTTCCTTGTGCTAACTAAAACCTATTGTTACAACTTAATCAAAAAAGACAAATTATAAAACATTATTATTATTTTTATTTAATCTTCATTATTCCAAATACAATCACTTAGCAACAATTTTAACCTCATATCTATTTTGACCTTTGCTTATGTCTGTTCTATAAGTCAATTAATTAGTATTTTAGTTAATGATATTAAATGAATAAAAAACAATTAATTTCTACCAATAGACAAACATTAGTTTATATGTATGTTTATATACATATATACTTCATATATATAACGAATTTGTTGCTTTCTCACAATAGATAAAAAAAAATTAATTTCTCAAACATATTTGTTTATATGTTTGTTTATATATGTATATACTACATGTGTATAAGCAAGTATGTAAGATATTTTATTTGCCTACCATTTGGTCTAAATTCAAACATTGTGAAAAAAAACTTGGACAGATGTGAAGGTTGCTTATAAGCCATCTCTTACAGTAGATAAAAATAAAACGATTAAAATATATTCAGAATATACATGTATATCTTATTATTTTTAATGTCCCCTAACTATTATTGTTTATTATAAAACAATAATTTTAAATTTTCACCATATTTACGATTTTACTTTTATATAATTTTTTTATGCAATATTATTTTCTTTCTTAAATATTTTCTTTGTATTTATTTTTGAATCTCATATATATCTACTATGCTGTTTATTTAATTCTAATAGATTAACTATTAATAACAGAGAAAATATTTAAGAAATAGAACAATATTCATAAAAAAAAATTATAATGTAAAAGATCATAAATATGAAGTCAATTTGAAATTATAAGATTTCTGTTTTATAATTAATGTAATTTGTAGTAAGCAATCATAGTTTTAAAAAATGAGATATATAATACTTATAAATTGATGAATATTCATATATATATATAGACAGGAATACACATATATATTTTAAACTTGTTTATTTTTATCTGTTTTTATTTACTTTTAGGTTGTTGGGTTTTTTTTAACTTTACCTATATTTTATTCCACTTATTCTTTATTTTATTCACTCCTTTGTTTTCTTATTGATTTGTTTCATATTGTTTTATTTATTATTGCATCAGGAATTATTTCAGGATCTTTCATTCACTAATTTTCTGCATGGTTTCCTATTTACATATAATAAAACCAATAAAGCATTTGATTTATATATTTAATATTATATGTAATATTTTAATATAACAGAAATGTATTGCCTATCCTTGATTTTTTTTTCTTCTCCCTTTAGATTGACCATCAACCAGAATTTAATAATAAAGAATTATCAACGGATAGACTGGAGACGGAAAACACAGCTGATGTTACATTAGAAGATGTAAAGATAGAGTTCTCTTCAGTAGCGATCACTAATTTCGATCAGCGAGATTCTTTACAAAATAAAATAAAAGGCACTACAAGAGATTACGAAGAGCTAAATGATTTATCCCACCCTCATACACCAACCAAAGTGCCTAATAAAGACTCTGCATATAAAATGCCATTTGTCCCCACCAATAATAGCTACACACCTAGTTCAGGAACACTAGCAGAACTTAAACGCTTGCGAAAAGACCACCGGCGTATGAGTCTGGAACAGGGCCAATTAGAAGGAAAAATTATTTTAACAAACAAGGCTAGCCCAAATCTTCGACAGCGAGTAAATGAAAATGGGCCGCGTAATGGGCATCCTGCAGGAGAATTTGGAACACGGACTTCTGGTGATTTACTCATTCATAAATATAAAGCCCCAAATGCCGATGACGAAGAACAACCAAGAAAAAAAAGCTGTTGTGCAATTATGTGATTTTTTATTATTTTTTAAAGATCTTTTTTATAAAAAAGAAAAAAGATAAACAATCAAAGATCCCTTATTTCAGAGGATGGTTGACTTTTTTTTCATAAATGTATATTTTTTAAAAATGGATGGTGTATTTGAAGAAAGAATTATGTATACATGGGAAAGGTGTTTACACTTCTTGAGTTTCCTACAAATAATTTTCTGCTTGCTGCTTAATAATGTAAATCAGAGTAGGGGAGGGGGGTTGTGATACACGATTAAATTCCATATTTTATTTTATTTTTTTTAAAAAAAAATCACTTTGAAGAGATCTATTTAAAATGTATTTATTATGAAGATTTTTTTTTTTAAATGAAAATCTATGTCTATAATTTTTTAGTCCTAGAATCCAAAGCCTTCTGTAATTTTTTAAATTGTTTTTGCTTCAATTGCCTGTGCAGGTTTTGAAATACTCAAATACAAACAATAACATCTCACCTTTGTGTAGTTATTGTCTCGGTAGCGTTGTTAAAAGAATTGAATCCCACACAGTGCTCATGAGTTGTTTTTCGGTAAAAAAAAAAAGTGATGATTTAATCACAGAAATGTTTCAAACCATTAACATAATCCTCCTCATACCTGCTGTAGATAAACTGAGAAATCCAGGGTCAATTGTTAATAAAAGTATCATGCATAATGCAATCAATGTGAAATTATTTATACGATTAATATATAAAGTCATGATGACTTTAAGACTTTATTTTGAGTTAATGTTAATAAATAAATATACCTGAAAGTATTTTTACAAATTATTTTAATTCCTATATAATATTAATATATATATATTTGTACATTGTGTTAATTTATAGGGTATTTTATTTGCTGTTGTATAGGGTTTTAAGAATAAACCAATAATATTGGATAAGATCAAATAGCAGATTGTGTCTTTATTTTCATTGTACTTTTCCAAAATCTATTTATATGATTTAAATCATTATTGTACTATATTTTTCAATAAAAAGTACATTTATGATCTGTTCCAACTGAAGAGTGCTAGTTCAGCCAGAAATTTATCTGGAGGTCATTTATCTTTTTTAGACGTTTTTATTCATGAATACGCTTGTGTGTGTGACAAAAATAAAATTTTAAATGTATCGAGAAATTATATAAAGGGATAGAGAAAAAGCATTACTCCCATGTGGTTGTGTTAAAAAATAATAGACATATTAATCTTTAATTAAGTTTAAATCTAGATTTAAAATGATATAATGACCTAAACAAAGAGCTTTGCTAATTGCTCAACAAGCTTTGAGATAAATGCTAACAAGAGAAAGCATTAAAAATATCTCTATCTGAAAACCAACCCCCATCCCCTGACCATGGTTTCATGCTTTTGCACTCCTCAGAAAGGCATTAGGGTAGCTTCAGATACTAGATCTAAAAACACCAACCCAAAGCTTGTTAAGCAATTAGCAAAGCTCTTTGTTTATATCCTACAAGCTTAATAAAAAAGTGGAGTCATGTGATACATGTCTATTTTTTATATTTTTTATTGGATATAATAACCTAACTTGTTAAATCGTAATGATCAACAGTATATTTAATTTAAAGAGGATAGTCTACAGTGAAGATAATAATCAATAAAGCAAGTCATATATAAAGTGACATTACTTATAAGCTTGTATTTACGAAAATGTAATACAGAGAGCATACCAATAGCTCAAACAAGAATATAAGTGTGATATTAAGAATAAGGAAAGTGAAAAAGATATGAATGCTAAATGGGAAAAGTACTTAGAAAAGAAGAAGTTGGCTAAAATAGGTAATTATAGAAAGAAAATGAAATTGAATAGTAAATTGTTGGAGGATATTAATAAAAGTGGAAGAGATGGGAGTAAAAAAATTTGGAATTACATTAAAAGGAGAAATGTAGGGGAGAGAGAGATAGTATTAGAAGATGATGAGGGAATAGAGAGAATCTTAAATAGATATGTAATGAATATAGAAAAGATGTTAGATGTGAAGGATAGAGAAGAATTTGAAAAGTGGAAAGGCAAGAGGTTTAGATGGATGGGCAGCAGAGATGATAATGAATTTAGTATATAGGGCAAAAGTAAAGTTATTATCTTGTTTTAATAAGATCGCACAGAATAGAGTTTTTCCGAGTAGTTGGAGTAATACAAGAGTAAGATTATTATTTAAAGGAAAGAGTAAGGATCATAGAAAGTTAAATAATTATTGACCGATAGCGGTAACATCAGTTTTATATAGTTTTCTCATATATGGTGGCTAGAAGAGTTGTAAAATGGATGGAAGGGAATAATGTAGTGGGGGAAATGCAAGGAGGTTTTAGGTTAAGATAGGTGTATAGGAGATAGTTTATTTGTACTTACCCAACCTATGGATATGAGTAGGAATTCAGGTTAACAGTTATATATGAGTTTTATAGATATAGAGAAGGCATATGATAGAGTAAATAGAAATATATTATGGATAAGTTTAGCAAATTTGGAAATGGATGAAGCTTTAGTGGATATTATTAAGAAATTATATGAAAATAATTATTATATATATCAATTAGGGAATATAGAATCAGTTAAAGTTAAAAATGGGGTGGGACTAAAGCAAGGATGCCCTATATTACCTATTTTGTTTGTGTTGCATTTGAGTGAAATGGAAAGTGCAATAGAAAGATTAGGAAGAGGGATAGAGATACCGTTAATAGGTGGTAAGGGAGTATATATTTTGTCAGGTCTTTTTTTTTGTGTGTGCAGAAAGAAGAGAAGATATGGAAGTTATGCTGAGGACATGTGCAAGAGTGGGTAAAGAGATGGGGATTAAATTTAATGAAGAAAAATCAAATATAATGATGGTTAATACTGGGGAAAGAGAAGATGTAGAATTTTTATTGAGAGATATTAAGTGTGGTGAATAGATATAGTTATTTAGGAATTATTTTAAGTAATCAGAAAAATTATTTGGATGAATGGGAGAAAAAATTGATAAATGAAGCAAAGAAAAGAAAGGGATTGATAAAGAAATTAACAGTGTTTTCATATAATAAATATGATGTAGCTAGAATTATATGGAAGGGAGTTGCAGTAGCAGTGTTAACATATGGTAAGGATGCATTATGTGTTAGTAAAGAGGTATTAAATTACTTAGAAAAAGTTCAAAGGGAAGTAGGAAGACATGCATTGGATGCAGATGTATGGACAGCAAGAGAGGCAATTCAAGGAGAAATGGGATGGTCAAGTTTTCATATGAGAGATGCAAAAAGTAAAATGAAAATGTTTGGTAGATTGCAGTTTATGGATAATAAAAGAATAGCTAAAATAGTATTTAATTGGGTTATGAGTAAAGGGCAGGTATGCAAAAGATTTGGATAAAGAATTTATATCAGTATATTTGTACAAAAGATGGGATGATTGTGTTAGGAGGATTGGAGTGTTATAGTGGTAAGGAGTGAGATAAAAGAATAGATTTATTAATAAAGAATAGGGAGTTGGAGAGATGCAGAACTAGTATGGAGAGTAAAAAGAGTTTAAATATATATAGAAATAAACAGAATATTAGGTGCGAGTTAATATATGACAATAGTAAATAAAGTAGTTTATTGTTTAAGACTCGAACGGGATCTTTAGCAACAAAAGAATATATATATAAATGAAAAAATATGGGTGATTTAGTCTGTAAATTATGTAAGGAATGAAAAGAAAATACAGAAAGGGTACATATAATGAAGTTATGGAAGAATAAATATGAAAAAAGTGATTATACAGAAAATGGATTATTGGTTTTTATGCTAGGTTTGGGAAAAGATAAGGGGGATTTAGATATAAAGGCCATAGAATTGACAAAGATTATATTGTGGAAATGGGATGGGGCAGAATATGGGGAAACTTAGAGTGGGGAATGGAAAATAAAGTGGCTAACAAGTTTCTCTGGACATAATTGCTAAGAGATTCTTGACTTCATTTAAGGAGAACAATGAAGATAAAGAAATTATGCACTTGTATATTAAATTTTAGTAACTATAGTTTAATATTAACGCCTGAATTAAAAGCTATACATAATGTATATTATTTTTGATTGAAGCATTAAAAAATGAAGGTCTAAAAAAATACTAAAAGTATTCATATAGAAGAAATTGTAAAAAGATTTAATAAAAAGCAAAATACAGAACAAGATTTAAAAATATTTTTTCAATTTCTGCTTTTACATACAAAGTGTTAATTTTAAAAATTTTAATATTTCTATATTTATGTCCATTATCGCCGCTTAATATTCAAAGACTTCAATTAAGTTTTTTATTAAGATACTTTCAGTACTCAAAGTAGCATAAGGAGGAGAAGCAATTTTTTTTCAAGAACATTTTTGATTAATGTAGAAACTTCAAAACACATATATGCATTTAGAGAAATATTTCAAATTAAATCTAATTGCTTGTTCTCGGCCATCATAATTCTCTGATTTCTGATGCATTATGTTTTTGTTTGTTCCTTCAATTTATTTCTAGTGCTTATGCGAGTCACTACTGTTCGTCATTGATCACTTGTCTTCAAAATATTATTTGAAGTATAACAATAATGAAAATTGAATATGAATAAAGAAATAGGCATCGAATGTGGAGAGCGTACACACACGCACACAAAATTATCTTTATAACATTATTTACATTTACCTCATATCTGCTAAAAAATTTATTAACCCTTATTACTATATTTGTGATCTGGAGGGTTTAGCACAGTGATAAAGTATTAGAGTTTGGAGCTTAAGGGCCTTGGGTCAATTTCAATTCCAGCACTCCAATTTCTTACGAACTTCCAACCAATAAAATCATTTTATTATTTATTTTTATTTATTGATATTATAAAATTCATATTTCTTTCCCTAATTTTAACTCTATTCAATTGTTCATATGAAAAAACAATCATTTCCTTTGTTTCGTCAAAAAATAAAGAGATATATGCCATTATCAACAAAATGAAGCATTTGTATTACTTAAAGCTATTTAACAAGTTGCTTGTCAAGATTAATAATAGAAGATTTATTGTTTATATTTTGTTGCCATAAGTTTCTTAGTGCAGTGCATAAATATCATTGACAGTAATAAAATAATCAAATGGTTAGTTTCTCAGGTCAGGCAATAATTGAGTCCCAGAAGTGGCAGGTATAGCTTCTGTCTAAAAATCTTTAGCTCTAAAGTCTATACCACTATTCCGGTGTTGGAGAAGTTTCTGTACATGATGTTATAAAGAGCAACATAATAGATATCTGTAATAATCAGAATTATTCTAATCCTCATCATAATCCATCCAGAAAATACAAAAAAAAAAAATAGGAATTCTTCAAAGTTTTTATACTGTCACTAATAAAAATCTATTTCAATACAAATGATATTTTTTAATTGCATGGTGACTAATTTAGTTAATTTCTTTATATCTCATTATTAAAACAGGCAAAACTCTCCATACAGTAGTGCTACTCAGTGCTAGCCAGAGTAATCAATGGATGCCAGAAGGCTTGTGCATAAAATCTCTATCTAGTGCCTACTCATTCAATATCCCCAGACAAGTTTCTAGCTTGTGGCTTTCGTCAATGAGGAGCTAGGTGCAGTGCTCTCAGATCGAAGGCTCCTCATTGATAAAAGCCACAAGCTAGAAACTAGTCTGGGGATATTGGATGAGTAGGCAGTAGATAGGGATTTTATGCAAAAGCCTTCTAGCATCCATTAATTATCTGGCTTGCACTGAGTGGCACTACTGTATGGAGTGTTTTGCCTGCTTTAATAAGTTATGAGCAAGCATAAAAAATGGTGATCATGTGATATTTAGTGGTAAAATCTCATTATTATTAAATAAACACATTGTTAATATATTATTGAAAAACATCAGCTTTTATTTATTGTTTATGAATAATCATTTTTGAACTATTAGTTTAGAGGATCATGTTCTGTTGTTTAAAAACAAATACAAAATATTCACATGTGTACAAGATATCTTTTTTTCTTATGGGCATTAATTTCAAAATATAAACTTGATTATACAGTAAATACATTCAGATTAGCCTACAGAATAATACATTTAGATACTTCTGAGAGTGAGAAGTAACGGACTATTTCTGGATGTGATTCTTGTATTCATTTTTTAACTACAAGATACTAAAATAAATTGTATGTTTACTATCTCTTTACTCTCTTTGCCTTCAGGCAGAGAATTTAAATGTATCGTAGCCATATTGTTTTTCACTTTTGTCCTTAACGGACTATTTCTGGATGTGATTCTTGTATTCATTTTTTAACTACAAGATACTAAAATAAATTGTATGTTTACTATCTCTTTACTCTCCTTGCCTTCAGGCAGAGAATTTAAATGTATCGTAGCCATATTGTTTTTTACTTTTGTCCTCCTGAATAAATGAAGTAGATCAGAAATTTTTTGGTGTGCAACAGAAAAATTGTAATTGTATGGATAATAGTGAAGAAAATATTGTCAGTGAAATAGATGATGTCTATTTTTGTCACATTCACAATAAAAGGAAGTGATGTTTGTGGTATTTTATAAAATATATTTTTGTTCTTACTGTTGATCAACTATATTTCTTATCTTGATATACCTTACGAATTAAAAATAGAATGGCTTAATATTAGACTTAAATTAGATTTATCCTCGATCTTGAAACATGTTAAATATGAATTTATTATATTTGAGCAGAGAGATATTAATTCATTTTAATATGATTTGTCCTTAATATTCAAATGTGAAATTTAAAAGCAATTCTCCGCAGTCATGATTTGTTTATTTGATATATAATCGGGCTATCTTCAAAACTTTGTAGGTATGGAAGCTCGTTACTTGATCAGTCTGTCAGTAAAATATTGTTTATTAGAATTTGAAGTTGTCTCTGCATATTGGAATATTTAAAGGATGGCGATTTGCTTGTGAACATATATAAAAGGGAGTGCCTAAAAGAGATAGACCATGGTGGAGGTGCTGTGGAGAGCCATAACTAGGACCTTTACCAGGCAAATTTTATATCTCAAAAATATATAGAAACTAACTTGGTATCAAGTTTATATAAGTACGCAGAAAAGTTGGCTGATTTGAATTCAAAATCTTAAGATTGTTTTGAATCTCAGATTTTTGGTTCGATTAATAGCATAAAAGATCACTGTTAGATGCATGAGCACATTAGCTTCAGTTTTGAGTCCTAAATCCTCAAAGACCAAAGGCAAAAAGTAGAAATTGTTCAGAAATAAGCATACAGCCCTATACCATCTAATGTTCAATGACTACTTAAATTTATAGTCGATGGCTCCTTGGGTGGAGTGAAGAGAATTGCTATAACTTTATACTGTAATTTTTATTTATTTGTTTAAGTAGTATTTCTATTATTAAAGAATTAAAATTATAGATATGCAAATCCAGTTTTAATATTTAATATATGTGTGGCATCATTTTCAACCATTATCAATCCATTGCAAGATGGTCTCTCCAAGTTAATCCAGTTTCTCCAATCCCTAATATTACATCACACCAGCTAACTTTCTAATTTCATCCATCAATCTCACATGTGGAATCTTTTATAATCTCTTGGGATCCAGTTTAAGACTATCCATCAATTATCTCTTCAGCAATATGTCCAATCCAATTCCATTTTAATTTCTTAAATCTTTCAATGGTAAGAATGATACCTGTTTGTTCTCTCATCCATGAATTTCCATTTTTGATCTCTTCTTATCTTAATATTTATCTACCTATTTTGTTGAATAGTTTGAAATCTCTTATTACTATTCTGTTCAGATCCATAAGTAAGAACCTGTAAAATATATCTATTAATAATCTTCTTTTTCAAACACATAGGCATATTTCCTTTTAATATTCAGTTATTTCTACCAAAAGCACTACATCCAAGTTTAATTTGATGATTAATTATATCTATTCCCTTCTGTATTAATAATCTGATCAAAGTATTTGTAGTTGCTAACTTCCAATTTATGATTATCAATCTTTTTTTTTTTTTTTTTGAGAAAATCCATTGAATGTTGTTTTAATCTTTAGTCTTATTTAGTTACTTTCACCATATGACTCTTGCAACATTTCCTGAAGCTAAAAGAGGCAAAACTCTCCATACAGTATTGCCACTCGGTGCAAGCCAGAGAAATCAATGGATGCCAGAAGGCTTCTGCATAAAATCCCCATCTGGCATCCATTGATTACTCTCGCACTGAGTGGCAATACTGTATGGAAAGTTTTGCCTGTTTTAATAAGTTTTAAACAAGCATAAGAAATAGTGATCATGTGCTGTTTAGTGGTTATCTCCTGAAGCTCTGAAGTATTTCCAAATACAACTACAATACCTTCAAAATCTAAAGGAGTTAAATAATTTCCATTTACTTTTATTCCCTTAATTTTTCATTTTAATCCACAAAATATTTCTCGTAAAACTGCTGTAAAATGTTTTGGAGATATTGAATCACCCTATTATATATCTTTCTTAATGTTAATCTTCTTAGTATTATCATCTAATCATTATTAATAAATATTCCTTGGAAAATGATAATATCCGAGGTCTATATTTTGATGATCCAATGTTTTAATCGCTGTATGAATTCTTATAGAATCAAATGTATTTTCATAATCTACAAATATATTCATTGGTCCTTTTTATAACTTGTTGCTATAGTTGGATGTGATCCACAGTGCTAAAACTATTTTTAAATCCAACTTATTCTTTGTTGGTTAAAATCCAACGGTCACAACTAATTTTAGCGATTTTTAATATATTCTTTATCCTCTTTCTTAAATATCAATATTACTACTACATTCTTCCAATCATCTGGTATATCTTTACCATTTAAACATTTAGTATATAATTTTGTCAAACATTTTCTATTTCTTCATCTGCTTCTTTTAAGATGTCAATTATAATTCCACTATTTCCTGAAGTTTGCCCTTTCTTCATAGAATTAATTGTATACCTCACTTCTTCATTTAAAATGCTGGGCAATTCAAGATATGTAGTAACCATAGGGGGTATTTTGTTTTTCTTTATTATTATATAAATATTTATAGAACTCTTCCAAATATTTCATATCATCTCTCTTTTTAGTAATGATTTCATCTTCTTGCAGAAATAACTTTCCTACAGAGATGTTTACACTTTTAAGACATTTTCTTCTACAGCTTTTCTTGCCAATTCACAATTATATTTTCTCAGATTGTTATCAAATCTTTTTTTTTTTTTTTTTTGTATCATATTACAAAACTACATATTCAATTATTTTTAAAAGTTTCATATTTCTTTTCTTCATACATTGTTCTTTCTATAGAAAATGTACTGGAAAATTGCTTTTTCATACCGCTATTTTGGTTGCAGTTCTTCATAGATTACATTTTATTGATTTCAGTCAAGACTGAATCATCTTCGAAATCAGTTAATATTTTAAAATGATTTGCAGGTTCTAATTTGAATTCATTAAAGTGTTTCTGAAGATTAAGAATGTCGATTGTTAATACTGTTTTTCTTAATAATTAGTTTCTGTAATTTTGCATTAACTCATATTTTACATCTCACTAATCATTGATCACTTCATATGTTAAATGTATTCAATATATTACAATCATGAAATACATATTTTCTGTTAATCAAAATATAATTCAATTCTGCTGTATCTTCATTTGGATGATTCTATATCCATTTGTTTAGCATTTTTCTCAAAAAAAATAATTCATAATATACAGTTTTTCTCCAAATTCTACGAGTGTATGTTGTCTCTCATTTCTTATCACCATAATCAAATTTACTCCCAACACTTTCAGATGTTTACCAATTCTAGCATTAAATTCCCCCACAACAATTTTAAGATGTTTGGTCTGATCAAAAGTATTTTGTATATCCATATAAACCCCTCCATTTTTTCATCACAATAAGAATCTGTTGGGTTATAAACTTGAATTGTCTAAGTTTGAAAACTAATTTTGAAACTTGATATGATATACCATCAATTTTCACAATCTTGTTCTTCCATTTTTTTATTCCTAATATACACACTCATCTCGTTTTCAATATTTATGTCTTTGCAGTAAAGTACATGTCCACTTTTTAAATCAATTGTCTCTACATCTAACTTCACAAAATCCATCAATATTCCATTTAATATTAAGTACTTCTAGTTCGTGCAATTTTCCTTCATTTGATAGTAGTCTGTAGTTGTAAATACCTAAATAAAAGTTTTATTGAATGGCAATCTAGGTATATAATCGAGATTCCTTAGCTCTCTCTGCTTTTGACTACCAATTATTGTTTTGATTGGCGATTTACAATCTCCTGGAAATAAAGACTAATTTAATTTTGTATGTCATGATTGTAATAATACCTATTAAAAACAAAATATAAAATTCATTCATATAAGTATTTATTTTGTGTTCAAGAAAACTTGACCAAGTCACGCAACTAAGAAAAAAGAGCATAATGGATTAAACTCAGGTAAAAAGCCAATAAACCCACTATGATGCATTTTTAGGCAACAGCCCATGCATGTTTGTTTACTATATGAATAATTACAAAGTAGTAACAGCTGTAACAATGAAAGCATACAGAATGGATATTAAATAAGGTCTCTTTTCAGTTAACACAACAGTCATATATATATATATATTATAAGGGATTTGAACTCAGACTTTCAAGCTCCCTACAGCTATCCACTCCATCTTATACAATCAATGCACATGACCACATTCACGTGGAAAAGATAAATGATCTCTTATATGTATTTTGTGCTGACTAGGACTCATCAGTTGGTCCAGATCATCATCTCCCAAACATATGTATAATCAGTGCTTAGTTTAGATTAAGATAGACGTTATACTTGCATTGAATATTCCATATATGTATAAAGGAACTAAATCTGGAAGCAGTAGTCAGATTTATAAAAATGAAAAATTCAGTAATAGCTAAAGTCTACAATGAAGTTCTAAATATGATAAAATAAGGGCTTAGAAGAAATGAAAAATTATATACTATTTCTTGATCACAGCTTCTTATTCTCAATTTTCTATACTCACGACATTCCTACAACTGGATGCAAAAATTATGTAGATATAACAAAGCAAAGAAACATTAAAATATTATTCTAACAAAAATATCATTTCTTTATCTTACCAAATTTTTTAAAAAATCAGCTTTATGACACTGAATCTTTAAAATTTGGATTATAAATTGTGTGGATTATTTGCATATTTATATCTTTGTTTTACATTTATATAAATTTGATGGATGACTTCTTAAAGAAAATGTTAGAATGAAATTTGGATTGTTTTTTTATCATAGTTCTCAAATCTCTTGAGTATAAATAGGATATTTCTTTGAAATTGGTTATGGAAGCAATCCCTGGGTTCCATACAATAGTTTGAGAAGTTATCTAAACATCTATGAGACAGAATATAATATTTAACATCCATCCATACAATACCAGCAAAACATCTTGCAACTTTCACAAATTATTAAAAAAGCTTAGATAATTAACAGATATTGGAGAAGGCAAAGAATATATATTCTAACTTGCTGTACTCATAGCTTTGCTTGTGTTATTAGATTAAAAGGATGTAATGTAGTTGATAATTATAATATATGAAAATAATATTCACATGAAATAATAATACACGAGATATCAACAGCAGGTAAAAATAATTATTATAATACATTTTTTAAACAATGTTAGAGGTCATTTTTTTAACTGCTGTTGATAGCTCATTATTTCATGTAAATGTATTTAAATTCTCAGATCCATGGTTTTGCATTAATGCAGTTGATTA
The DNA here is from genome assembly GCA_028023455.1 of Epiperipatus broadwayi. Classification (NCBI taxonomy): domain Eukaryota; kingdom Metazoa; phylum Onychophora; class Udeonychophora; order Euonychophora; family Peripatidae; genus Epiperipatus; species Epiperipatus broadwayi. The sequence goes on from JAQFVV010012707.1 coordinate 841,566, forward strand.
TTAAAAGATATTTCTAATTTATATATATAAATAAGGATATATTCTGAGCAGTAGAAATTTTTTAATGATTTATTATCTAAATTCCAATTTTGTTGAATACCAAATAAAAATTTCTCTAGCTGACCCATTGCTGTTCTTAGAAACTGATAATTAAAATATATTTACATATTCCATTTTTGAATTCTAGCTCTACCCTCATATTAATAGAAAGTTTGATAATTAAAATATATTTATTCATTCGATTTTTGATGTATTGAACACCAAATAAAATTTTTACTCGCTAAGTCCCTCAATCTCTCTAGCTATTTCCTTGCATTAGTAAACGTTTGATAATTAAAATATTGTACCGATGTAGGTCACTACATAATACTTATAGTGTTATAAAGTTTTCTCATATATGGTGGCTGGAAGAGTTGCAAAATGGATGGAAGGGAATAATGTAGTGGGGGAAATGCAATGAGGTTTTAGATCAGATAGGTATATAGGAGATAGTTTATTTATAGTTACACAACTTATGGATATGAATAGGTATTCAGATAGACAGTTATATATGAGTTTTATAGATATAGAGAAGGCATAAGATAGAGGAAATAGATTATGGGTAAGTTTAGCAAATTTGGGAATGGCTGAAGCTTTAGTGGATATTAAGAAATTATATGAAAATAATTACTATACGTATCAATTAGGGAATATAGAATCAGTTAAAGTTAAAAGTGGGGTGGGACTAGGGTGGGACTAAGGCAAGGATGCCCTACATCACCTATTTTGTTTTTGTTGTATTTGAGTGAAATGGAGAGAGCAATAGAAAGATTAGGAAGAGGGATAGAGAAACCATTAATAGGTGGCAAGGGAAAATATACTTTGTCAGGTCTTTTTTTTTGCGGATGATGTCTTTTTGTGTGCAAAAGAAGATACGGAAGTTATGCTGAGAATATGCGCAAGGGTGGGTAAAGAGATGGGGATTAAATTTAGTGAAGAAAAATCAAATATAATGATGATTAATACTGGGGAAAGAGAAGATGTAGAATTTTTATTGGGGGATATAAAGTTAAGTGTGGTTAATATATATAGTTATTTGGGAATCATCTTAAGTAATCAGAAAAATTGATTGGATGAATGGGAGAAAAAATTGATAAATGAAGCAAAGATAAGAAAGGGATTGATAAAGAAATTAACAGTGTTTTCATATAATAAATATGATCTAGCTAGAATTGTAGAAGGGAGTTGCAGTAACAGGGTTAACATATGGTAATGATGCGTTATGTGTTAGTAATGGGGTATTACATTATTTAGAAAAAGTACAAAGGGAAGTAGGAAGACATGCATTCGATGCAGATGTATGGACGGCAAGGAAGGCAATTCAAGGAGAAATGAGATGGTCAAGTTTTTATGAGATGCAAAAAGTAAAATGAAAATGTTTGGTAGATTGCATTTTATGGATAATAAAAGAATAGCTAAAATAGTTTTTAATTGGGTTACGAGTAAAGTGCAGGCAGCAAGATGGGTGAGAAAGGTAATGCGGTATGCAAAAGATTTGGATAAAGAATTTATATCAGTATACTTGTACAAAAGATGGGATGATTGTGTTAGGAAGATTGTTGAGGGTTGTAGTGGTAAGGAATGGGATTAAAGAATAGGGAGAAGGAAAACTAGTATGGAAAATAAAAAGAGTTTAAATATATATAGAAGTAAACGGAACATTGGTTGTGAGTTAATATATGATAATAGCAAGGAAAGTAGTTTATTGTTTAAGGCTCGAACGGGATCTTTAGCACAAGAGAATATATATGTAAATAAAAAAATATGGGTGATTTAGTCTGTAAATTGTGTAAAAAAAGCATAGAAAATATTAGCCATTTGTTAATTGAATGTAAATGCTTGAAAGCAGAAAGGGTACAAATAATGAAGTTATGGAAAAATAAATATGAACAAAGTGATTATACAGAAAGTGGTTTGTTGGTTTTTATGCGGGTTTGGGAAAAGATAAGGGGGATTTAGATAAAAAGGCCATAGAGTTGACAAAGATTATGTTGTGGAAATGGAATGGAGCAGATTATGGAAAAACTTAGGGTGGGGAATTGGAAAGGGAAGGTAATGTGGCTAACAGGTTTCTCTGGGCATAGTTGTTGAGAGATTCCTGACTCTGTTTAAGGAGAAGTCACAGTGTATCACATCACATTATTAAGAGTAAAAATTATTGAAATAAATTTTAAAAAAAAGGGGGGGGGGGAGGTTTAGTGTATATTCGGTAAAGAATAAACGATTAAGTGGAGGAGGAAGGAATTCGGTAACGAGTAATAGTTAAAAGATGATTAACATTTTTAAATTAATGTATAACAAAAAAAAAAAAGAGAAACAGGGAGGGAATTTTATTAAATCATCGAATCTAATATAAGATTTTCTCTTTTGCCTTATAATGTTGAAATAATCGAGTGTGTGTGCATCTATAAATACAATTTAAAAGAAAATTTTTTTATTAAAAATGAAATCTAATGTAACTCAAATAAAAGACCTAATAAAAAAGAAATCACGTTCAGTACTGACAATCTTAACATTTACTGGGTTGAAAATATGACCAGATTGTTGTTTGTGGTCTAAGAAAATAGATTTATATTCAGAATCGTTTTTTGCATATTAGTGTAAATACTTGCGAGATTCTAGTCGCAATGATTGCCCAAGACTCCTCGTAGTATACCAATTTACAAGAATCAGTGTTGCATTCAATTTTATAAAAGTGATCTAAATTGTCATTAATCAAATGAAAAATTAAATACTGTGTTAATGTAATTTAATTAATTTAAAATATATTTACAAAATCAAATTTTACTTTGCTTTATCAAGAAGTATATTTTTTGTTTAAGAAATTTTCCAATTCTATAATCTTTTAATCAGTACTGACCTCCTTTCGGTTTTTTATGATGTCATTTGAAAACAATTACAATATAGATTTTCCATGCATTTTTATACTGCAAATTAAAAAAATTTTTTAAAACTAGCAAAAATTTATATTCTAGTAAAATGCTATGTAAAAAAAAAAAAAGAAAATCATGCAAGATTCTTCAAGATTGGTGCAATAAGTCAAAACAAACAAACTCCCATATTTATTTTTTTTTTTTCATGTGTCATAGCATCGGCCATGAAGCGAACCCGCTAACCTGGAACAAGTGCTTGTAAGGCTGCTGTGCTGACCACTCGTCCACCAATACTTGACAAACTCCCATATTTTCTTTTTTCATGTGTCATAGCATCAGCTGGGAAGCGAACCCGCTAACCCAGGACAACTGCTTGTAAGACAGCTGCGCTGACCACTCGACCACCAATGCTTGACAAACTCCCATACTTATAAATTAATATAGATACAGATTTTAGAGTGCTACATCAGTGTCATCACAAATTATTCTAGCATCAATTTTCATCGTAAATATGAAATTGTTAGAATAATAAAAACAAAAAGAAATGTGAAATATTTAAAGTTAAAAATGAAAAAAAAATTACTGTAGAGTTATATAAAACACGATGGAAAGAAAAAAATTATGAGCAATATGAAAGCAAAAAAAAGAAGAATGAAGAAGATAATTTGAAATTAGTTGTCTTATGATATATAATTTAGAAAAATAACAATAAAATAATTCTAAAAATAATATAATAAAAATTTATTTTAAAAGTATATCTACATTAATTAATCATTCCTCCATGTTATAGAAACCTCATCAGTACGGAATCTGAAAAATAATTTTAAAAAAAGAACTATTGATAAAATTTTAAAATATTTTTAAAATTTCTATCAATTTGTAATTCATAAATAAATCTTATAATACTTTATTAAAATACGATTAAATTAAGAAATGTTAAATATCTTTCAATAATTATAATTTTATTAAAGAAGCAACTTAATGCAACAAAGCTAAGAATTTTAAAACAATTTTTAATTTCACATGCTATTAAGAGTTTTGGATAGATATATGCCTAAAATATTTGGGAAATTTTGATCTGAGAAAGTTTGGATTTAGGAAAGATAAAGATACAAAGAGTATATATAATTGGAGTAGTGAGGTAAAGATTAATATTTGTTTTAATAATCTTGAAATGGTCTTGATAGTGTAGATCGGATTATTCTGATAGATATCCTAAAAACACTGGAAAGAGAGACACTTCTAAGGAAATTTCCTTAGGATTCACAAGATATGTTTATGATTAAATTATTTTTTTAAAAAAGCAATATGGAAAGAGATATACAATAATATTTTTGTTTTCCTTATTTTATTTAACATTTATTTAAAAGAGTTGCTAAATGAGTGTTGTCTTAGTAAAAATGGAACATTGGGATTTGCTCAGATTTTCTAATACTGGTAACATTTATGGATAGTGAGAATGAACTAAGCAGAATGCTAAGTAAAAAAGATTGAATTTGTAATATGTTTGAAATAAAAATAAGCACAAAATAATGACTATAACTAGAGAATAAAAGTTTAAGAGTGAAAGTTTGACTACAAAACTTTATAGAACAAAGTAGTTTTAAATATTTGAGAATGACAAAAGAAATCGTCCTAAATTTAAATAACAGAACTTAGTTTTTTTAATGGATTCTTAAAAGAGAAAAATTTACAGATCGCAGCTATTATATGATATTTCGAGCAACAAATCATTCAATTATCGAGAAAAATTTACAGATTGCAGCTTAATCTGTCACTTTCAGTGGTCATATAACCTCTTAAGTAACAAATCTTTTGATTATTTATTTATGAAATCTCATATCCTTTGAATGTATAATTAAGAAAGAAACTTGTAAAGTGTTTTGTTTCTTTATGCTTTATATATATATCAGAGATTTAGACAAAAAAAGAACGAAAGTTCTATAAAGGTGAAAATAAATGTACTGAAAAGACTTTACATATGGGGAAAAAAAGGAAGTTAAGGAGTTGGATTAACAAGAACTGCAGAAGTTTAAAGAAAGACACAAGAATGAAGAAGTTGAAAAATGAATGAAGAAAGAAACTGAGTATTTGAAGACTAGATCAAATAAGTGTTTGTACAAAGTGATATGTGGAACTGATCTAGTAGACAATGACAAATTAAAAAATTATTTACTATTTGGAAACATAAAAACTTATTCATTAAAAAATAGTGCATTTTCTACAAAAATTATTTACTGAAGTTCTAGTTTTGACCATAAACAATAATTAACTCTAGGTATAAATTTCCCATAGTTCACATTCTCTTCATTAGCGATGTAATACGACTATCATAAAAACCAATAAAAATCTATTCGTAATAGGAGTCATAGATCACATGACCCTACTCTCTTAAGCTTGTAAGTTATAAACAATGAGGATTGCCAATTCCTCAACAAGCATTTACCACAAAGCTTGTTGAGGAATTGGAAATCCTCATTGTTTATAATCTATTCGTGTTTCTATATTATAGATTTTGTACAATATTTTCATATTTTTAAAATGAGGTGGAAATAATACACCTATTTCAATTATTTAAAGCAGAAGACTCACCTCTGTGTACAGGTAGCCTGATTGAGTGGTGTTACTTGTCCCGATCGGAACATTTCCCAACCAGCTTGAGCAATCATAGCTCCATTATCAATACAAAAGCTGAAACAGAAATAAAATTCAAATTAATTATAAAATCAGTTAGTAATATAAATTCAACATCCTTGACATAAGACTTGTTCACGAAGAACAACAAAAAAAGGGCAATATGAAATTAATTATAAAAAGTATCAACGCAATAATTCCTTTGTAAGCTTATAATTTAATAGCAAATTAAATAAAAACATAGTGATAAAATGTGATCTTCTAAGTGAAATGACACAATTTGAAACATTCTATTAAGGCAAAACAATTTTGTTGAGCCTTAATATTTCCTATATTTTGTTTCAAGATCCCTTTGCATGCATCACATATAATAACTCGCATTTTGTTAATAAGCTTTAATTCCAATAGAATACACATTTTCCTAAACCACAGGTCTTTTCACATGCAAATACGTATTGTAATGGTCAATGGATGTGCTGATGATATGAATATACCTGAAAGTACAATTTCTTATAAAATAACCATAACACTAAAAATAAAATATTCTAGCCTTCAGAATAGAGTTAATGGTGAGGGTACACAATAGTGGCATATCATTTCCATCTTCTCCCTACTTCAATTTCTAATTCTGTCTGCAAAGCAGGTTTCTGTTCATGATCATCATAATTTGGATGCCACCCAATGAATATCATCAGGAAAGTATCGTGGATATCTTTTGTCTTCATAAGTAAGATGATTTTCCTCATAACATCCTCCCAAACTTTTAATCCTTCATAAACTCAATGATCAACCCTGAAGAATACATTCGCCCTCAATTTATTATACCCAAACAAATCAAGGATCACATGAATTACTATAGGACAAATATTAGCATGTAATTAATATTTTGCCCTGACAATCTTTCATAAAATAAATTGGACTTGACAATATTTAATAAATAACAATAAACAAAATAATTTATTCACAGATTATTAACCAAATAATTTACAGTATTTTACATATTATTATTTTTCTCCTTTTACTTTCTTTGCATTTCTTCATATATATATATATTGCTTACAATAACCCCTTCGTATACACTTTAATGTAAAAAAATTTTTTTAATGATTCCTTTATTTTCCTGACAGTAAAAGGTAGAGGAATTTAAGATCGTTCTGATGAAGACTGCAGGACAGTCGAAACTGTCAGGAAAATAAAGGAATTTTCAGCAAGACTTTATGGGAGTTTATTATTGATTTCTCCTGGACAGTTTTATAAAACTGTTTTGCTGTTGATAGGATAATGATTAATTGAAGTCTAAGAGAATAATTTATTAATATTTTCTCCCTTGCAGTTTGTGATTAATTGCCCTCAACATTATCCTATATTATTTCTTATCAATATTACATATTAAATACATTAAAGAAAAGTAATCTAACTAAATAGAAGACAGAAGTAATGTAAAAGGAAAAGATATAGACTTCTGATGAAGAACTGTTAGAGAAGTGAAAAAGAAACATAATATTCATTTCTTTATGAGATAAAAGATAGATAATTAATAGATGAAAAAGATTAACATCTATTATGACATCTGGTTTAATATATATATAAAAATTAATAATTTTAAAGTTTGAAAAATGAAAAAATAATTGCAAGAGAAACAATAGAAAATAATAACAAAAGATTAAAACTTGCTTTTCATCAGAAGCAAATAACTTGGCTCCCCTTTCTTCTGCCATTATACCCATCATTTCTTGAAGTCGTAAATTACCTAGAAAAAAAGTCATACAATATATATATAGTAAATTTATGTGATGTGTGTTAAATAAAAAATTATTCTTAAAAATCAACTTTTACTCTTTAATTAAAAATAGAAATTAATCTTCGATCACTTTTCATAATATGATTTGTTATACAAGTGCAAAAAATTACCATAAATGAAAAGATTAAAACAGGCAAAACTCTTCACATGGCAGATCTTAGGATCTAATGCAACCCTCCAGCAGCCACCTTTTATCTCTACTTAATTACAAAACTATGAGAATAAAATTGAAAACACAATATTTTCAATCTAAGCTCATTAGCTTATATAGTCATATAGGTCTGAAATCAGTTCAGTACCCATACATTTTGGTGTCTTTGGTTCTTTAATAACCATAGCCACCACTACCCTACTAGGCAGGATTAGTATTAAACCACCAAACATCACGTGATCACCATTTCTTATGCTTCCTCATAACTGTTATTAAATCAGGCAAAACTCTCCACACAGCAGGGCTGGCATCCATTGTCCTGCACTGAGTGGCACTGTTGTGTGGAGAGTTTTGCCTGTTTTAATAACAGTTATGAGCAAGCATAAGAAATGGTAATCATGTGATGTTTGGTGGTTTAAGTGAAAAGATTAAAATAAAAATTGCATTAGACTACTTAAACTTTAATTTAAAAAAGTACATCATTTTTCCAGATGGCTATTTATGAAAATAAACCCCATTCTGATAGAAAATATTTATGATTATCAATTTTAATCAATATTTACAATTTTGCATGCAAAATACTGCGGTATATAATGAATTATTTCAAAAACAATCTCTTTATTAATTAAGGTATTTAATCTTTAACACATCATAATTTAGTTTATTTACCTTCAGTCTAATTTTTCTATGCATCATAATTCTGATCTACATTTGTTAAGATCGCTTTCATGATCAGAGAGCATGTTTTATAAACAGACCGAAGCCTCTCCTCCATAACAGAACTTTTTCCAAATAAATATTTACTACTTTTCCTATAATAAAATTGTTTATTTTCATAAATATCTTTAATTTTCTGTACAGAATCCAAAAAAAAAAAAAACTGCTTTTCTATATCAAAGAAGAAATAACACTTGACAGAAAAACTATATCAATGTGATAATTAAGAAGTCATAATAATGAATTTTTATTTTAAATATGTAATCATCTATCCAAGTACAAATTTACAATTCATCTAAAGCATTTTTTTTTCCTAAGTCCCTAATTTTCAATTCATTTTTCAGCTTCTGTAACTTTTTTTTTTTGTTTTACATAATAGTGAGAAGTAAAACTATATTTATTAAGATAATCTACTAGAAATTTTCTTTTTTACATTTCTCTCTAACATATTTCTCATTATTTTTCTACTGTCAAGATCACACCCAACTAATTCCACTCCATATAAAAATTGTTTAACTCTCTCTTAATAAGAGACAAGTTTGTGCTCCATTACATATCTCTTTATTAATCCAAATTAAAAGATAAGCAAGAGAAGATGATTATTGGTTAAATATTTCAACTTAATAGTTTAATTTTCACTTAACAAGCTTTCTAAATATTTAAAAGTTTTAACATTATTATACAAATCCCTTAAAATATTTTTAATGCTTTCATAATATAAAAATCAGTCAAAATAATTATTTTAATTAACAAACAGCATTAAATAATGACTACAATGAGTTTTATTACTTTTCTCACCAACACTAAATTTTTCAAAAGGAGTTAAATATTTATTATGAATTTTTAATAAGTTCACAAGACATAATAATTGGAGCATCTCAACAGATATTTATTCCAAATGAGACTTTAATTGCAGTTTGAATTATGGAAGAGAATTTAAATTATAAATACAATTGAAAGGTCTAACATGATTTGTATTTTATTGCTTTCACAAAAGTTTTAACTTTCTATTTCTTGCTTCAAAACCATATTTTCCTATTGTCCGTTAATTTTAAATTTCTTTATAATTCTTAATATATTACATAAATTTATTAGGACAGAAACTTGAATAATTGAAAGATCTCTTGAAATAATTTTTAATCTTTTAATTATCAGTGATTATTTTCATTATTGAATGCAATTGTAGACACTTGTCATATGATTAACATTTAATAAGAGTATGTAATGTGATGCACTGTGACCTTTTTCAGAATCAGGAATCTCAGCCACTAGTACCAAACTCTCCATTCAGTAGTGCCACCAAGTGCAAGCCTTTGTAATCAGTGGATGCAGGAAGATTAGTGCATAAAATCCCTATCATGTGACTATCCATCCAACATCCCCAGACTAGTTTATAGTTTGTGGCTTTCATCAATAAGAAGTTTTGGATTTGAGAACAGTGCATCTAGATCTTAGGATCTAATGCAATCCTCCAGCAATCACTTTTTACCTATTTGATTAACTATAAAGCTAGAAGCCGAAGATGAAAATACCATAATGTTTCCAACCCAAGCTCATTTACTTGTATAGTCATATAGATCTGAACTCAGTTCAACATCTATACATTTTGGTGTCTGGTTTTTCAAAAACCACAGTCATCATTATCGTATGGGCAGGATAGATATAAAACCATCAAAACATTATAGGATCACCATTTCATATACTTACATAAGCTGTTAATAAGAGTACCAAACTCTCCATACAGTAATGTCACCAAGTGCAAATCTTTAAAAGGCGGCTGCTGGAGGAATGCACTAAATCCTAAAATCTAAATGCAGTGCTCTCAAATCCAAGGCTCCTCGCTGATGAAAGCCACAAGCTAGAAACTAGTCTGGGGATGTTGGATGAGTAGGCACTAGATGGGGGTTTTATGCACAAACCTTTTTGCATACAGTGATTACAAAGGCTTACACTTGGTGGCACTACTGTATGGAGAGTTTGTTACTCTTATTAACAACATGTATAAGCATATGAAATGGTGATTATATGATGGTTAATATTTGTTTAATCACTTCATAAGTATTTGAATTTTTTTAAGATAATCTAACGTTTTTAAACTATAAACTTAAATAAATATATTTTCTAAAGATAAACATGCAACAAATTGATAACAACTATTAAATTGCAAATAAGAAAGATAAATTGAATGATTATGTATGGGAGATTCTGTAATGTCCAGCTTTTGTCCAGAAACAAAAATCGTCAATTCTTGAGGCTGTCATGCTACCATTGTTCCAAACCACACAAAGCAAATTATTTCAAGTAACAAAATTTTATAAGCATAACATATATAATTTTATTATTATTATATATTAACTTCAACCATACATTTTATGAAGAATCTAAGCTAACAAACCAGGATTAAATATAATGCAAATAATTCATTATTCTTTCAAATTATATCAGGATAATTTTTTTATTACAAAAAAAAAACTTAATTACCTTCTTTTATTTAAAAAAATTTAACGTAAAATATGGATCAAATGGAATTATTCTTTTTTATAATAAATCACAAATTTATAATTATATTTATTCAACTTTTAAGCTTGGAAAACAAAAACCAAATCAAATAAAATGAACAATTACATATATAAAATAGAATATAGACCAATATAATGATTAAGAGAATATATATAACACTATACTGAAATTAAATAAAATAAATAGCATAACAATGTCATTTAAATTTTACAGTACTCCCAAGTTTCACAATTCCCTGACAACACTGCTGGAAAATTTGAATATTATGCTGTCAGAGGGGAAAATGCATATATATTTACACAAACTATAGTGTATCTAATCAAAACAAAATAAATCTAAATAATTATAAAAAGACATAGAGAAAGAAGCCAGTGCAAAATGTAACATTATCTAGACCATGAAATAACAACAATAAACCACTCATCAGTATATCAAAAATCAGTTACAAATATTATAAATTTCTATTCAACTTCATGTAGAACTGATCAAAATTCTGACAAAATTAAAACAATGAATGAAATGACTATAAAGTGCATGCTCATCCGCTCAAAAATCCATTGGCTCTATCTATGAATTTAAACTTTGGTTGTCATTTCTGTGAAGAATTCCTCTACATTAACTGGATCGTAATCTTTTTAATAAATTGCAATAATCTGTTCCATTTTATTCAAACAATGAATAATTCCCCCTTCAATGAGAGCTTTCAAATGGTGTTTTTCATAGTCTGTTTAATATATAAATCATTATTATTAGTTTATTACTGAGAAATGTCTTACACGATTCACCAAAAAAAAAAAAAATCTATATATTAAAATTGAACAGACACAAATTTTTTAATATACAATTAAATAAATAAATAATGTTATATATATGTAATGCATTTTAATAATATAAAGGATTCATTAAGATGGATGGCAGTGAAGGCAACGTACACTACATTAATAATGATCATTTGCTGTTATCTTTTAATCATAATATTCTTTTGCTTAATTAGTTTAATATGTATTTAGGAAAACTACTTAATATAAAAACATATATATTGTAAGGATACATGAAACCGACCACTCACACACAACCATCTTATAGATCATTACCGCCAACAATTGTCAAAAACATATTGTTAATGATATACTAATAAATTTGTCATTTTAAATTATATTTTAAACTATTCATGAGAATAGTGATTTATAGATAGTTAAACTTCAAAAAAGCAAGCACTTTTTAAAAATCAAAAGAAGGAAATAATAATTAAACTTTAGTATTTATTAATCCATTACATTAAACATTCAGATATTCAAATGGTATCACAATTGAAATAAAAACATGAACTCAAATCAACATGAAAAACAATATATTGTACCTATATTGATATAGGCACATATAATTTTATCTAAAATTATTATTAAAGTAATCTTTCGTAAAAGAAAAACATAAAATTAAGTGTTGAAGAGTTTATTCAGTTTGTTTTAGAAAAAGATAGGAATTAAATAGTTTTTATTAGTATTCGTAAAAATATAAATATACAAATCTCTTTTCGTTCAAGTTTAATTAAAGAAAAAATAATGTTAAAACTAAATAGTAAATTGTATTAAAAATATATGACCGTATATATGTGTGATTGTCAACAATAGAATAAATGTTATTATAAAGTTAAAGAATATTATTATTAAAAAACACGGCAATGGTTATTAATTAAAATATAAAACAACATCTCTGCATGGCTATTACTAATTAAGCAATCTTCCAAAACACGTTTATCAAAGGATTAATTGATAAGGAATTTGACAACAGATCTTTGCCGGAGATATCAGAAAGACAACAAGGCGCAGGTATAAATAGACCTTTTTTTATCGGACAGTAATGAGTTCCACAAATTAATTGAGTTGAGACAGATCAGTTCACAAAGTTATTGAGAGAGTGCAGTTCGGAAATTAATTGAGTCAGTTAAGAAACAAAATGCAGTGCTGAGAATATTTTGGAACGCACGTTCACCTCCAGCCCAGATGTCCAAGAAAACAGCAGATCTGCCCGTGAAATAATGTCAGCTTAACATCTTAGAAAATCTCCGTCAGTATCTATTTGTCTCCGATAGCAATAATCGTGAAAATCAGGAAACGTCCCAGCCGGCTGGTAAGCATTTATAATGGAAATATTCTCACCGAAAGCAGCCTCCAAAGAACAAAATTCTACATCAACATTCAAAAAAGCCTAGGTAAAAACATTTGCTTATTTCGTTCTATACTGTAATAGCCATTGCATTTCATTAATTCGTGCGAATCCTCCAAGAGTCTAATTATATGAACTCGATATCATACATAAATGAACTATTGATGTGTGTGATTAAATTTCAAATGCTATGTAATACTTTAATATTATTATGTGTGTGCATGAGTTAATATGTGCGTGATCCTTATATCAATATTATTAGTTAAATTAGATAAATACCAGTGTTTTGTTATGAAAGTAAACAAGAATATTTAAACTAGTTTAGAAATGTCAATTTAAAATATGTGTGTGTTTTATTAAAATTATAAAATATTTAAATTTAGAAAATAAATGTTAGTTAATAAATTATCTTTAAAATTAAACTTTATTTGTCGGTCAATTCTTTTTAACAAATTTTTTATCAAGTCTTTTAACCACTAATTAAGTATAATCTATTAGTGATTACAAACAACTGAGCTAGTCGTGGATTTAGGCGTTGAGTTAGTGGCCACTATCAAAGTGTGTTGTCTATTCTTTTAGTATTCTTTTAGAATAAGCAGCTGGCGCCCGTGTTTATACACAAACAAAAAAAAAGTGCTTTGAACTTGGTGTTGAACTCAACAGCCGAGAAGAAGCTATGTCCTGGAAATGTAACGCTAGTTATATACTTTATAGCTATCGTTTGGGCATACATACTCTCCGAGTATGTTCTTCTCTGCCTAAGAGACCGGTGTTACGAATATACACATTCGAATACGGTTCAATATATATAAAATAATGGAATGGCTAGCAGAAAGATAAAATAAAAGACTTCTTTTTAAAAAAAAAGAGAGATTTGAACATAACTGTGGCTAGTTAACAAAATCTAAACTCGAATCCACTAATTAAGACTATATAACAACAGCCATTGAACTACCATATTTCCAAAGAAGAAAATAATATCATGAAATAGAGAGAAAACTGTGTGTATGAATAGGAATAGACTAAATATTTTGAAACATTACTTAATAAACCATAGAATTATTATTCGTAATAATACCGAATTTTAGCATTAAAAGAAATCGCCTCAAGATTATTTTGAGGATTTGTAAAATTAAAAATCTGCTATTAATTCTTAATAAAACCAGGAACATCAAGTAAATTTATCAACAGTTATGTAGCTATGTCTGGCTAAAAGAAAGAAAACATTGTAAAGATAAAGTGTTTGCCATACAACCATGATGTTAGATTAGAGTTTTAATGGAAATCAGCTTCTATCTATTCATGCTGAATATAACACCAGAATATGTTACAACAAACCCAAAAAAATTCTTAGATTGAAAGGAATACTGCGGGTGAAAGAATGGAATTGCCATCGGAATATTCGAATAGCATTCAAACATGGGAAAGTGGATTTTAAATGAAGAAAAAGAAGATTCCTGAAAATAGAATTCCTTGAATATTTATCAATATGAACTGTCACTAATTTAAACTTCGACTCGACTACACAGAATTAATATTATATATAAAAAATTTTCTTCGTATTTTTTTTATCCTAAATTCTTTCTTTTGATAATAGGTTAATTTTCACTCAATCATAATTTATATAGAGAGGAGATCAGGAATATTAGTATTCTCAAGTTATTAATAAAAAGGTATACATAGAAACCTCAAACTTGGTTAATAATAAGTTTAAAAACTTACAGATAAAAAGGTAAGACTTTATTACTTTATGTAATATTAGATACCTACACTAAGACAATTATAATGTTTAATCCTAAATGTGAAATGTTTGTTACAATTAATTTATTAGTTAGATCTTCATTATACGGAATATATGACTAAAACTCTTGTATAATTGATCTTTACTATCATATTTTCATACCATTAGGAAAAGGTTCCTAAAATATAAAATAATACAAAATCCTATTTCTAGAATATACTCACTAAGGATAGGCACATTAGTTAGTGTATCCATACTACTATTTGTATCAAGATTTAAATTTGGTTTGCATTGTAAAGTTGAAGTTAATAAATTGGGCTAATGAATTATTATCCTTCGCAATGACACATTATGACTGGATTATCAGATATTGAAGAGATGAAATGAAGGATGATCAAGCTTAGTCAATTGTTCATTTACTAATCATACAACTCATATTGTTAATGATTTATTAAATATTTATTATCATAATCGAAGTCATTGTTATTTACCTACTCCACAATTTACCATATCACATCATATATAGGATTTGTATATAAGCACAATGTAATTATATTCTGAAGTAGGATCCATGCATATTCTTACTGGGTTTGAATACCAGAGCATAACGTGAGCAGATTAGAGGGAAAATGGAAATGGGCATATTAACTCTTAAGTTCATTCCATCTAATTATTAATACTTTCATGATGACATCGATTGAAATAAATTCAATGATCATGACGAGATATACGCTTTCAATGAGAAAAGGCTCGTCCCGCTAGGGTGTCTAACAATTGAGCTATTTTTATTGCCCATAGCACATTTTCAATCTGGTACATCTGCTTGTCCCATTACAATATTTATATCAGTTCCACATTCTTTTATAATTTACTGCAAATACCATAGCGTAAATAATGCAAACCAATACAAACAGCTATGCCATCATTTCTAAATAACGTTTTTTTAAAAAAAAATACATATATATATATCAGAAAACTATAAAATTTCAGAAATTAGAAACTATTAAGCAATCAATAAAGTATTAACTTCTAGATATATACATATATTAGCTAGAAGACCATAAAATTCTGAAACATCTTTCAACATACTTAACTAACAAATTAATATATATTAAGGCTATAACCTTAAGACTGCACCTGAAAAAAGAACAGTAGGGACCTCCGCAAACCTTTAACACAAGATTTATTTAAAAGACAAGAGCGGCCGCTCTTATCCTCAACTTACTCTCTAAATAAATAGAAGAATCTAAAGCATTTTGATTTGAGAGCGTAAAGCTATTAAATACCTCACTGATTAAGTCCACAAATTCTATAACGCATTAACATTCGCGAAATCTTTTGAATTACGAGTCAGTGTTGAGATCTTATGCTTAGAAATCTTTTAAGATAATATAAAGTTGTAATAATTATATTTGTAAAACGCATACTCGTTACATAAAGTAATATATATTAAGGCTATAACCTTAAGGCTTTAGTCTTAAGGTTATAGCCTTAATATATATTACTTTATGTAACGAGTATGCACTTTACAAATATAATTATTAACTAACAAATATATATTTTCAAAAAAATAATAAAGGAAAACATTTTGAAGTTTATTCAAAAATATATTGCTTTTAATTTAATTTCTTATTTGAAAATATGTTGTAGAAATTATTTTTTTAACAATAAAATATTAAAGAGGCCTGGTATAAAGTGACAATATTTAATCAAAAGATTATTGTAAAGAAATATAAAATAAATGTCCTTAAAGATCATTTAATACAACAAAAATAAATATCAATTAAAAATTGGAGGCTGGAGGGAAAATTTGTTTAAGGGAGAAAAACTAATAGAAAAATTTCCCTTTAAGCTTATGTTATATGTTGTAAAATGGCTTCTTAAGAAGATACAAAGTTTTTTCTGTGGATAGATTTAGATACTGATAGCCAAATTAAACATTTCTTCTACCAAAATCCTTATATATGATAAGAAACTCATCTACTTCTTATTTTTAATAAGACAATTATTTCTCTATCTCTTAAGCTTGTAAGTTATAAACAGTGAGGATTGCCAATTCCTCTACAAGCTTTATGATAAATGCTTAGCCAGAGCCAGCACTTAAAATATCTCTGTCAGGAACCCCTCCCCAAACCCCTGACCATGGTTTCGTGCTTTGGCACTCCTCAGAGAGGTCTCAGGGTAGGTTCAGACACTAGATCTAAAAATACCAACCCAAAGCTAAGCACTTAGCTAAAAGTTATCTATTGAGTGGAAAATCTAAAATTTTCAGACATCTACATGTCTTCAAACCCAGCTATCCAACTCAAATAGCTATATGGGGCTGATAGATCTTCAGCCATACCATATATTAGTAGTCATAGCAATATAAAATTGCATAAGACTTTTGGCAGAGACTATAAATAGTCAAAATAAGAGTCATAGATCAATTCATAGATCACATGACCCTATCTCTTAAGCTTGTAAGTTATAAACAGTGAGGATTGCCAATTCCTCTACAAGCTTTATGATAAATGCTTAGCCAGAGCCAGCACTTAAAATATCTCTGTCAGGAACCCCTCCCCAAACCCCTGACCATGGTTTCGTGCTTTGGCACTCCTCAGAGAGGTCTCAGGGTAGGTTCAGACACTAGATCTAAAAATACCAACCCAAAGCTAAGCACTTAGCTAAAAGTTATCTATTGAGTGGAAAATCTAAAATTTTCAGACATCTACATGTCTTCAAACCCAGCTATCCAACTCAAATAGCTATATGGGGCTGATAGATCTTCAGCCATACCATATATTAGTAGTCATAGCAATATAAAATTGCATAAGACTTTTGGCAGAGACTATAAATAGTCAAAATAAGAGTCATAGATCAATTCATAGATCACATGACCCTATCTCTTAAGCTTGTAAGTTATAAACAGTGAGGATTGCCAATTCCTCTACAAGCTTTATGATAAATGCTTAGCCAGAGCCAGCACTTAAAATATCTCTGTCAGGAACCCCTCCCCAAACCCCTGACCATGGTTTCGTGCTTTGGCACTCCTCAGAGAGGTCTCAGGGTAGGTTCAGACACTAGATCTAAAAATACCAACCCAAAGCTAAGCACTTAGCTAAAAGTTATCTATTGAGTGGAAAATCTAAAATTTTCAGACATCTACATGTCTTCAAACCCAGCTATCCAACTCAAATAGCTATATGGGGCTGATAGATCTTCAGCCATACCATATATTAGTAGTCATAGCAATATAAAATTGCATAAGACTTTTGGCAGAGACTATAAATAGTCAAAATAAGAGTCATAGATCAATTCATAGATCACATGACCCTATCTCTTAAGCTTGTAAGTTATAAACAGTGAGGATTGCCAATTCCTCTACAAGCTTTATGATAAATGCTTAGCCAGAGCCAGCACTTAAAATATCTCTGTCAGGAACCCCTCCCCAAACCCCTGACCATGGTTTCGTGCTTTGGCACTCCTCAGAGAGGTCTCAGGGTAGGTTCAGACACTAGATCTAAAAATACCAACCCAAAGCTAAGCACTTAGCTAAAAGTTATCTATTGAGTGGAAAATCTAAAATTTTCAGACATCTACATGTCTTCAAACCCAGCTATCCAACTCAAATAGCTATATGGGGCTGATAGATCTTCAGCCATACCATATATTAGTAGTCATAGCAATATAAAATTGCATAAGACTTTTGGCAGAGACTATAAATAGTCAAAATAAGAGTCATAGATCAATTCATAGATCACATGACCCTATCTCTTAAGCTTGTAAGTTATAAACAGTGAGGATTGCCAATTCCTCTACAAGCTTTATGATAAATGCTTAGCCAGAGCCAGCACTTAAAATATCTCTGTCAGGAACCCCTCCCCAAACCCCTGACCATGGTTTCGTGCTTTGGCACTCCTCAGAGAGGTGTCAGGGTAGGTTCAGACACTAGATCTAAAAATACCAACCCAAAGCTAAGCACTTAGCTAAAAGTTATCTATTGAGTGGAAAATCTGAAATTTTCAGACATCTACATGTCTTCAAACCCAGCTATCCAACTCAAATAGCTATATGGGGCTGATAGATCTTCAGCCATACCATATATTAGTAGTCATAGCAATATAAAATTGCATAAGACTTTTGGCAGAGACTATAAATAGTCAAAATAAGAGTCATAGATCAATTCATAGATCACATGACCCTATCTCTTAAGCTTGTAAGTTATAAACAGTGAGGATTGCCAATTCCTCTACAAGCTTTATGATAAATGCTTAGCCAGAGCCAGCACTTAAAATATCTCTGTCAGGAACCCCTCCCCAAACCCCTGACCATGGTTTCGTGCTTTGGCACTCCTCAGAGAGGTGTCAGGGTAGGTTCAGACACTAGATCTAAAAATACCAACCCAAAGCTAAGCACTTAGCTAAAAGTTATCTATTGAGTGGAAAATCTGAAATTTTCAGACATCTACATGTCTTCAAACCCAGCTATCCAACTCAAATAGCTATATGGGGCTGATAGATCTTCAGCCATACCATATATTAGTAGTCATAGCAATATAAAATTGCATAAGACTTTTGGCAGAGACTATAAATAGTCAAAATAAGAGTCATAGATCAATTCATAGATCACATGACCCTATCTCTTAAGCTTGTAAGTTATAAACAGTGAGGATTGCCAATTCCTCTACAAGCTTTATGATAAATGCTTAGCCAGAGCCAGCACTTAAAATATCTCTGTCAGGAACCCCTCCCCAAACCCCTGACCATGGTTTCGTGCTTTGGCACTCCTCAGAGAGGTGTCAGGGTAGGTTCAGACACTAGATCTAAAAATACCAACCCAAAGCTAAGCACTTAGCTAAAAGTTATCTATTGAGTGGAAAATCTGAAATTTTCAGACATCTACATGTCTTCAAACCCAGCTATCCAACTCAAATAGCTATATGGGGCTGATAGATCTTCAGCCATACCATATAGTAGTAGTCATAGCAATATAAAATTGCATAAGACTTTTGGCAGAGACTATAAATAGTCAAAATAAGAGTCATAGATCAATTCATAGATCACATGACCCTATCTCTTAAGCTTGTAAGTTATAAACAGTGAGGATTGCCAATTCCTCTACAAGCTTTATGATAAATGCTTAGCCAGAGCCAGCACTTAAAATATCTCTGTCAGGAACCCCTCCCCAAACCCCTGACCATGGTTTCGTGCTTTGGCACTCCTCAGAGAGGTCTCAGGGTAGGTTCAGACACTAGATCTAAAAATACCAACCCAAAGCTAAGCACTTAGCTAAAAGTTATCTATTGAGTGGAAAATCTGAAATTTTCAGACATCTACATGTCTTCAAACCCAGCTATCCAACTCAAATAGCTATATGGGGCTGATAGATCTTCAGCCATACCATATATTAGTAGTCATAGCAATATAAAATTGCATAAGACTTTTGGCAGAGACTATAAATAGTCAAAATAAGAGTCATAGATCAATTCATAGATCACATGACCCTATCTCTTAAGCTTGTAAGTTATAAACAGTGAGGATTGCCAATTCCTCTACAAGCTTTATGATAAATGCTTAGCCAGAGCCAGCACTTAAAATATCTCTGTCAGGAACCCCTCCCCAAACCCCTGACCATGGTTTCGTGCTTTGGCACTCCTCAGAGAGGTGTCAGGGTAGGTTCAGACACTAGATCTAAAAATACCAACCCAAAGCTAAGCACTTAGCTAAAAGTTATCTATTGAGTGGAAAATCTGAAATTTTCAGACATCTACATGTCTTCAAACCCAGCTATCCAACTCAAATAGCTATATGGGGCTGATAGATCTTCAGCCATACCATATATTAGTAGTCATAGCAATATAAAATTGCATAAGACTTTTGGCAGAGACTATAAATAGTCAAAATAAGAGTCATAGATCAATTCATAGATCACATGACCCTATCTCTTAAGCTTGTAAGTTATAAACAGTGAGGATTGCCAATTCCTCTACAAGCTTTATGATAAATGCTTAGCCAGAGCCAGCACTTAAAATATCTCTGTCAGGAACCCCTCCCCAAACCCCTGACCATGGTTTCGTGCTTTGGCACTCCTCAGAGAGGTGTCAGGGTAGGTTCAGACACTAGATCTAAAAATACCAACCCAAAGCTAAGCACTTAGCTAAAAGTTATCTATTGAGTGGAAAATCTGAAATTTTCAGACATCTACATGTCTTCAAACCCAGCTATCCAACTCAAATAGCTATATGGGGCTGATAGATCTTCAGCCATACCATATATTAGTAGTCATAGCAATATAAAATTGCATAAGACTTTTGGCAGAGACTATAAATAGTCAAAATAAGAGTCATAGATCAATTCATAGATCACATGACCCTATCTCTTAAGCTTGTAAGTTATAAACAGTGAGGATTGCCAATTCCTCTACAAGCTTTATGATAAATGCTTAGCCAGAGCCAGCACTTAAAATATCTCTGTCAGGAACCCCTCCCCAAACCCCTGACCATGGTTTCGTGCTTTGGCACTCCTCAGAGAGGTGTCAGGGTAGGTTCAGACACTAGATCTAAAAATACCAACCCAAAGCTAAGCACTTAGCTAAAAGTTATCTATTGAGTGGAAAATCTAAAATTTTCAGACATCTACATGTCTTCAAACCCAGCTATCCAACTCAAATAGCTATATGGGGCTGATAGATCTTCAGCCATACCATATATTAGTAGTCATAGCAATATAAAATTGCATAAGACTTTTGGCAGAGACTATAAATAGTCAAAATAAGAGTCATAGATCAATTCATAGATCACATGACCCTATCTCTTAAGCTTGTAAGTTATAAACAGTGAGGATTGCCAATTCCTCTACAAGCTTTATGATAAATGCTTAGCCAGAGCCAGCACTTAAAATATCTCTGTCAGGAACCCCTCCCCAAACCCCTGACCATGGTTTCGTGCTTTGGCACTCCTCAGAGAGGTGTCAGGGTAGGTTCAGACACTAGATCTAAAAATACCAACCCAAAGCTAAGCACTTAGCTAAAAGTTATCTATTGAGTGGAAAATCTGAAATTTTCAGACATCTACATGTCTTCAAACCCAGCTATCCAACTCAAATAGCTATATGGGGCTGATAGATCTTCAGCCATACCATATATTAGTAGTCATAGCAATATAAAATTGCATAAGACTTTTGGCAGAGACTATAAATAGTCAAAATAAGAGTCATAGATCAATTCATAGATCACATGACCCTATCTCTTAAGCTTGTAAGTTATAAACAGTGAGGATTGCCAATTCCTCTACAAGCTTTATGATAAATGCTTAGCCAGAGCCAGCACTTAAAATATCTCTGTCAGGAACCCCTCCCCAAACCCCTGACCATGGTTTCGTGCTTTGGCACTCCTCAGAGAGGTCTCAGGGTAGGTTCAGACACTAGATCTAAAAATACCAACCCAAAGCTAAGCACTTAGCTAAAAGTTATCTATTGAGTGGAAAATCTAAAATTTTCAGACATCTACATGTCTTCAAACCCAGAATTGGCAATCCTCACTGTTTATAACTTACAAGCTTAAGAGATAGGGTCATGTGATCTATGAATTGATCTATGACTCTTATTTTGACTATTTATAGTCTCTGCCAAAAGTCTTATGCAATTTTATATTGCTATGACTACTAATATATGGTATGGCTGAAGATCTATCAGCCCCATATAGCTATTTGAGTTGGATAGCTGGGTTTGAAGACATGTAGATGTCTGAAAATTTCAGATTTTCCACTCAATAGATAACTTTTAGCTAAGTGCTTAGCTTTGGGTTGGTATTTTTAGATCTAGTGTCTGAACCTACCCTGACACCTCTCTGAGGAGTGCCAAAGCACGAAACCATGGTCAGGGGTTTGGGGAGGGGTTCCTGACAGAGATATTTTAAGTGCTGGCTCTGGCTAAGCATTTATCATAAAGCTTGTAGAGGAATTGGCAATCCTCACTGTTTATAACTTACAAGCTTAAGAGATAGGGTCATGTGATCTATGAATTGATCTATGACTCTTATTTTGACTATTTATAGTCTCTGCCAAAAGTCTTATGCAATTTTATATTGCTATGACTACTAATATATGGTATGGCTGAAGATCTATCAGCCCCATATAGCTATTTGAGTTGGATAGCTGGGTTTGAAGACATGTAGATGTCTGAAAATTTCAGATTTTCCACTCAATAGATAACTTTTAGCTAAGTGCTTAGCTTTGGGTTGGTATTTTTAGATCTAGTGTCTGAACCTACCCTGACACCTCTCTGAGGAGTGCCAAAGCACGAAACCATGGTCAGGGGTTTGGGGAGGGGTTCCTGACAGAGATATTTTAAGTGCTGGCTCTGGCTAAGCATTTATCATAAAGCTTGTAGAGGAATTGGCAATCCTCACTGTTTATAACTTACAAGCTTAAGAGATAGGGTCATGTGATCTATGAATTGATCTATGACTCTTATTTTGACTATTTATAGTCTCTGCCAAAAGTCTTATGCAATTTTATATTGCTATGACTACTAATATATGGTATGGCTGAAGATCTATCAGCCCCATATAGCTATTTGAGTTGGATAGCTGGGTTTGAAGACATGTAGATGTCTGAAAATTTTAGATTTTCCACTCAATAGATAACTTTTAGCTAAGTGCTTAGCTTTGGGTTGGTATTTTTAGATCTAGTGTCTGAACCTACCCTGACACCTCTCTGAGGAGTGCCAAAGCACGAAACCATGGTCAGGGGTTTGGGGAGGGGTTCCTGACAGAGATATTTTAAGTGCTGGCTCTGGCTAAGCATTTATCATAAAGCTTGTAGAGGAATTGGCAATCCTCACTGTTTATAACTTACAAGCTTAAGAGATAGGGTCATGTGATCTATGAATTGATCTATGACTCTTATTTTGACTATTTATAGTCTCTGCCAAAGTCTTATGCAATTTTATATTGCTATGACTACTAATATATGGTATGGCTGAAGATCTATCAGCCCCATATAGCTATTTGAGTTGGATAGCTGGGTTTGAAGACATGTAGATGTCTGAAAATTTCAGATTTTCCACTCAATAGATAACTTTTAGCTAAGTGCTTGGCTTTGGGTTGGTATTTTTAGATCTAGTGTCTGAACCTACCCTGACACCTCTCTGAGGAGTGCCAAAGCACGAAACCATGGTCAGGGGTTTGGGGAGGGGTTCCTGACAGAGATATTTTAAGTGCTGGCTCTGGCTAAGCATTTATCATAAAGCTTGTAGAGGAATTGGCAATCCTCACTGTTTATAACTTACAAGCTTAAGAGATAGGGTCATGTGATCTATGAATTGATCTATGACTCTTATTTTGACTATTTATAGTCTCTGCCAAAAGTCTTATGCAATTTTATATTGCTATGACTACTAATATATGGTATGGCTGAAGATCTATCAGCCCCATATAGCTATTTGAGTTGGATAGCTGGGTTTGAAGACATGTAGATGTCTGAAAATTTCAGATTTTCCACTCAATAGATGACTTTTAGCTAAGTCTTAGCTTTTGGGTTGGTATTTTTAGATCATGATGTCTGAATTACACCCTGAGCACCTCTCTGAGAGAGTGCCAAAGGACCCAAACCATGGTCAGGGGTTTGGGGGGGGGTCTACGCTGACAGAGATATGCTGGCTCTGGCTAAGCATTTATCATAAAAACTATGTAGAGGAATTGGCAATCCTCACTGTTTTATAATACAAGCAGAGAGTAGAGATCAAGTAATTCAGATGATCTATGACTCTTATTTTGACTATTTATAGTCTCTATAAAAATC